>JANEYF010005462.1:0-600000 GCA_029963845.1 Rhamnusium bicolor | reverse complement strand
AATAGTAAAAAAGTTGAAATTGTTCAGGAAATAAAGTATCTAGGCCTAATAATTGATCATAAGTTTGCTAGTCTAAATCTTGGTATCCAGTTGAATAGTAAAAATGTCGAAATTGTTCACGAAATAAAGTATCTAGGCCTAATAATTGATCGTAAACTGAAATTTTACAAACATATAGAATATATGTTTCACAAAAAGTTGTACAATTCAATCTTCTTCCTCACGTAATTAAGACTAGTAATATCGTTAACCAATTTAAGAGTCAACTTTTATGTTGTTTTTTAAAAGATAATGCACATCAGCCAAATTAATGTTGCTTGAAGTTTGTTTCTTTTGTCTCTATATTACATGTCTATATTATGTAAACTAGTACTAGTTTGTAACTATTATTTTTACATCTATTATTTTTTTTATGTACATACTATCTATCTATGGATAAATAAAGAATATCTTATCTTATCTTATCTTATCGTAATGTTTCTTTCGTTGTATAAAGTATACGAATGTGCAAAGGGCAAATGGGATAGTAAATACAAGAAATATGAAAATATCAACCTTTAATACTACAATAAATCTTTTTCCCTTGGTCGGTTTAAGAAATGTCTACTTAATTAATTAATTAATTAAATTAAACACCACAAGTAATACAACCCCCTGTATCCCTGAAGGTACATCAGGGCATCTTGTGTGGCAAAGTACTTACACATTTAGAGACAATGGACACATCGAATAATGTTAATGTTAAAATAAAAATGTTGCTGTTAAAATAAAAAACAGTGCTCATACATAAAAACATTTGTACATTTCTTCAAGCTAGATAACGTTAGTGAGGGAAATAATTATAAAAAGTTGTGTATGAAAAAGAGTCACGTACTTGAGGTTATTTCCTTCAGAGTTCTTGATTAGAAACTCTTACTTCTACAAATTTACCCTCAAGTATATGCTACACATTTTCAACTTAATAATGAAAAATGTAGAAAAACGCAAATGTGGAGACTGAATTATATTCTTGCAATTTTATGACGTCACACTGCAGAGAAGATGACTTATTGCCAAGTTATCTGAATAAACAGGATTAAGATAAAACAAAGGCCAGCCATAGGAAAGTTTCTTAGAGCACTTCTCATATAATTTCTGTGATTTGCTTTTGATAGCAACCGTCTAAGTTCACGCATGATAAGGCGGCCACTAATAAATAACTTTAGATTTTGCTGCATATAAAATAATTTAATTAAACATCATAAGAGCTTGAATTATAATGGGTCCGTTGACTCAAAAGTCGTACATAGCGGCCCAAATAATGCACATTTGGTAAGTATAAACTGTATTACTACAACCAAATAAAGGGAGCCTCACAACGTACAAATTTCTCAGTAGGAGAGAAGGCTGGAATCATATTTAATACTGTTGGATAGAGAAACTTAAAAAAAGGTTTTGTTGATTCCTGTGTATTATTAATACATATGCGTGGAAATTTTTGTCTACAAGGGTGTTACATTGACACCAAGTAGTAAGATTATTAAGCAGTCATTACTTTATTGTTGATTACATTAGCGGAACTGAAAACTGTTGAGCAGCTAACGTCTTCAGCATGACATACAGCATAACTGTTAAGATATTTTTAATAGTAATAAACAAGTCATTAGTAAAAATACGACAAATGAGGAAGGCCCTAAAGCAGAGCCCTGTAGATCCTCAAATTAAAGCTATATGCCACAGAATCCACGTAATGATGTAAAAACCTATTATCCATATAGGATATGTAGAGCATCATTTATTCCAAGCTACATACACATATCTATCTAGAATTTGCTTATCATTTGATAAAATGCGATTATAAACTACTGTTTCAAACATTTTGGACAATACACTCAACAAATGGATATGCATATAATTCTCGATATATTCAGTACCTCCTTTCATAACAACAAAAATGATAGAACTAGTTTTTAATAGGTCTGGAAAGCAACTTTGTAATAAAGACAAATTAATAAAGTCAACTATTGACTTTAACATGACAAATTACAATTTTCCTTATTTGGATTGTTAAGCCATCAGACCACAAGATTTTGTTTTTAATGCCAGTTTATTACCAGATTAGTTTAATATTTAATTTTAATTGCAGGTTTTTCTTATACTTCTATCGATTTTTTTATTTATTTCTTTTTCCTTGTTAAAATCTTTTGTTGAAGTAATTTGATTTTTTTTTTTTTTTTTTTTTTTTTTTTTTTTTTTTTTTTTCTAAAAAAAAATGGTTGAAAGCTTTTTTTTTTTTTTTTTTTGAAAAAAATATTTTTTTTGGGAATATTTTTCAGAAATAAATACCCATGCAGTATTATTATTGGAATTATTATTTATATTGCCACTAAAATAGAGTCTCAAAACTTTCATCATAATGCAATCAAGTTTCAAAGTATCTATTTACCTAAATACGTTTAAATTAGTTGCAAATAAATCTACTATTAAAATTTATATAAACATTCCTAAAAAGTATTGTGCAAGTTCAAGATGTGTTTCCATCTAGTTGCCAATTTCCTCTGTTCTATTTATTGAGCTGATTCAAGAGTGTTGTTTGACTCTAAAATTCCATAAAATTAATCAAAAACAAAGACGTAAGCATGTTCTTTAATAGTCAATATGTTTAAATGTCAAAAGTACACAATGCGGAAAGTCGTCGATTTAACTCTGTTTATCTGGAGACTTGGCTCACGAAAAGCAAAGTTTACATAAGTCTGCACCACCTCATCTACCTTCAAGTTCCCTGAAGTCTACATAGTTTTCAGCCTCAGCGGCGCCATCTCCAATTGTGGTCGATACTTCACTAACTTTTGTTTTCTTATGTTATACATAAGAAAAACGAGAATGCACATATGTAAACATTAGTGCACACTAATGTTGCAAAGTTAGAGTTTATATATAGTTAGTTAGTTAGTTAGAGTATAGGAAAATGTTAATTTTACTGGTCCAAACTACCCCTTGATCATTCATATTATTATTATTATTTATTTTTATTAACTGATATAATAATAATATAAAAAATATAGCACAAGAAACATTAATATGTGGAAAATGCTATTATTTTTCAGTTGTGAGGGATTTTATTTCCTCACGTCTATAAATAAAAATAACATAAATTAATCTGTATTATAACTACACTTTAAATAAAAAACAATAATACATCCATAAGAAATATAAAATGAGCTTATCTAAAATTTCAGCTGCTTCGCAATAAGGTTAGTAACAGATGGAAAGTCTTACGTGAGCTAAATCTTCATTTTAATTCTATATGCCATAATTTTTCACCCGAATTAGGTGTTGTTAACACTCTAAATGATTATTATATTATATCGAGTCTAGCCAGCAATTGAGTAATCTTGATGTTAACACATTAACTTTTTTCAAGATAATCTCATAAATGGTGTGAATCATATCAATTTTTCACCTGTAACTGAGACTGTAGTTTATCAAAATCAAAAAGCCTAAATCAATAGGATCTGACAAAATGAGCTCAACTAACTTCTCTATTATTGTTGCTGTTCCTTCTTAACACTTATAATAAACTCTTGCCTTGAATTTAACAAATTCCTATCATATTGAAAATTGTCGGAAATCATTCTTGTACCCAAAGTTAATAATACTAGTGAGTTGAAGGACCTAATTCTACTCGTCCTGTCCAAACTGATGGAAAAAATTATTCTGTCAAATTAAATCACATATCTCTCAATTTGATATACTTTTCCCATAACCAGTCTGGATTTCACCAGAATCACAGCTATACAACAGCGCTGTTAAAATTAACTGATGATATCCAGTCTGCGATTGATAGAAATGAAGTGACAATCTCTATTCTAATTATTGAGTTATTTTTGCTTTATTTTTCATTTAGTTTTATTATTTAAATAATGAAAATACTTATTTAAAAATTATAAATTATATTATATATATAGAACATAGTTTCTCCAAGATAATATTGGGCATTATATTTACAATTATACTGGACTTAAAGATTACTTGGCTTGTTGTAATTCCCATTTCTATTCCGACGACACTCAGTTATATTACCCTCTTTGCCCTTACAATATTTTAATACCTCATATCTGAATCAATGAGGATGCTGTTTCATTAATTTTTAAATCTGAGAAATTTTGCTTATCTAATTATCCAACTGAGTCTTCGGTAATGGTCTTTGGAAAAAAGCTAACTCGAGTTAGAGTTTTGAACCTAAATGATTTCTGTATGTAACAAGACGTCTTCATATACAGAATACTGCAAAAAATTTAGGAGTAAACATATATTCGAACTTAATATTTTATACCCACGTTACTAATATTGCTAGGAAAATTATTAGTAAAATAAAATTAATCTACAATCACAAAGGGGAGCATAAAAAAAGCAAAAAATTTTTTTGGGGGTTATTTTTTTCTCCGGGGAATATTTTGGGGGGTTTTTTTTAAAAAATTTTTTGAAAAAAAAAAAATTAAAAAACTATATCGTATTCAAAACATGTGTGTGCAACTAGTTTATGGACTTCGTAATTTCGAACATGTTTCGCCTATTTTTTTTTTATTATTTATTTAACGTCAGCCTATTTCCGCTAACAGAGCCGGTCACCGACGCCAGGAGACGAGCTTCCCATAACCTGGAGATTTTGTGGAATCTCTTCTCTATCGGGGGGTAGGAATTTTTTTCCTTGCCTAACATCCAATAGACAAGGGACCGACTGCTTTACATCCCCTCCGAGGAATGATTTGTTACATATATGCAGTTCTGTAGAATATGATTATGTACATTTCAAAAAATCTCACTAAAATTACAGATGTTACAACATACAGTTTTGGATTATCAACATTATACGCTTGGGTTCGTTTTATTTTAGTATATTCCCCACATGTCTGATACACTGGGTATAAAAATAGTTCGCAGGTTAGAAAACTCGAAACTAAAAATAAACTAAATAGTGAATAAACACGGTTTAGATTTCACCCCTACAAACTGGTTGAAAAGCCGGTCCAGCATTCGCGGAAATTATCCTGTGCCTAATAATGATATTTTTTTAAATATTTTAAATGAAATCAGATTCTAAGAAATCTATGAGAATCAGTGATTAACTTTCAAATAATTGTTTCCATTGCACACCTGTGTTTTCAGTATATCTTTATTTTATTTTTATAGGGTGTCTCACCAGGAATTGCATCGATCGATATAGGGAAAAGTACGCACCAGAAAATTTTGAAAATTTAGGAAGTTACTAAAGGCAGTGTGGTTAATGCAACTAAAATAATTACAAGCATCTGGCACCTCCGGTTATACCGGAAGTCGATATCAACATGTTTATTTTAAATAGAATACCCTACATATTTTAGGGTTCTAAATCCATAAAATTCATATCTAGTAACAAATGTACTACAAGTTCTTAATAATACTTTATCACATTCGTTCCATAAATAATAAACAAATTCCAAAAAGTCTTCGTGGGTGTAACTTAAACGCGTTGGCATATTTTAACATAAGAGAATGACTAACATTACTGATTGTTTCTAATCATGGCTAATTTGATACAATTTTTACTAAAAATTCAAGAATTGTAAATATTTCAAAAAGTTGTAACTTAAACCCCCACAAGGCTTATATCAGAAAAAAAGGAATTTAATTATACATAACTTGATGTCAAAAATACAGGGTGTTCCACTTGACTTAAGCAAGTTTTCGCGGTTTGAAATTTACAAAATGTAACGACAAAAATGGAACACTTGGTATACTATTATTGAATTTCTTTAAATTGTAGAGCGTAGCTCACCTTATGGTCTTTCTGCACGCCAAAAAGCAAATGAGTATCTTTTACACGAAAAAAGTTATAAAGGTTATTGTAAACCATTACACCTGTCAAAATTTTTTTTAAATGTCAAACATCTCTGAAGCGGCTGGATTTAGGCATAGGGCATCCATGTTTTTGACTCAGAACTTTACGCTCTTTTCGAAAATCCTAAATATATAGGGTTATCCATTTAAAATAAGCAAGTTGGAATCGACTTCCGGTGTAACCGGAAGTGCCAGATGCTTGTAATTATTTTAGTTGGATTAACCACACTGCCGTTAGTAGCTCCCTAAATTTTAAAAATTTTCTGGTGCGTACTTTTCCCTATTTCGATCGAAGCAATACCTAGTGAGACACCTGTATATTGTATAATCAAAATAATGTTTACTTGAAAATAATAGCATTATACCCTGGAACTCCCATAAATCACATCCGGGATATAATGATATAATTATATGAAATTAGAGGGTTTAAACATTAACAAATCATGTATCTCGTAACATTAATAACATAAATAAATGCGAAGAAGTATCACGTTTCCATAAACAATAATCAATTATGAAACTAGGCGAAGGGTCACTCTCCATCTATCACGTTACATGAACCTTTGATAGATAATGTAATACGGGGCATCCTAGTAAACAGAACAATGAGGTTGGGGAGGTGGCTGTCAGTAACGTGGCAACGTAGCATTCCGCCCTCTCTACTTTCCAATTTGCGTCCATCAATCGAGACCAATCTCGGCGAGTGGATTACGGGGAAATGAAATTTACATAGGCCCGCGCACGTAAAGCGAGGAACGGTGAAAATCATCATCTCGCTATATAGCAGTGCCCTTGCTTTGCTTTAACTTGCGTATCCTTAGTCAACTCTCCCTTAATGAACAGGGTCTTTGTGCCATGTGAAATTTACTAAGAAATTATTTACCAAAACATAATTTATTCCAAGTTTAAACATGTAGAACTATTAAGAAACCACAGGAGTGAATTTATCTCAGGCGTGAACTTTGACAAAATGTATAAACTTGAGTAAATTGTCAATTTTTCTATGAAAGCGGATAAGCGTATCCATGGTAATAACATTGTTTCATTACAAAAATAATTAATAAATAAATGCAGGTGGGAAGCGATATTTTTATAATGTGCTCTAATATTAGTACAGGACAAATTTTTCAGACAACAGAAGATTGAATAACTTTACTAGCCAAAGATATGTTTTGGAACAGTGAATACACTATAGTGATGTGTGTGACACTGACGAATATTAGTACCTACTTTCTTTCATCTTCCAAAGGAGTAAACCATTTGGACTTATTAAAATATTCAGAATATGATCGAACTAAAAATATAATGGGTTATAATACATTGCAATACAATACAATACAATACAATACAATACAAAACAATCCAATGCAATGCAATGCAATGCAATGCAATGCAATGAAATGAAATGCAATCAGTAGTCAGTACAGTCAGTACAGTACAGTACAGTACAGTACAGTACAGTACAGTACTACAGTAAGTACAGTACAATACAGTACAGTACAGTACAGGACAGTACAATACAGTACAGTACAGTACAATACATTACAATACATTACAATACAATAGAATACAATACAATACATTACAATACAATACAATACAATACAATACAATACAATACAATACAATACAACACAACACAACACAACACAACACAACACAACACAACACAACACAACACAACACAACACCATACAATACAATACAATACAATACAATACAATACAATACAATACAATACAATACAATACAATACAATACTATACAATACAATACAATACAATACAATACAATACAATACAATACAATACAATACAATACAATACAATACAGTACAATATAATACAATATAATACAATACTCTGCAATGAAATGTAATACAATAAAATACAAAACGTTTGTTAAAAAACATGCAGTACAAATATAATATTTTTTTCTGGCACAAGTATGTCAACAAAGATATGAAGATTTTACCAAAATGCTTAAGTAAAATGTGCCTAGTTATGAGAAAGTGTCTTGAAACAATTTTTTTAAATAAATTTTTTGAGTGCAATTCAAAAACTACTCAATGGATCAAGTTCATAGTCGGTACAGGTAGGTTTCTTGTGGTGATAAATCATAATTTTATATTAGTTTTGACCTATGTTATACAGGGCGTCTAATACAGTACATTGAATCATAAAAATGTGACAATTATACGGACATTTTCAATTGAAATTATGATGTATTTACTAATTCTGACTAAAATACGTGTATCTGTCTGAAGTTGCCAAAATCTAGCATTTTTGAGATATATAAGGATTATAAGTTAACTTAACACCACACACTAGACAGTATTTTCATTATTTGCACCAAGTAGCCTTACGTCATATTTTAAATAGGTACCTTACTGTATTACCAAATAAAATTTTCACAGATACAACATCCATTCATAAACTACAATTAACAATAAAAAGTTTTAATGAATCCATTAGAACAAGTAAGAAAATGTAAAGTTACAAAAATTAAATTGCACAATAACAAAACAAAATTAATAATGAACCTTTAACTCAATTCAACTTATACTAAAATGACGTAAGCCTACTTGATACAAATAATGAAAATACTGTGTAATGCATAGTATACAGTCCTTTGAAATCTATAGTATACAGTTAACTTTTAGAGTCTTTAAATATCTCGAAAACGGTTGACTTTAGCGAGTGTATCTCATGAACTAGGCACATTTTACTTAAACACGCTTAGTAAAATCTTAATATTTTGAGCCGAAAAATCTCTAGTTATTCTATAGTCCTTCTTTATACCTCATCCTGTATAGGGTTAATATTCAATATGGTCATATCCAGTTCCGTGAGTAAAGAACTACCACCAACATACATATATAAGTTTCAACTTAACGAAATATTCGCAATAAAAATATTAAAAAGAAGTGGACTTAATATAGATCATTGTGGGATACCTAAGTTAACTGGCTTACATTGTGAATTTAGTATCGAAATTCCTCTATTAATATTGATACTGACATCTCCTAAATACACAGTAACAAAAACCATGACTTACGAAAATTATCATAAAAGGATACTGAATTCATTGCAGGCATTCTTTTTTACGGGTCAGTGAGTCTCAATTTAACATTTATACTGAAAATATCTTACTACAGGTGTAATAATTTAAGTCTACACATTGATTTTTCCAGCAAGAGATTTTTATTTTAAATATGTAAAGGTAAAATTATCTTACCAATTTTTTAATTGTTACAAAGTTTATTAAAAAACTTCATACTGAATACTGAATTGTTAAATTTGTATTTGTTGTTTATATATCACATTTGGTACCATAAAACAATAATTTTATATAATATACGTTAATTATTAGAACAATATTTCTATGTTCCTTAAATCTAAATTATTTTATCTAAAATATGGCAACAGGTAAAAATTGTTTACTTATCCAATCAGTTTTTATTAATTTTAATAGATAATATTTCTAATTGTTCTAATAAATTAAGTTTCTTTCTTTTCTTTTCTGAATGCAGTAGTGTAATATTATTCAAATCTGAACTTAAACTTATAATTAATACAATTATAGATCTTATTGACTTCCTGTGAGGCATAATAAAATTCTTTATGTAAATTTTTCTTTTGTTTGTTTTTTTTATTAAGTTGTCTATTAAGCTTTCCTTATAACCATAATTTTTTGTAATTTTTTTCAATTATATTTGCACAATATTTTTCCCAGATTCATAACTTGCAAACTCCATATACCGCTATCATTTTGTAATAGAGATTAGAAAACTTATTAACGTTAATCTTTTATTTATAAAATTAATGATAAATATAATTCATGTAAACAACGAGTATTTTGTTAGACAAATGATACCATTGCAGCACCTGATCATAAAATATTTATGCCTACAATTGGGTAATGATTTCGGGAAGTGCATGAAGCCATAAATCTCTAATGATCTATTTTATCACTAATTCCTAGTAATGCATGTAACAAAAAGCTGACATGAATATTTGCAGCCATGTAGTTTTAATGGTGTTTTCGAGTATAAAATTATTAACATAAAACAGAGGATTTAATAGTCGTTATATAGATACAACCACCGCAACTGAAGGGAGACGCTACCATTGGGTACGCGGTTTTGGTCATCAATATCGGCTATATCCATCACATGCTGACACGTCTATAATGGCGGCATTACCAACCGCACCTGACAGTGTCATCGGATCAAGCCTGTTCGGCAGATAACTAGATTGAATTTTTAATATAATATTGATCATTTGATGTACGAACCACCCGCGCTCCATCATCACGATGCAATATATATTAAAAGAGTTGCGTGATATAAATCACTAACGAAATTAATTATTTATCTATTATTGATGGGAAGTTTGCCGGGGTAGGAAAAAAGAAATTAATTCAGTTCAATCGCCAACGTTTCGAATATAATTTAGTCTTCTTCAGAGCTCTACAATGATTAGGATACAATTATATATAAAACAAGACACAATTAAATTAGTGTTTTTGATATAATATAATTGATTAAAACAATTAAAATTTAATAAAATTACATACAATGTGAATTTAGATTTGAAATATGTAAATAGGTAAATAAACAATTGAGAGTTTTTAAGGAATAAAATATTAATTTTGAATTGTCATTTTGTATTCTTTAAAAATTGTCAATTATTTATTTACATATCTTAAAGACCAAACTCCACTGCTCGATAAGTCTAATTTAGTATATACAGTTAATTGTTTAGGATGTCCTGGATACTACATAGGACAAGCAAAACAAAAACTAAGAAATCGGATTTCTAATCATAGAAATAACGAACGCGGATAAAACCAACAAAACTGCTCTAGCAGTTCTCCACTGGTCACAATTTCGATTTTAATAATGTCACTATTTTGGACTATGAAATAAATCTTAATAAAAGAATAATTTTAGAGATGCTATATATGAAAAAATACGAAAACTGCATAAACTTAAAAACAGACATTAATAACTTGCACATAATATTTAACAATCTCATTAAATTTAACTTTAACAATAATTAAGTAATACTAGTACTTCTAATAATAAATCATTAATAATTTGGGCTATTAGGTACTTATTTTAGTGTATTTATATTTTTGTCACTGCTGTATAGTTGGGCAAATAGATAATTTGTGTTTATTTAACCTACGCATATCACAGACTTCGTCTGCAATTTAGATCATCAAAACAGTCGCGCTACCTATCGCGGCGGCGTAATTGATCGTTAAAATGTCAAAGTGGCTAAGTGCCAACTAAGATGTTTAAAAGAAATCCCTTAAAACTTGCATTGACAGTTACACGTCGCGTCTTCTAGAATTGAGTAGAAAAAATATAAAGCAAAGCTTGTGGCACTAGAACTTATTACATGTTATTTTCACATTTTCACTTGAACGTAGCACCTTTCTACAAGTAAAACTCGTTTTACTGAAAATGGCACTTAGCTCCTTTGATATTTCACAGCTTCAATTGTTTTCTCCGCAAAAACGCTGCGCTTTGACTAGCACCTACCTACTTCACTTTTTGTGGTAATTGAGGAAACGCAAAAAAAAATGTAAACAAATCGTATACAGAATGCGGTTAGGAAGGAAGGAGATGGCGGAATAATGTTGTAGCGTACGTTGCGCACCTCCTCACTATATACTCCCAATTAGGCAGTGGTTACATAATCACTACCCAAATCAGTGGATTGGCAGAAGAGGACAGATACAATTGCCTCCAAAATTACCAGACCTAACTCCTGTGGACTTCTTTATATTGGGTCACTTAAAGTCAATTGTTCATAAAACCGAATCTCAAAGAATTAAGAATTACTCAAGAATGCCGGTCCATTCCCAGAGAGGTACTGAAAAACGTTCGACAGGAGTTTCAAAATATTGTCTAGATAATACCGAAAATCATTCCAAACTGTTATTAAATAGATAATGTTTGAAATTTAAATCACTTATTCGTTAATGATTAATAAAAAGTAATAGACCAAAATATACTTTCCTTGGTACCACTGAAGAGCATTCTTAAGCGCTTGAGATATCACAAGCAAGTTTAAGATTTTTAAGTCGAAATAACTGGGGTTGCAAGGGCGGGTAGGGGTGCGTCACTTATTACAGTATTTAAGTTACCTTCCCCTTCATATCACTGAAACTGTTCCAAGCAATTTTTTACATCTTCGTTATTTCTTGAAATATATAGCTAATGCAAGTTTTCAAATTGTCACCCTGTATCTATATTTTCCTTGACAGTCAAGGTCTAATATTTTGACCACAGGGTTGACGACTTTAAACAGATTTTTCAACTAAGTAGCAAGAATAACTGGTTCCGCTAACTTAAAGACTTTCTTTTTGCGAACGCCAACTGACAAACGCTTCGTACTCTTTTTCATACAGAGGTGCGTCTGAACCTTTCAAGAATAAACTATAAGCTGAAGGCATTTTTGATTCCTTCACATCTTCTGGAATGTCTTACATATAAATCACTGTGATCACTTTCGTTGCTCATACTTATAAAAGTTGTAAAACATATATCTCCAAACACGTTCTTTGAAACTTTTTTTACTGAGAAAATAATGGGTAGAATATTTTGATTCATTTACTTAATATCTTAACAACTAACTTAATGAAATCATGTAATGCAGTTGTTACAGTTATTATTTATCTCGGCATTTCTCAATTTTACAATAACTAAAAAATTTATTAATGTTTCTAATTTAAAATATTTGATAGTAGAAAAAAGCGTGTATAAAAAACAAATGTAAAACGTCTTTTTTGCACTTCTGAAGTTTCAGAACTCGCCCAACGGCTTATCTGAAAAACACTCACGCGTGTAAAAAAAAATTGTGTTATATTCTTGCTGTATAAATAACTATTATTAACATTTTATCATATGTTTACACTATAAGTACGCAGGTAAAGCAGTATATTTTAGTTGAAAATTTATTTAAACGTAAATTTGGACAATTTTATACCAGCTTGTCTTTGGCCAAGCCAAATTATCACCTAAATCGTTTTTGTAACCGGTCTAAAATTAATGTCTTTCTAACCTTTTATCGGACTCCTAATTGTATTTCTAGAGATATGTCTGAGTTCTATTTTTCCAGAGTGCGCGATGCCATTCTTCACTTTATTCCCGCCTTAAGAAAGTGTGAATACTACGTTCAACGAATACGAATTGGTAACAAATGTCGCAATATATACTGAATTGAAAATCCAGAGGTTTCCCAGTTAAATATTCGGAATTAAAATTACTGTTTGAATCTTATGATAAATTTACTATTAAATGATTGAAAACTTGCCACAATTTTGTAAATTATGCAATTTTATTCAAAATGTATCTGCAAAAAAATACACACAAGTTCCAAGCGCAAATTCAAAATCAAATTCTGCGCAAATTTTAACAAATTGTTTAAAATGACTTGTATTAGGAAGTTCTGTATTTGAATAAGTATTATATTCCCAAGCAACGCAGTGTGGTATTTTATAAACATATTAAAATAATTATTAAAATCGTTTAAAAACATTTTATTTTGCTGAAAAAAAAATATTAAAAAGTACGTATAAATTGAATGGTATGATACACATGTCAAATATACAGGGTGTCTCAACTAAAAGTAGGCACCCTGAATAACTTTGGAGATAATTTTTTTTTTTGAAAAATTGGTGAAACACGTCGACCTTGTTTCCAAGGGGGGACATATTATAATGTAATACTTGTATACCTATCATCATCTCTCTACCCTACACGGCCACCCCCTCAAAAAATTCAAATGGCACGGGGGTCGAGTGATACATCTTTTGAAAGGCCTTCAATTCCCTACATAACTGTGTATTTTTTTTAGCTTTCATCGATTCGTTCTCAAGGAAAATAATTTTATTTTTGATGATTATACACAATCGAAATCGTTTAAAAAATCTAAAATACACGGCACTGGGTATTGGAATTTATAAGAAAACTACATTTTTTAGTACTCTCAAATCAACACGAGTTTTTCGACAAAAAACACTTTCCTTATCCGTTTAGCTATAGAATAATAAAAGACTCATAAGTATTTGATAGTCCTTGAACATTAATTTGTTCACAATCAATTTTAAATCGAGATACATTTAACCAGAGTGAATTCTCAAAATGGTTTATACCCTTCAGGAGAGAATAGAAATTGTCAGTATTTATTTTAAAAACGATAATTGTGCTAGAGCTACGGAGCGCATATTCAATATAAATCACCCAGATAGAAGGGTTGGTTCTCAGTATGCTTTACAATTATTGACAAAATTTATGGAAACAGGTTCTGTAGGAAACAAAAAGCATGGACCTCAGCGACCGATTAGAAATGAAGCAGTCGAAGTGGCAGTTCTGGGTCATTTGCAGATGAATAATACTCAATCGATCAGGAAAGTAGCTGTGGCTTCCGGTGTATCAAGAAGCAGTGTTTATCGAATTTTAAAGGCCCACAAATTTCATCCATATAAATTTAAATTGGTACACGAATTAAACGAAGATGATCCCGATCGTCCGCGTCGGCTTGAATTTTGTGAGATTTTTAGTGAACAATTAAACGGTAATGCCAATCTACTGTACAATACGTATTTTTCTGATGAATCGACATTTCAGTTAAATGGGGAGGTAAACAGGCACAATTGTAGGTATTGGAGTGCAACCAATCCACATTTGTCCATAGAAACTCATACCCAAAGGTCTCAGAAGTTAAATGTTTGGGCTGGCATCTTAGGGGATCACATTGTGGGGCTGTTTTTTATTCCTGACAATTTAAATGACGAAAGGTACCTCGATCTGTTAGAAAATAACATCGACCCAATGATTACCCAAATCCTCGAAGAAGACGATAATTTTTAGAGGGCGAACTGTTTTTTCAATAGAATGGGGCACCCCCACATTATGCTATAGCAGTCCGTTAATTTTTGGATAATCGGTTTCCTGGGCGATGGATTAGAAGAAGAGGTCCTATGGAGTGGCCCGCTAGGTCACACGATTTAACTCCCTTGGATTTCTGTGGGGATATTTGAAATCGAAGGTATTTGCAACAAAACCCGCATCTCTGGATGGAGGTTTTGTTCAGAAATGGTCGTACAGAATTTCAACACAGATTATACTACTGTATGGAAGTCGGTGGGGGTCATTTTGAACAGTACATATGATAATTTAAACTGCTTTTATTTTTATTTCCCGAACCTAAAATAATGAAACAATTATTTCTCAGGAACGAATCGATAAAAGTTTAAAAAAATACACAGTTATGTGGAGAATTCAAAAGGTGTATCACTCGACCCCCCTTGCCATTTGAATTTTTTGAGGGGGTGGCCATGTAGGGTAGATGGATGATGATAGGTATACAAGCATTACATTAAAATATGTCCTCCTTGGAAACAAGGTCAATTTGTTTCACCAATTTTTCAAAAAAAAAATTTATGTCCAAAGTTATTCAGGGTGCCACTTTTAGTTGGGACACCCTGTATACAAAACTAAGTAAGCGATACACCATAGCATTTGTTTATTTATTGCACTGTTGGCATTGGTTTACTGTATTTTTAATATCTGACATAATATTTAATAGTGTTCTTGAGATTTTTGGTCAGATAAGCAGGTAATTTTTTTTATTGTTCTAACGTTTCGATTTATTAAACCATCATCAAAGAACTGCAAATAAACCATTTTATTGAAACACAAGTTTACATGGTTAATTTTCATTTTGTACTTACACTATTAGTTGAGTATTTATTTTAAAATTTTCAACGGTTAAGAAAAGGAAAAAGTTAAAATTTGCCTAAATATTCCTATGCTAATACATGTAAAGGTCAGTTCAAACTTAATTGCAATATAAAAAACGTCGGCGACTTTGATCTCTTTACCGCGGTCAAAGGTGCCGACGTTTTTATGTTACAAATAGTTTGAAATAAACTTTACGTATATTTATGTTCCACATAGAAATTTCAGAACTTATATCTGTGTTGCTATAAGACATAATTGAAACAAAATGTAGTATGCACATAATGGACAATTTCACTTTGGTGCATATTCTTTTTCTCAGTAACGGTTCATCTGATGAGAAATTTTCGAAACAATTCCTCATTATGAACATTTTTTTTGATGTTTTGATTTCTTTTAGACCTTCACTAATATTCAATAAAGTTCCTCCTTATACCTTCCAGAATTATATGTGAAGTTTCATATTTCTGCCTTGAACTGTACTCTAGGAAAACCACAGACCACAGACACAGATACATACACTACTGGTCTCGAATTTAAGCAAAACCAGCATTTAATGCGATAAAAAGTAAAAGAATTAAGGTTAAGTTGACTGTATACTGCTTCATTGTCACTAAGGCGCCCGCCGCGTCGGCGCGATACGGTGTCTATGGAAATTCATAAACAGAAAACTGTTATGTTTGACATTTTTAGGCCTTCACTAATATTCAATAAAGTTCCTCCTTATACCTTCCAGAATTACATGTGAAGTTTCATATTTCCGCCTTGAACTGTACTCTAGAAAAACCACAGACCACAGACACAGATACATACACTACTGGTCTCGGATTCAAGTAAAACCAGCATTTAATGCGATAAAAAGTAAAAGAATTAAGATTAAGTTGACTGTATATTGCTTCATTGTCACTAAGGCGCCCGCCGCGTCGGCGCGATACGGTGTCTATGGAAATTCATAAACAGAAAACTGTTATGTTTGACATTTTTAGGCCTTCACTAATATTCAATAAAGTTCCTCCTTATACCTTCCAGAATTACATGTGAAGTTTCATATTTCCGCCTTGAACTGTACTCTAGAAAAACCACAGACCACAGACACAGATACATACACTACTGGTCTCGAATTCAAGCAAAACCAGCATTTAATGCGATAAAAAGTAAAAGAATTAAGGTTAAGTTGACTGTATACTGCTTCATTGCCACTAAGGCGCCTGCCGCGTCGGCGCGATACGGTGTCTATGGAAATTCATAAACAGAAAACTGTTATGTTTGACATTTGTCAGAAAGGTCAATCTTTTATCTAAGAAAATTTCCTGTAGTTTTGAAAACAGAATCAGACAGTATTTCGAAACGTCAATTTTTAATCATCTAAAATATATTTGACGCTTAAGTTTCCTTTTGGCGTAAAGTTTTATTTAAAAAAATGTTTTAAATAATTTATAGGACAGCGGCTTATCCGAAAAAGGGTGAGAAGAAATAAATAACTATAATTGACAATATTAAGTAAGTGGTCGTCTTTATTCTCTTCCAAAATCTATAAACAAAAAAAAAATTATCTACTTAAAGAAATTTAAGTTTGCTAGACTTTACTTGCAATAAAAATATAGTTCCGAAAAACATTTGAAAAAACCAAATCAAGAATTCACACAGTTTTGCTACATGTATTTCCTTTTATAGAAAATAGGCAGAGCAAAATAATTAACCGCCAAGAATAAGTAATTATAAAATTATGTATTTAATTCAAAGGAGTGTTCTGTGCATCTTAATTCTAATTTCAACGGACGTCCTGAATATGTAATCGTCTAAATTCTGAATTTCTTCTCGCAGTACACTTTTCGACCCTTTGTACTTTCGCTGTTTTTTATCCTCGGGCAAACACACTCTGAAAATTAATCTCGAAATTACATTTGCACTCATTTTTACTCCCTCTTAGCTAGCTTGTCCTCGCTTTTGCTTAGCAAACTTGTTTTATCGCCTCAGGCTAGACAGATTTTCCCGTCATATTAATTACAGAAACTTTCAGGCCCTGTAAGTTGTATCGCTAAATTTAATATGTAAAATACAGGAGATGTTATTCCTTCGAATTCATTATCTTCTGGGATAATAAGGAGCATACAAGTATACTTGAAAGCTGTTAGTCCTTCATATAGTATGTTCAACAGATTAAAACTCTTAGAATAAGGTACCTACTGAATAAGATGAAAGACGGTTTCAGTAGATCGAAACTTCTGAAAACTTCTCACGGTAGTTGGTATATACTGGGTGTTTTAAATAGTTGATTGATTCAACCTTTACTTGATGAAAATCTATTTTACAAAAAAACTTCACTTTTCTTTTTGTAAAAATTGTGAAAATCAAGCATTAGTTTATTTTTGTGTTCATCTGGATGTTTCAGTTAAGAATATTTTTGAGAATATATGAATGCCATGTAACGGTATACTCTTTGAGCGCCCCATATTTGGCATAATTTAAGTTTATTTATGACCCTGTTACTTAGGCAATTTCCAACTTGCACAATTAAATAATAGGTTGTCTATAGCGCGATACTGTTAATGAATACTTATATACCCAGGGAGTGCGGAGAAAATGCCTCGAAGAGAAACAAGATTGCGAGAGTTGTAAAAAGCTGGCTGGACGCGGTCAGGTTAAGTTGTCTGGATTCAAGCACGAGTGTACTGATTTATTTCGTATCTGAGGAATGATTGATTATTGATTAATGTAAATCCAATATTGTTTCTTTGTAGGGTGTATAACAAGGTAAGCTTAATGAAATGCTTGCACAAAACTTTAGTGCTACACATGTCAAATTCAATTTCTATGGAGATGTCTAAGATGCATATACACTTGTAAATACAACAATTTTTTGATTCAATGCTGAGGATTTCAGTGAAAAAGTTACCAGCTTCAAATTACGTTCAACCTAATTTTTTTCGTGGGTGTAAGCTGATATTATTATTATGAGTTATTAACACTGCCCTAAATACCGACAATAATGCATTATGTGCTTTTTCTTCTTTGTAACGGCGTATAACACCAGATTACTAAAAGGTATTTGAAATATTTGAAAACGTCAATGTTGAAAAAAGTGAAAGCAGATAAGTAGGTAATGTGATTTAGAATTTCGCCATTTTATTATACATCAGTGGACTGATATAAAATTTGGATATGTTAATACTGAAGAACAGATTTTTAATATAAAGTATCACATTGGTCATTGAAGAACGAATCCGATAGCGGCCGAACAAGATATACAGCAGTGGATTTATAGGTATAAAACTTAAGGAGGCGAACACCTATCATTCATCTCATAAGTCCGCCACTGTAAAAGTCCTTGTAGGAATTCTGAATGCATTCAAGCGGCAAGAGTATTTTAAAGGTATGAGCGGTTTGAATACAAGGCGATCTATTGTCAAACCGACTGAAATCAGGTGAACCGGAAGTCCTTTAACCATGTAACATGCTTCAGCGAGCAGGAGAAAGCATATGCAGTGTCTCACGACCCAAACAAAACAGCCGTTCCAACACCATTTTAAATCGTCTTGTACGACTAAACTGCTACGTTGTTTAAGTAACAGAAACATATTTTCAATAAGCTACTTTAAAAGAATTACGCTTACGAAGCGGTAAAACTCCACAAAGAGAAGTTGTGTGCGATTCTACAGGCGGCGCGTCAGACCAAAAGAATAGTTGGCGTAATGAACAGCGCTGGAGTTCACTCAGGAGGGAATATAAAGAAAACTTTAGTGCTGAAAGGGGGAATACGTGTGGGAGAAGACCGAGGAGCAAGATGGGTGGTATGAAGCCGACACTAAATTTCATTTTCTTGTTGGCCAAAGTTGCTAGTGGCATCCGTACGTTGGATATTTCATTTTACAAGAGACAAATTCTGCTCTCTATGTTTGGAATTTAATTAGCATGAATGTGGAAACAAATGGTCGAACTGATCCCTTCATGATTTGTGCTTCTAACATGCATGTCAGGATTTTAATATTCCTGCAAGGAGAGATGAATTTGAATTTAATTATCTTGAGAATTTCATTTCATGTAGTTATTTCTGGTTTAGGCACATTTCATAAAACATATCTTAATGTGAACTGAGAACGAATCAGAGAAATATTAGGGACTCATTTAATGAATTTTTATTTATTATGATATATTTTCATCATTTTTTTTAGAAAATATTTATGGGTATTTAGCAAATAGTTGTTAATAAAAATCGTAACCAGTGAAATAAAACTAGAAAGCTGACTATTCAAGTGTTAATACTTTCTATACTTGATTACAATGTTTAAACAGCCCTTTTTTAAATAAATTAAATAGAGGTATTATTTGCATTTGACATATTTCCCATTTAAATTGTGTGTAGTAAGGGAAATAAAGAATGTACTAATTTTTAGTGTTTAACCCACAAATAATAATGTTTATTAGCCATTTATGTTACATAAAAGTATATGTGGCAAGTCAATTATTAGATTAAGTTTGAGATTTAATTATAATATAAGAAACAGATAATTGAATAAATGCTAAAGTCAAAACAATGATAATAAAAACAATAACATAGGCAACAAAAAAAACATACATTATGCAAGAATACGTTTCAAGACATCAAACATGAAGTTAAGAACCGAACACAAATTCATCAACAAAATAAAAAACATTTTCGGTTAACAAGTTTTTATTATTTTTTTTTTTTTAATAACCAGGGGCAACTTATCTCATGCATGGCATGGGTTTACTAGTATGTATGTATTTTCTTTTAATGCAATGTGAGAAAATAAAAGTATAAGATTATTTCAGTTAATTGTCTATAAAAGTAATGAAAATATTTCCCCTTAGCTAACCTATGTAACATATTTATTTGCCTAATTACTCAAATCAATTTTTTTAATATATTCACTGGAAGTATCACTTAAATTAACTTCCGTCTTAATTATTGTAATTATTTTATGGCTAATTTAATAATAATCAGCTTATTTATAAAAGTTTAAACATTAATAAGTATATATAATTGTAGACCATATACAAATAAACAGTTGTGAGTCCCAGAAAAGGTATGGTTTCTCAGAAAAGGCCCATTTAGACTCAATTAAAAACCTGTGTGTGGACAATTTACACTTATGTTTTTAACTTTTGATACAACGAATATACAGTGCGATCCTTATGTATGGAATAATATCATTTTAATCGTAACTATAAATTTTTAGGAAAAATCCTGAAAGATGTCGAGTTTCAATTTGAAATTGCCATTATTCAGCATGAAAATAATACCTCTCGTGCTCACCCTCTCTGAGTTATGTCTACCCCCTGAAAATTTTAAATTAGGAGGGGGGTCGTGCGACATCTCGTTCAAAAGGGATTTTGTTTCTCTATTCAGCAATGTAAAGGTTTTTAAATTTGGGGCTTTAATTACTGAGAAAATTAATTTTGAAAATGTAAAATTTTGTGAATGTCTTTTAAACTCAGTTGAGGTGTTTCTTGCTAAATTATTGGTTTTGGTGAAAAACTAAAACTGATATGTTGTTGTTTTTTAAAGTTTTTAATACAAAATTATACCCACCTTAACTTTATATAAAATGAAGCGCAGAATCTTATATAATATTAAGAATATATTTCCAATTTATTTGAATGTATTTCCAATTTATTTGATAATTAAATTAAATGTTCAAAATGACTGCCAGTTGCCTGTTGACAATAAAGCAAGGCAATCTTTGATTTCTCGTCTGACATTTTATATGGCCTCAGGGCTTATTTTGTGAATTTCTTCGGTTGTCCTATTTTTTAAATCTGCAGTATTGTCTGGTCGATTAACATATACTTTTGATTTTAAATAGCCTCATAAAAAGTAATCAATAAGGATCAAATTGGGAGACCGAGGCGGCCATTCAATAGTTCCACGTCTTCCAATCCACCTGTTAGGGAAAACTTCATTTAAATAATTTCTCACTCTAAGTGAATAATGCGGTGAAGCTCCATCTTGTCGGTACCAAAATAGATCTGTCTATTTCATTTGGATAATTAACATCACGTAAAAGAGTTTTTAATGTAGGCACTAAAAAGTTTGTCAAAATATCTAGATAAACATCACCGATAACAGTGCCTTCAATAAAATAAGGGCAAATAATTTGATTATTAATGATACCAGCCTAAACGTTCACTTTTTGAGGAAATTATGTAAGCCTCCATCATCCAATTTGGATTTTCTCTTTTCCAATAGTAAACTAATTTTCCTAAACAAAAAATCATTGAATATATAAACTAATAATTTGTTTAACCTAGAATGATGTAGAAACCAGTTTACACTGAGTAATTAAGTTGTGGCATTTGACACTGTTGGAAGTTACAACACATCTGAAAATATTGCAAACTGAACTCTGACAAATGGATCATATTACACTGAAATGGGTAAAATAATAATACAGCTATATGTACTGAAGTAACGCAACGGCACAAAAATTAAAAATTTAGTATTTCATGCCTTTTATGAGTGTCTAGCTGTTTTCAGATATAACGGATGCAGCAATTAAAACTGAAATAATTAGGACATACATAGACAACAATAACCTGTGATTGAAAAAAAATTTCGTCGAAGATAGCTATGGAAATAAATCGTGTATCTTGTATTGTTTCATCAGGGCATCGCGCATCGGTTGATTAAATTGTCACTAATTTAAATCAATTTTTGAAGCGTCAATCATTTCAATTTTACATTCATTCGATTGTATTAGTTTTGGGAAATATTTAACGTGTAAAATTGTTATAATAGTGGGTTTTATTGTGTTCAGTAGTTTTATTTTTGTGAAATTTATTGTGATTTTTATTTTCTGGAAACAATGCGTACTAGTGCTATCAAAATTTAAGTCATATTGAATTTCCATGGCTAACTAGAGCAGGATCATCCTTTATGATCCTACTTATACAGGGTTAATCAAAATCATTCATCCGATTTCAAAAGAGTATAATTCCGTACCTATCAACTATTAACGCGAGATAGCTCCATTATCATTATTGCTCCGCGCCAGAGTGTTATTATTATTATTATTAGAGTTAAAAAATTTATTTTGACACAGAAGTTTATTTAATAACATTTTTTGAATAATTTGTTAGGCACTGTTTTAATACCTAAATAATGTAAAATACAAATAATTGTACACAGTTTTTGCACTATTTTTATAAATTATAATTAATTTAAAATATAGTATTAGTTAGATTTCTATCATATCAGATATTTTAACTATAATTTACATTAAATGCTAGCAAATATTCATTTGAAAATCATTATAAATTGTGTCCATGGATTATTGTGTAATGGACAAGAATTATTATAATATTATTTCTATTTCTAAATGTTGGTCTAAAATAATGTATTTGTCTTAATTAAAACAATGAAATAATGTGTTATTTAAATTTATTTAAAACATGCAGATATATTTAAACGAATCAAATTATGTTTAATAAGAAAAATATTTGCTTGCGTTAAGAAAATTGATGTTTCATATAGAAAAAATAATTCACTTAAGGAGAGTTTTTTGATTCAATTTAAAACAAAATTATCAAACACATTTTTTTCCTTGATGTGAGAATAGTTTTTTTATCTGTGTACAAACCAAATAGCTGTAATATAAGGTGATTCTTCTTATAAATGCGGGGCAATTTATTGAGTATCGCTATAATGTTCTATTAGTTGAAAGAATTCATTTTAGAATGATACCGTTTTATCTATCAAGCTGTGTAAACTGATTTTTTTTAAGGTAATAGTTATTTAAGACAAAAGCATGAAAAATGTAGTTTTTGTACGATTACGGAAAATTAACCAAGAAGAAAATAATAAATTTTTATTTACTATATTTATTTTCAATGAAAAATCTGATTATATTCGATATTTACCATCCGAAAAGCACTTTTCATTGTACCTCTCCGAAAACACTATGTTTACATGGGATTTTCCCGTGCGCCTACACAGGAAAAATTTTCTCGTGCGCCAATGATATTAGCTGCCTACTTGCCAGTTGTAATAAAATATGATATTGAAAGTTCCTTAATAATCGCAAACAATGATTGTTTAGCTTCCTTAGCAGAGCTTGTATTGTGACAGTTTTTCTAATTTTTCTTGAAAATATTTTTATAATGATTCAGAAGAAGAAATATCACTTGAAGCGGCAAAAGTATTTGTTGATTTACTGCTTGTGAAATATATGAAAAGGAGTACCATCTATTTTGCAAGTGGCGCTAACAAAAAAAGTTAACACAGTAAGTGTTGATACTCTTCTCGTTTATTTGTCCAAATCCATGAAGGTTTCAACTTTATGGAGTCGATTTTCAATTTGTCTGGCAGCAGAAGAAAATGTGAATGTTAGTAATTTGCCAAAAACTACTGAATTTCCCAAACGATAACATGTTAGTTACACACCGACAAAGTCCAAAGTATTAACTGCAGGCCAGGTCGCCAAATTCATACTTGAAGCTCAAAAGCACCAAATTTGTCACGCGTGAACGGTAAAAGGATATTTTCTGGACTCCTAATGAAATATACTATTTCGTCCTAGGACGCGGTTGCAAGTAATCGAGTGTGGGAAAGACACTTTCCGCATGAGTTAGGAACATGATTTTTTTTCTGCGGACTTGTATAATATTAAAAACCAAAAATGAACATAAGTAAATTTTTATTTCAACTAAACACAATAACTTAAAAATTTTACTTATTATTAATAATATTAATTATAAACGAACAAACTTTACTTATTATTAGTAATATTAATTGTAAACGAATAATTAGTGGTATTTTGCAAATTTATGGATCTAAAAGTCATTTCCATTTCCATTTGAATACTATAATTATGCAGATTAATTTACTAGATGTAAAATATATTATAAGGTAATAATTTAGTAAATATTAACTTTTTCGCACCAGTGTGGTAAAATGTTACTTTCCAACACTAGTACGGGAAAGTGGCTGTTTAAGTACGGTCGTAGAAAATAGTTATTTATGTAACAAAACTGGAAAATTGTTCTTTACTGGGGAGACGCCACGCACCCTGGAAGTCGGCGAGCCCAGTAAAGACACATTCCGGGTGTGTTGCGTACAATGTTTTCTCTTCAGTCGGTTTTGCTACTCTCAAAACACTTTTCAACTTTAATAAACCAAGTTGCTGTAATATGCAAAAATAAAGTATTAAATTTAAAGTTACATTTTTTGCAATTGTTACTAACTCTGGTGGTGTCCCATACACCTGGACTTCATCATCACTGACCATTTTAAATATTTTTTAATATATTTTTTTTATCACTATTAAAGCGAAATAAGTACTGAATCAGACTTTTATCACAACAATAAATAAAGAAACGATTTCATAAGCAGCAAGATTGTAATGAAAAAATGTTGTGCATAATAAAAATTCCTTAATTTATAATAATATTGATTGCGATTTCAGAAAAAATAGTAAGTGTAACTCGGACTTCAATGCTTGATTAAAATTTACATCGTCGTCCGGGAATGTATTGCTTTTACTACTAGATACACAATGTACTATTCCGAGCTAGACCAGTAATAATGTATTTTCCGATTGAAAACTATCTAGACTGTTGCAGAATAATATATATAATAATATAATGCAATCGAATAAAAAAGCATTTTTGTAACATTATTTTTTATCTACAAATTCATAATAATAATTTATTGTAATTAATATACATATATATGTATTAATATTAAAATATAATGCTATTACGATTTCGTATCTAAATCAGTTTTTAATATTTTGTTTTTAATTCTAATAATGTTTTTCTTGATTACAGGTAAGTCGAGCATTCTTCTTGAAAGTACTGATCCATGAAGAAGTAAGTACTACTCAAATTAATGTTTGCATTTTATGGAGTTAAAATTATGATACAACTTTTTGTCCATATAGAAATAATATAACGGGTCTTCATAAATGATAGAAAACCAACTGACCAATTAGTTCCCTTTAACAGCCTCGTCGAGTCGTGTAGTCAGCAAAAGTTGGTTGAAAACGGCTCCTTAGACAAGATACGTACGTGCAATATCCTCATCAGGTACTGTCGTAATATGAGAGACACAGAACCGCGAGTTAATAGGTACCAATTGATTACGTGGTTTTTAATCATTTATGAAGGTTCTGTAGTATGTTAATATAGAATATCATAAATGGTAACTTTAAAAAAATATGTATTTATTTACTCGATAAATAAAATCACATCTTCATATTTTTAGATAACGGAGTTTATTCTTGTGACCACTGAAAACTCCTTAATATTGAAAAGTTTGCAATAATTGAAAATGTTTCAGTTATTTTTAGTATTTTTGGTATATGAAATATTGAAACATGAACCCAAATAATTATTGAAAGGTAGCAGTAATTAAATATCATTCAATAAATTGGTACCTTTTGTAACGTTACTGTAAGTTGTCATTAATATTGATTCAAGATTGATTGAGTAATTATTAAAGATTTTTTTACTTGGTTTTTTATCAAAAGACCTTTCTTACATATTTTTTATGACGCGGCTGGGATTACCTTCTTTTTTCTTATTTCTAGTTAATAAATTACATTATTTAGCCTTTTGACATTTTAAATCAAAATTTGAGAATCAATGAGTTTTTAAGAAATGTTTAGATATATTGTCAAAGAAAGAGCACCGCAGGGAGAAAAAGTAATAAATGCATAATGTAGTTTTAAACAATTTTTGATTAAGGTGAACCCTATAGTAATTCCTGTCAAAACACTCAAAAATGTCAATATTTTTATTACAAAACAAGATAGATTTATTGTGGTTCAAAATAAAACAAGGTAAAAAAACAATTATGTAGCTACGGACACGTGTTTCGGAGTTATTGACCCTCACCATCATGATCTATCCCATCGTAGATCCAATTCCTTGGCTACGCTACACTGATGAGGGACAATAACTTCGAAACACGTGTCCATAGCTGCATAATTGTTTTTTTTTGGGGATTTTGCACTAAACCTTCTTGTAATATTTTTATAGTTGTCTGTGCTGGGCAGCTGCTAGTTTCATATCACTGTTTTAATTACTGAAAATAATTCAGCTGATGGATATTATTTAACAGTTGGATCACAAAAATATCTACTATAATCAATGTTATTAGTAATCTCAGAGGGGGTCTTGAATTGATTTCAATTATGAAATTTTCAATGTGCAAGTAAATAATCCCATTTAATTTTGCAGTTAAAATCGTCTCTAACACAAAAGTTATAGTAATCATTTTCTTATTTTATTAAGAGATTATTTTATCCTAATATTTATAACACATGCATTAAATCAATTACATGGAGATGATTTAATCATACAGGATGTTCTACAACTCGATAGCTTAGAAACATACCACTTTAGAATATACGTTCATTAGAACCTTCTGACCTCAAGAACATGCATATTTGCTACGACCAAGTTGCGGTATATCCTGTACACCCAATTGTGTATATGTAATAAAATTCCATTTTTTTTCACCGCAGCTGTGGATATTTCAGTTAGATAAAATTAATTAAACCAAATATACAGGAAAATATTTAATTAAAATAGTTACTCAATAGTTAATCAAACCACACATCACCCAGACCAGTTATTCCAAATTCAAAATATCATTTTAATGAATTAATTAAAGTATCATTCCGATCGTTACAAGAGTTTGTTATAAAATAATAATATAAAATGTTGGACTAAAGCCAGAGTCGCATCATTGGAACGCAATCAATCATTCCCTCCACACACACACACTCACATTTCGTGGATCGTCTACTTGAGTGCATTTATATTAGAAATCGACCTCATCATATCAAAGTGTGATCCATCTTTCCAGGGCTTCCTCATTTTTTAATATATATGTATAATTATTTCGTCATCAAGCTTTGGTGGTTTGAGATTGTTTTTTCAATAATTTATCATTTTCAGCAATTACTGGTCATCAAAATGTTACGGACACTGGCATTAATTATTGAACTACTTGACAACGTATTATATGTAAAAAAATGTTTTGTTTATGCAATACTTATGACTATGCAGGTTGTTCCAAAAATGCACGGCATATATTCAGGAGAATATTTGTTACGTCAAGTTAAGAAAAAAGTTTCGAAGAAAAATTTCAGCAATATTTCTTTGATAATACTACAGGCTGATTTAATAAATTAGTCCTAGTTCTATAAAATTCACCGAGTCCATAATTATTAATAAAAAAAATATGATAATATAGATACTAAAAATGTATTCCATAGTTTAAAAATAAATTAGGTATCCTCTTCTCGATAAAAGTTTAAAATATAGAGTGATTGTTCAACTGGTGAGTACCTTTTTGTTCTATTTATTTTTGGTTTTACTGAACAGAATAGTTGGAATTAAAAAACCGCTGCCAATTACTTGGGGATCAGAACTTCCTCACCGTAGTAAAACTCAACAACATGTGGTGGAGTTTATAATAAAAGTAACTTTTGACGTTTCAAAAAAGTCACATTTTTTGACGTTTCAAAAAAGTCACATTTTTTGATGTTTCAAAAAAAGTCACATTTTGACGTTTCAAAAAAAGTCACTTTGACGTTTCAAAAAATCACATTTTGTGACGTTTCAAAAATTTTGACCAATATAGCTCATCAAACTAACTCAATCTCTTTCTTGTCCTCTAGAATGTGTGTACCAAATTTGAAAGCTTTATCTCAAAAACTGTAGTTGCTTTCGCGAACCAGACAGACAGACACACAGACAGAAAATTTTTTCTGTCTGAAATTTTGTGTACCGTCATAATTCCTCGAGATTCGTCCAGAAATGCAATAACAATTTTCAAAATTTTTTTCACGAATACATAACTTCCTTACTTTGAGAGGTGAGGAAGTAATAACATAATGTGCATATTATCTTTTTTTGTAATAAAAGTTTCATCGTTTTAGCAAGTAGCCAGGAAAACAATTGTTTATAAAGATATATGTTGTACTTATCTATGATAAGTTTTGTAAAAGTAGTAAACAATAATTAGCAAAAAAATTTGTTTAGCGTTATTATTACTTCCTCACCCCCTCAAAGTGAGGGTTGTATTCGTGAAAAAAAATTTTGAAAATTTTTATTGCATTTCTGGACGAATCTCGACGAATTATGATGATACACAAAAGTTCAGATAGAAAAAATTGTCTGTCTGTCTGTGTGTCTGTCTGGTTCGCGATAGCAGCTACAGTTTTTGAGATAAAGCTTTCAAATTTGGTACACATATTCTAGAGGTCAAGGAAGATATTAAGTTCGTTGATGAGCAAAATTGATCCCAATGTACTAAAAAAAAAATATTAGTGACATTCCACCAATGGGACTTTTTTGAAAAGTCAAAATGTGACTTATTTGAAACGTCAAGAAATGTGACATTTTTGAAACGTCAAAATGACTTTCTTGAAACATCAAAATGTGACTTTTTTGAAACGTCAAAAAATGTGACTTTTTTGAAACGTCAAAAAATTATTTCTATTATAAACTCCACCACACGTCGAGTTTTACTACGGTGAGGAAGTTCTGATCCCCAAGTAATTGGCAGCGGATTTTTTTATTCCACTCTATGTATTACATAGGGTTGTCCTTTGAAAAACAATATTTATTATTTATACTTCTTTTGTAGTACTTCTCACGGTTAGGTTGTGTAAATTATACATATATTTTACAATGAAAACTTAAAATCTGTGTGTATTAATTTCGTAAAATCGTCTGCTATTATTACTTCCTTACCCCTCAAAGTGAAGTTGTATTCGTGAAAAAATTTGGAAAATTTTTATTGCATTTCTGGACGAATCTCGACGAATTATGACGATACACAAAATTTCAGACCGAACAAATTTTCTGTCTGTGTATGTCTGTGTGGTTTGCAATAGCAGCTACAGTTTTTGAGATAAAGATTTAAAATTTAGTACCCAGATTCTAGAGGTCAAGGAAGAGATTGAGTTCGTTGATGAACAAATTCGGTCTCAATGTCTAAAAAAGAAAAAATATTAATGACATTTCACCAATGTGACTTTTTTGAAACGTCAAAAAATGTGACTTTTCTGAAACGTCAAAGTGACTTTTTTGAAAAGACAAAATGTGACTTTCTTGAAACGTCAGAAAATGTGACTTTTTTTGAAACATCAAAGATTACTTTTATTATAAACTCCACCGCACATCGAGTTTTACTACGGTGAGGAAATTCTAATCCCCAAGTAATTGGCAGCGGATTTTTTATGTATAATAAATACATATATAGCGTCGGGAACTCTGTTTCTATATATTTATAGAGAGAAAGAGGAAAAAATTTGGTTGTAGTAATAAATAGAATATTTATAATTAATTATAAGTCGATAATGTTAATTTCCTTATTAGAAAAAAAAATACTTTTAGGACATTTATTTCCAAACCCCTGACATTGTATGTATGTTATCAGTAGATCTCGATTTCTCTCTATACAATGTCCTCTTCAATCCATCATTTCTTTGGTTCTGATTTCTTCTGTTGACAATAGTCAACAATGAGCACTTCTACCGGTCCGCGTACCAATAAAATTAGTTTCTTCTTTTTGTTTGTTGTTGTGCTTTCTTCTCCCTAAAATTTTCAGTGTTGTGTTTTCCCTTCCATTTCCATTGTAGTTGGCTTCATTCCGAATTATTGTGTTTTCTATCTTACAGAGGTGTAATGTTTTCTTAAATGTTATGGTTTTGTTGTCTTTTTTATTCTCTGTAGATTATTTTTAATTTCCCAGATAGCTATCCTGTGAGTACCGACCCATTTCCTGAAACACAATGATTCATTCTCCTGTTTCTCCATGATTTCTCTTCGTGTGTTTGGTTTTTACCTTTTAAAATATGCTTCTATGACGGAAGACTAATTTGAATACCGTTATTACCTTAATTATAAAGTTAAAATAAAAGTTGGTTATACCACTATACTAAAAAAATTTAGTTAGATATAAACTACGCAACATTATAAAAGTCGTGGTGGAAAATTTCGTTCAATTTTGAAACGAGAAAACTTTCGATTGCGGTGAACAATATCAAATCTGTTTTCAGTGTTGGTTGGTTTCATCTTTCAGCAATCAACTTTATCGACGTAATTCTCAAGAAACTACAAATAAAGTTTCTACAGGGTGATATATAAAACAGTGCAAAATTGTTATGATTTAAACATTACTCTGTTTGGCTAATAATTTTTTACTCAGTTCCGGTGCCAAAATTATGTAGCCTGATCTTTTACCTCGGGACGTTTTTTGAATTTTCTGGACTGGAGGTCTGATAGCCAAGATATGATTTTTTATCTGGAATGATGCATCCATATCCAATCGTATGATTGAAAATCGCACTTTTGATGTTAACAAGATGTCACTTGAAATTAGGTTGTGTTGACAGCTGTCAATATTGTGTTGAAATGCTAAAACTATGCTGATACCGAGCTGATGAGTTGGCAATTGTGGCAAGAATGAGGGAGCGAGGTAACACAATTTCCGAAATAGCAATTTTTTGGAACTTCCAGCAGGTCAATAGATCGAGCGATCACCGTTTGGCAGCGGAAGACAACAACTATCGTCGCAGGGGAGAAAGGAAGTGAAAAACTGCGTCCGGCCAGGATCGCTTCATACGAAGAGAAATACATAGCAAGCTTACTTCGACTGCAAGTGATGTTAGTAACGTCCTCATATTCGCGACGGGAATCTGGCCGTCAAACCAGACAATTCGAAGACAGTTGCAGGAAGCTTGGCGAGGAGTTGCGGCGTATGCCCCTTGTTGAGGCCACAACATCGGGTTACTTGACTGCAATGGGAGTAACTGGAACTGAGAAAAGAATTGGCCAAACGAGGTTATGCTGAAGTCATAGCAATTTTGCACTGTTATGTATCTCAGTTTATAGAAACCGTATTTGTAGTCTCTTGAGATTCACGTGAATAAGATAGATTACTAAAAAATCAAGCCAACAAACAATAAAAACAGATTTGATATCGTTCATGGCAATCGAAAGTTTTTTCGTTTTAAAACAGAACGAAATTTACAAGTTTTCGTTAAAAAAAGAAATAAATAAAAAAACGGAAAAAGTACTGTTATATTCAGAATTCACCAAAAATATAAAAATATACAGGATGTTCCAATTAAAATAAGACAGTTGAGGTAATTTTCGGCGAAAAAAGATTGTCTTCTAATGCAATTTTATGTGTATAACAACTTAACAACATTAAAAGTTCATCAATTTATTTCTATAAACAATGAAAATAGATTGGGTGAGCCACATTTCATTTACATCCGGTATAACTCCAAAACACGCTTGTGGATTATAGCCTGTTTTCAACTATTTATTATAAATAATTCCATTTATTATTTGTATGTAAATTATTTCTTATGCGTATACAAAATGTGCATTATTATATTTGTCCCGTATATTTTTATACTTATTTTCTATAAATGCTATTGGTTATGTAAATTATCTTAGGAAGTAGAATGGACAAATATATATATAAACACGCTTATTATGGCGATTATAATATTGTGGTATTTTACGTCAGCTTTTCCTGAATTCAATATTTCTTATATCAAAGAAATGCCAATACAACTCAGGAGGCTTATTTATTAAGAATTTTAAAAAATCAATTTCCCAATTTATGAAATAAGAGTTTTTAACAAGCTCTCGTTTAAATGTTTTCCGAACTAATTTTGAACAATTCAGCGAAAACTTAAAAAAATAATTACGTCACGTTCGGACTCTAAAACTTTCCCCAGTTAAGCAGAAACCTAATTAACCTAGTAAAGTACATAATTTAATTATGTCTTCATTTTATCTTGTAAAACTCAACGAGATTTGGCTATTGTTTGCGTCTCAATTTTATAGTTTCACTTCCTACTTACTTAAAAACAAATTTAATAGTAATTTTTAAGTAGTCCAACTTTAACCCAATCCACAGACTACTTAACTATGAAAAGACTTATTGTAATTATACAGCTAGAAGAACTATTGTAAAAACTAAAAATTTTTGTTAATTAGAAAATATGAAATAAGTCCAATTTGTATTGGTGAATAAACGAATCATATGTGGCTACTTACTATTATTGCAACTATTTACAAAAATATTTGTATATTTCAAATTTTGTAGTCTCAAAGTTCTTTAAATACTGTATTTTAGAGAATCTGTAAACTTGTAAAATGTTCATTGGGTACCATATTTCTAAATTTTTTCCATTTAGAAAATTCTGCATAATATATTGATTTGAATAAAAACCCCAACACCTAGTATTAGTTAAGTAATTTATTTGAAATGTTTGCAAAAGGGGTACTTCAAAGTAGCAAAGAATATTCAGGAATAAGGTGTCCCACCACACTGTGATTGTTTATGCAATTGTTTCCAAGCTTTTTTGTATATCAAACTGAAGATCATTGAGGTTGTCTGGAGGGTGGAGTAAATAACCCAGTCTTGTACCGATCACATTCCAGACATATTTGGTCGGTGAGATATTGGGTAAACGTGAAAGCTAAGAAAGCGCGTGCACATTAGCTTCTTCCAAACACTATGTTTACTAAATAGTGAGGGGGCGGGCAATATCTTGTATGGATTAATCAACCCTCGGATATATGGCACTGCTACTAGTTGTAACACGTTGGTTATATAACTGATCGTGCTCAAGTTGCCCTGAACGAAAATTAAAGGTTACCTACTACGAAAATATATTGCACCCCAAAGCATCATTCCGGGAAATATGACAGTATGTAAATTCCTTCGTTCCCACGGAAATGTCTCACCCTCCTTAGTCCATCATGTGTCCACAACAAAATCAGGACTCACTAAAGACCACATAATGCCATTTCTTAATACAATGTACTTACACATTACACCACTCCAGTCTGCGGCCGCGATGAAATGGAGTAAGGATTAGGCATAAAAATGGTCGGTCTGGTGGAAACGAATATCAAAACATCTTATTAGTCAGACGCCATAAATAATCTTTGTGCTAAAGTTTGTGTCCAATCATTTACCACGACTCGTGTTGTGGAAAACCTGTATCTTACAGCCAATTTTCTCAGATGACCTTCATCACGATCTATTGTTCTCCTAGAACTTTCAGATGGGGGCACTCATGAAGATCTTCTTCAGGCCAATTTTACCAACGTTATAATTTGCGCGGTTGAAAATCTGGCCTCTCTCATACCAATAATCCAACGCGTTCAAGGTCACTTAACTAATAATAATAATAACTTGTCGAACTCTAGATATTGTGGATAACGTTTGCGACAGAAATTTAAACTCAGACTGACAAAAATGTATTCATTTTTACAAAGAAGCCTTCCACACATACAGTTTTTTTTGCATAAAAACAAGTGCAAAACCCAAGAATGCGTTACAGTTTTTTGTTCAAACATTTCTTTATTACGTTGAAGTACATTTCCTGTAAGAATTTCAAACAAATTGCTTAACTAATACTAAGTGTTAAAAAGAAATGATGAATTATTTAAACATTTTTGTATTAAGGTTTTTAATGTCATTGAAATGTTTTTAAAATTATTACTATATTTCGAAAATCATTATTTATAATTTTCAAATCCTGAAATTTTTTATTAATAAGGTTAGATGAGAATGGCAATAGTTTTTATTTCACGTTGTACAGAACATATCAAGTCATATTAAAGACGCATATCAACAGGTTTCCACTTCAGCAATCAGTCAATCACAGACGCTGCTGAGAGACGTTTTGTACATGCAAACACGGATTATAATAATATATAATATTTTCATTGTATGTAGTAGGGCCACATTTAATTTCATTTATTTAAAAACAAGTAGTTTTGTCCGTATACTCGTATATATAAATAATAATGTAAAAAAAAAAACATTAAATAAAAAAGAAAAGGAAGGTAGAAAAAACAAGAAAAACAACAGCTATCTAGTCTTTTATTAGATTCTAAACAACCATCGTCATGAACCTATGTCTGCAAAAATAATGGATTAGGAATATTTCACTTGTTCATATTCAATGCAAATTACAGATGCCCCAAAGTGCGTTTTCATTTAAATTATATTGTTCAGATATGCTTCTACAATTTTTAACTTTTTTAATTTTTTTAATTGTTTATAACGTCACATTGAATAATTGTTTTTGTCTTTGATCTTAATTACGATATATACCACGTCCAGCGAAAAATTATTTTAATCGTCGTGAAAATCAATTCCAAAGTGAGCCCAATAATGATCCCGAAGAAAATTTCATTCTTGACGAAGGAACGCAAATTAATGTTTTGGATACACAGGATCATGGTACACCCACCTTTTCTCCTTTAGTTTTGAAGATAATTGATTGAAATTTGGGATATCCTATATACGTAATAAGCGGCACTTTTTAACATACAAGTGATTTTTTTCACTTCCGGTTTCGCCGGACTAGCATTACACGGGTCATTTAGAATAAATCGGAACCATCACGGTACACTTAAATAAAAAACTAAAAATTATGTTAAAAAAAATACTGACGTTTGAAATGTCACTTATTTGATATCGTTGGATTCAGAAAATTATGCAGAATTCAAAAATGCAATAATATACAGGTGTTTCATTTAAAAATCGAAAGTTAGTGTCACTTTCGGCGAAACCGGAAGTGAAAAAAAAATCCTAAAAAATAGTATCCTAAATTTCAATTAATTATCTTCAAAACTAAAGGAGAAAAGGGGGTGTACCATGATCCTGTTACACCCGGTATATAAATATTTTATAAACATATTTTAAATCTAAATTCACATTCTAAGTAATTTCATTAAATTTTATTATTTAATCAATTATGTTATATTAAAAACACTCATTGTGTCTCGTTTTATAATTGTATCCTAATCATTGTAAAGTTCTGAAGAAGACTAAATAATTATAGTCGAAACATTAGCGATTGAACTGAATTAATTTCTTTTTTGTTCTACCCCCGCGAACTTCCTATCCATAAATATAATATTTTCGCAAACGCATACAATGTCAAAAGTGAGACGTTTTTTACTGATTATCTGTATCCGAATCTTTTTAAATAGTGAACAATGTATATATGACAAATGACCCTGGTGTTCATGTTACTGAGATATTTAAAGACATTTTAAGAATACCTTTTTTACTTAGATTTATAAATCGCTGTTAATATTTTCTTGTTAGTAATATTAAAAAACTAAAACAAATAGTTCATCCTAAATACCATGTAAAGATATATAAAATAAAAGGTAATAGTGGTGCGTATTTTTTTTACTAATAGGAAATACGACTATTTAGTTTCATAAAATGATACCAAAGAAAATATACATATTTCTCATTAATTAAAAAAAGATACGCATCACTATTGCTTGTAATTTTATATGTTAAAAAATATGGTACTTAAAAAAATTATTTGCTTTAATTTTTTGTTCTCATCAATAAAATTTGTTTAAAAGTGATTTAATGTAAAAATTTGGATACTGACAAATTACGTCTTTGGATGTAAAACGTTCCTTTTCAAAATGCCCCGTACTATTTACATTTCGGTATAAAAATTTGGTAGAGGATACTATAGATAGTTTACTAATGATGTAACTGTGTGCTGAGAACAATAAACAAATGTTAAAGGATATTATATAAAAAGGTAAATTTGTAAATTACACCATGCCCCTCATAGACGTCACTGGTCACTTTCTTAAAATGGTTTGTCTTTAATCATTATTATAAAGGTAAGTGGTTGTTATACAGGGTGTCCCAACCAAAAGTAGGCACCCTGAATAACTTTGGAGAAAATTTTTTTGAAAAAAATGGTGAAACACGTCGTACTTGTTTTCAAGGGGGACATATTTTAATGTAATACTTGTATACCTATCATCATCCCTCTACCCTACGGCCATCCCCTCAAATAATTCAAATGGCAAAGGGGGTCGAGTGATACATCTTTTGAAATGTATTTCAATTCCCTACTAACTGTGTTTTTTTTTTTAACTTTTTATCGATTTGTTCTTAATGAAAATAATTTTATTTCTGATGATTACACAATCGAAATCGTTTAAAAGAATCTAAAATACACGGCATGGGTATTGGTTTATAAAAAAACTACATTTTTTAGTGCTCTCAAATCAACAGGTTTTTTTGATAAAAAACACTTTCCTTGTCCGTTTAGTTTTAGAATAATAAAAGACTCATAAGAATTTGATAGTCCTTGAACATTAATTTGTTCACAACCAATTTCAAATCGAAATACATTTTACCAGAGTGAGTTCTCAAAATGGAGAGAATAGAAATTGTCAGCATATATTTTAAAAATGATTATTGTGCTAGAGCTACGGAGCGCATATTCAATAGAAATCACCCAGATAGAAGGGTTGGTTCTCAGTGTTTTACAATTATTGATAAAATTTATGGAAAAGAAGGTTCTGTATGAAACAAAAAGCATGAACCTCAGTTCTGGGTATTTGCAGATGGATAATACTCAATCGATCAGGAAAGTAGCTGAGGCTTCCGGGTGTATCACGAAGCAATGTTCATCGAATTGTAAAGGCCCACAAATATCATCAATACAAATTTAAATTGGTACACGAATTAAACGAAAATGATCCCGATCGTCGTCTTGAATTCTGTGAGATTTTTAGTCAACAATTAAATGGTAATGCCAATCTACTGTATAATACGTGTTTTTCTTGATGAATCGACATTTCAGTTAAATGGGGAGGTAAACAGGCATAATTGTTGGTAGTAGAGTGAAACCAATCCACATTTGTTCATGGAAACTCATACCCAAAGGCCTCAGAAGTTAAGTGTTTGGGCTTTCATCTTAGGGGATCACATTGTCGGGACGTTTTTTATCCCTGACAATTTAAATGGCGTAAGGTACCTCGATCTGTTAGAAAATATCATCGACCCAATAATTACCCAAATCGTTGAAGAAGACGATAATCTTTTAGAGGGCGAACTGTTTTTTCAACAGGATGGGGCACCCCCACATTTTGGTATAGCAGTCCGTCAATTTTTGGATAATAGGTTTCCTGAACGATGGATTGGAAGAAGAGGTCCTGTGGAGTGGCCCGCTAGGTCACCCGATTTAACTCCATTGGATTTCTTTTTGTGGGGACATTTGAAATTGAAGGTATTTCCAACAAAACTCGCATCTCTGGAAGAATTACGTGAAAGAATTGTTCGAGAATGCCGTTTATTGACTCCAGATGTGTTCAGAAATGTTCGTACAGAATTTCAAGACAGATTATACTACTATATGGAAGTCTGTGGGAGTCATTTTGAACAATACATACGATAATTTAAACTGCTTCTTTTATTTTTATTTACCGAACCTAAAATAATGAAACAATTATTTCTCAGGAATGAATCGATAAAAGTTTAAAAAAATACACAGTTATATAGAGAACTGAGAGACCTTTCAAAGGATGTATCACTCGACCCCCTTTGCCATTTGAATTTTTTGAGGGGTGGCCGTGTGGGGTGGAGGGATGATGATAGGTATACAAGTATTACATTAAAATATGCCTCCCTTGGAAACAAGGTCGATGTGTTTCACGAATTTTCCAAAAATTTTTATCTCCAAAGTATTCAGGGTGCTTACTTTTGGTTGGGACACCCTGTATATGCCTTCTTTGCATTATGTAGATTGAAGCAGTACAACATCACCGACAGAATACAGGAGAATCCGAAAAAACAGGTTTTTTTTTTTGGCTTTGGGTCGTAGACCATGCAGCATGTTGAATTTGAATAGAATATTAAAACTTTAATAAACTTAATAAATATTTAAACAAATTTATTTTCTAAAATGAAGCAATTATATCTTACGTTTTTGGCAAAAAGAAACAAACTTAGTTGACTTGTGACTAAAACTGTTGAGCTATATCAAAGTGCCTCATACATAAAAATACATAAACCTGAAAATGAAAACTATTTAATAAAATATTTAATATCAAATTGTTGACGTTTCAATTTATTTCCGCTATTGAAACTCCTAAAAATTTGTTGGGCAGTATTGATCATAATTGGTGCATCAATTTCACGCATGACAGGTTTTAGATTTTTGTGTCGAATATTTAATACACTCTTCACAACTGATGAAAGAGATAACATGCGAAATTACATGAAAGATATTTTAATATTAAACTGTTATTTTTATGTATAAAGCCCTTCAATTCCTTTTATCAAATTATGCATACTTATACAAAATGCTTCAAAAATATGATGCCTGAGAAATTAAATAGATATTTTTCAAATGTCACTTATTAAAAAGATACCGACTGTGTCCACTCTTATGCAAGGACATTTCTAAAAATTTTACTAAAGCGAAACCCTACCAGCAAAACACTCTCCTCAGGTTTTAGTGATATCAAATAAAGAGTTTTACGTCAAATTAATTACACCCTGTATCTTTTTAACAGTTAACATTAGAAAAAAATATATGTATGTGACTCTTCTAAATTATTTGTCTTGGAAAATCTACCAAATCTATTTGGCACATATTTTATAACTTCCGTTATATAAGGTGAATCTAAAAAAACGTGGCCGAATATTAATGGCATATCATATCATCATGTTTCTTAATTTTGATTATTTGTGGCGTTTTCGGCGGTGGGAAAAGGCAGACAATTTGCATTTCTTTCATAACTTTTAAATTGTTTGTTTCATCCCTTAAACAATTTATACAGTCATTTAACACCTTAATATCACTTTTAGTGTAGTGGTTAAGTTGGCAGTAACAATTGTGCGTTTCTGAAAGCATAAGGCTTTACCCACTTCTTCTACACATATTTGCAAATATTTTTTAAATGATACCTAAAGATCACAACTGCCGTTTTCAAAATGACAGACATTTTGTTAAAAATAGTGTAAAAATACCAATGATATGACAAATAATAGACTGAATTGTTGAAAAAACACCTTTATTTAAAAAAAAATCACTTTTAAACATCTAACTATAACAAGTTAAATACATATAAATTACTTCTAACTATTTTCATAAGAGAGGTTACAATATGTTGAAACGAACAGTTGGTTTTCAGTACCGTCACCACCACTGTCAACAGATGTTTACCACCATGAACAGATATATACTTCGGATCTTTTTACTTCACCCATACTTTCTTTCAAAGTGATCAGAACATCTCAGCCTTTGTTAAAAGCTGTTAGTTCTGGAACGTTCGCAAGCAGTATGTCTTTGATACGATGCGAATGTGCTTTTGTATTTTCACCAGTAAGCTGTTTCAAACGATTTTTAAAAAATAGTTCAATCAAGCTTCTTAATATACATCACCTTACTCTCAATAATTATTGTAACTTGAAACATGATGTCAGTTCAACTAATACAAACATTTCTTTGTCATTGTTACATTGATTTGCTTATGCTCGTTCTAAAGAGCGCCTTTTGCTATAGAACCTACTCAAACATTTCTTACGGCATTCTGTTTCTATTGCAATTAAGGCTCCTGAACTCATTTTAATCATGATTTGTTGATCTTAAAGAGCACTCGCAAATGATGTAATCTTCTCGCACAAAGACTTGGTTGCAATTGAATGAAGTATGCTTTCTTCATCTTCATAAAAGAAGCATGGTTCTTTATAGTTCGATGTCTCATCTTTAGACCTAGTAAAATAGTCACCTGCACATTGCACATGTTTGACCAATAGGTACTTGTTTGCCGGTTTCCAGCCTCAAGCAATCTATTCAGTTTATATTGTAAATTTCGCACGACAGTGCTCATGAAACTTTGTAAAGTTTCTTGTAAGATTGTCTAGTAAGGAGCCTTCAGTGATAACATCGAAATCTGATTTACCGCGCAACAGTCCAACATTTTGAAATTTTGTAAGCCCAATGCCAAGGTCTTATAGCTTTTTCCAGATCATGTTTTATTAGCTGCACATGTTAAGGTTTCATTAATTTCATTAAAACATATTAATTTTTTATAAAGTGTACCGGAATTTCAATATTAGTCCCAATATTCCCCTAGCGACATCTATCAATCGCTAAACATATTAGTCTGAAGGGTAATCTGCCAAGGAATGCAGATGTCGCTGGGTGTATTAGCAGCGCGATTAATTTAAATACTTTTTACTATTGTTTTTTCTGATAACTACGGTTCTTATCGGGGAGGATTTGGGAAGTTGACAAGTCTTCATTTCATGTTGTGAAATCGCCTCCTGTTCTAAAAGCCACGCGGTGGAATCTAAGAGAATTTTATTTTTTTATTTATTTATTTAAATACAAAATCCAACAGGCAGTAGCCCAATTACAGGATTAGATACATTGAAATTATGTATAGATTAATATACAATAAACAATTTTGAGTGTTACAAAAAATGTCTTAATTAAATATATAATACATACGAACAAAACATATAGAATTGTATATACACATATAAATATACACTTGTACATTTATACATACACATACATATACAGATAAATATACAGTAGATTACAAAACATCAAGATGCAAAAAAAAGTTTTCAATTACACTTTCATTGCAGAAAAATATATCAACACAATTTTCGATTTTTGCATAGTTGACATACATTTGGTGTATTGGAGAAGCTAAGAAAATATTAGTTCTTGGTATGTGTGAAATAAATAAGTTGTTATGGCGAGCAAAATTTCTAGGTACTTTATAATTTATTTGATTTAATAGGTTAATACAATCCAGACAATTATTAACAATTTTATGTAGAAAAATTATTGATTGAGATACTCCTCGTTTGGTAAGTTAAACTAACAATATATTTTGTGGAAATCCAATAGGTGGATAAGTGCCCTCAAGAGTGTACACTACAGATTTTAAAAACTTACGCTGAATATTCTCTAATTGTAACATATTGACATTATAAATTGTGTTCCACACAACTGAAGCATATTCAAGGCGGGATCTAACAAATGTTACATATAGTAAACGATGAGTGTTGACATTTTTAAAATCTTTGCAGTTCCTGATTACAAAGTTAAGACTCTTAAAAGCAGAAGTAGTTACCATGTCGACGTGCTTATTGAATGACAATTTAGGATCAAAATACACGTCAAGGTCTTTAATAATATGAGGTCTTTGTAAAACAACATTATCGATATTATAATTGTACACGTACAGATTATGCTTCTGACCAAATGACATGACATTACACTTACTAGCATTGAGGGGTAGATAGTTGTTGATGCACCAGGTATTGATGGTATCCAAGGTCTTTTGCAGAATTTGAAAATCATGAATATTATCAATAAATCGGTACATTTTTAGGTCGTCTGCATAAAAGTGGAAGTCAACATTAGTATCCATGCTTTCAAAAATATCATTAATGTACATTATAAAGAAGAGCGGTCCTAATATTGAACCCTGTGGCACGCCAGATCTTTGTACGGAGCTATTCGATTTATGACCACGGTATTGAACAAATTCATATGGATTCTCTAAATATTACAGTATTAAAAGAAGTAACGATTTTGAAAGACCAAATTTATCAAGTTTAGAAATCAAAACACCGTGGACAATCCTGTCAAAAGCCTTAGAAAAGTCTGTGTAGATAGTATCTATCTAACCCCCTCGATCAAGACCTTCTCAAAGAAATTGCGTTTTGTACACAAGGTTCGTTACTGTAGATCGACCCTTCATAAAGCCATGCTGATCAATAGATATTAAGCCAGATACGTGAGTGTACATAGAACCGTGAAGAAAAATTTCATAAATTCAGTTAGTGTACCTGGTTTTAGCTAAGTGCCGTTAATTGGTTTTTAAGTAGGATTTAAATTCGTAAAATAGTTCCTAACTTTGTATTGTATAACTAGTTTTGTTTAAATTATTTAATGAATGTTGTGTGTAGATCTTTAATGTTTTACTATGGTGATCGATTTTTACAATGTTCCGTTATTATTTTAGAATAAGGGTGGCATATCACATTTTGAAAAATAAAAAACCTATTAGCTGGAACTTGTCCTATACCTTCTTATTTTTAGAACCCGCAACTCGTTACAAAAGTTACAGATTTTTGAAATTTGCACATTCAAAAATTTATCTAAAATAAAATTATTATCATATTATTATTATTATTATTATTATCGTGCTGATTGAAGTTTTCTTTTAATTCCTAAAATAATTAAACGTATATTTAAATGATACGTTAAATGGTATATATTCTGTTTTATTTATTGTTTTATTACCACGTGCAAGACCTTTCAACAAAGTCAAGAGGAGATTTTTTTTAAGTAAAATATTTGACGGCAAAACCTAAACAGTGAGTACATCTTCTTTCTTATATTATTGTGTTGAAATTTAATATTGTAATAAAACATCCATTCCACTTGTTTGCAATGATAAAAATCATAATCAAATATTTGCATGAACTAAGATACATTTTATTATAAAAAAAAGAGTAAAACGAAATTTAAACTCATAAAACATTTCCTTTTTCCAAATAGAAAATATAGCTCCGAAGAAAAAAACCTAATCTGTTTCGCCCGGGAGCGTGGAGATTATCTCGCTCATACGAATAAAATACTTGAGCGTATTAAAATTTTATGTTGCACGCAGAGAATTTCAAATTCAAAGCAATCCTTTTATGTTTTTGGCGATTCACTTACGGGTATTGTGCGTAATGGACTGCGTGTTACCATTCGGCAAAGCAAAAAGTGTCCGGTAAAGGCCGAAATGGTGAATCAACATGAACAATAAAAAGCTGAACCAGTGACGTAGAATATGTGACATATGTATTGGAAATTTTGTTATTCTAATAATGCGGGTTATTCGTGTGAATATTGAAATCTTTTCAAGACAGAAATCGATTCAGGACGACCATCTTTGATATTACTGACAATAATGATTATGGTAGCTATTCTGTGAGTAACCCTGTTGATAAATAATATCAATCAATTGACTTATTTCCAGTAATTGAAACTAGCGGTACTAGTGCAGTCAACTCATAAAATGGCAACAAAAAACTATATGCGCATATGCAGTAGATATAAGGCTTGTTCCAACAGCAGTCTCGGACTAGTTTGAAACCGTCAGAAATATTCGCCCAGTTAAGTATTAATGTAAATACAGTGTGCTTAGCATATAAGAGGCAACTGGGCGGATATTTCTGACGGTTTCAAACTGGTCCGAGGCGGCTGTTGGAACCAACCTATAATAGAAATATCTGAGAGTCGTATTTATCTCAAAACTGTGGTTGCTATCGCGATACTACAGACACGCGGACAGATTTTTTCCATAAAGTTATGTTTTTCATCATAATTCGTGGAGATTCGCTCAGAAACGCAAAAAAAAATGCTTGAATTTTTTCCTGAACTTGTACATTTTTTATTCGTTTATTTATTATATCTCTCTTGGTGGTACCACATTTACCAAATTTAATGTGTCACCCACCCAACATGTTGTTGAAAATCTTAATTGTCAAATTTGGAAGTTCTTCCATTATAGTATTTTTTTGAGGTAGAACGATTACACACACACATACATCCAGCTCCCCCACCACACACACACACACACAAACCGACAGACATCATTCGGAAAATAGAATGGAATCAGGAGGGTTCGAAACATATATATCAATCAAAAGCATGAAGTCAAAATAATCAAAATGTGGAGATTTTCATCATACCAGCTTTGAATCATCTCGGAAATAAAATTCTTTCATACACTGGATTTTTTTCATAATTTTTCGTTTTAAAATTTTGAAGTTGTTTTTAAGAACGTGACTTCATGTTTATTCAGTTATTTCTCAAGGCATTTAAATTTTGGTATCAGGAAATTTCAGAAATATCAAATATTAACTGAGTTATCAAGCGCAATAGATAATATAAATATTCTGAACAACTTCCATTTTTAGATGTATTAATAATTAGAAATAGTGAAAATAAGTTAGAATTTGACATATACAGAAAAGATACCAGAGTCTAATATATATCCCTAAGGATTCTCACCATTGTGCTCAACACAAAATGGCGAGTTTTAATTTTCTAGTCCATCATCTATTAAGCTTCCCCCTCAATAAGGAAAGGTTTGTAAAAGAAAAGGCATTGATTAAGGATATAGCTGCGAGTAATGGATATTCTGTATGTTTAATTGATAAAATAATTCGGAAACGAAAGTTTAAAGAGACGCTTCGAAATTCCTCGACCTTTCAAAATGAAAGAGAAAATTCGAAATTTGTATCGATTCCATTCGATCCTCGATTCACCCGTCGTGGTATTGGTAAGATTTTTAAAGATGTAGGTATGACAGTAGTTCATTCATCGGGAAACAAACTACAACAACTTTTAGGCAACCCGAAAGACAAAATTGAAACAAAAGAAATGTCGGAGATTTACGAAATTAGCTGTAATGACTGTAATAAAAAATATGTTGGATAGACTAGACGATCAATTCAAATTAGATTCAAAGAGCATATGGCCCATCTCAAATATGGTAGAGCAGATAAGTCTAGTGTGGCCCAACATGCGTTTGAGAACAACCATAAAATAGACATTAGCAATTTAAGATTAATTAGGAATGCAACAAATACTAGACAGCTGGATGCATTTGAAAGACTGGAAATCATAAAGTGTAAAAATAGTATGAATAGTGACAGAGGGCCGCTTTATTTGTTAGTGAGTCACAGTTCACCGAACGGTCACAGTCACGACAATAGTTAAGGTATAAATAGGGTAGATTGTTAGCATAAGTTTAGTTTTAATCATCTCCAGATGATGCCAACTTGGTTGGCGAAACACGTGTCGAGTGCAGTATATAGTGTTTTGGTGTTTTGTGGAAAACTACGTCAGTGTTATCTTCACATCAAAGGTTCCAACCCACTCCAGGATTGCTTTATTTGTTTGAAAGTGTAATTCATTAACCATTCATATTTTTCAAAATATTCTTTGCGGATAATGATAACTGAACAGTCGAGTTATCTCTACTGCAGTTCTAAACTATTTAGAAATTGACACAACGTATCCGGATAGAAAATTGTTTTTATAATTCACCATATTTACCTACCTTTTTCACTGCAAAGCCCATTTTTCTAGGAACCCATGTTCTCAGTTTACGCTTTTTTCCTCTTTTATAATCCATGTTTTCACAAAATAATAATATCTATACACGACACACAATGAATAACAATGATTATCTTACGAAACCGCTAATTCACAATACATAACTACGAACTCGAATCCAGCCCTGAATAAAATCAACACGTGACATTGACCAATAGCGAGGCAACAGCTGGGTTTTAAGGTCCACCTCCCAGTACAGTGTTTTTATCATAATTTACCGACGAAATCGTTATGTGCTTTGAAGACGGAACTCGTAAAAGCTCGTTTACATGGTGAGAGATGAGAGCGTCAGTAACTGAAGATTAGGGACTGACTTCATGTAAATAGGTCGAGCGAGTTACTGTCTGTGCGAATTCGCCAGCAAAATTGGGATGAAAAAGTCACTGGGGGGGGGGGGGCGGAGCGCAAATTTCCTGACCCCACAATAACTTGTATTTCTTTTTATTTTCCATATAAGAAAAAAATAAAGCATTTAAATATTTTATCCCAAGCGTGTATTAAATACGTTGTGCGTATACATTTCCTAGTCCATAACAACGTCATTTAATGAAATGATGAAGTTACCTCCTAATAAAACAAAGCATTTTCGATAAATCTATTTCATCTCCCATTACTGTCCAAAATGATAGTCTAATATTTTAAATCACAATTTTATCTAAAGTACTTTATTGTAATTCAAGCAAACTGAATTTTATGTACAATCGATATCAAAATGGAATGTGCGATTATTCTTTAACAGTATTAAGAGATGTACGTCTATGCCTGATGTCCATTAGCATACAGATTAAGATATCGCTGCTCGATTGTTAGGAGCGTCATAAACTGTTTCTAGATGGACTACAGATAACGTTGTCCCTTCATAGACTCCGACAGTTCATGTGGAAGTCATAAACGATGACGATGCGAAACTCGTCAAATTTACTTCGTTCAGACCTTTCAGGATATCCTCTCGTAAAAATCCGATATTGATAAAAACGTTACCCTATATTAATGACTGTCAAATTATAAATGACTTGAAGTGAGTAATTCTGAAAAATGGCTGTTGAATTGACGTATTTTCCAGATAATGATATATTTATTTTTTACTTTTTATTGTATATTACATAACTAAGATTAGTTTGTTTTTTATTTTATTTTAGTTCTAATTTGCTCTCTTTATGAAATGAACTAACTGAATGCTATACAGAAAATTGATAATTAATTATAACATTTTGCCTTTTTTTATAATTCATTATATTTTTATAATTCATGTTAAAATGTCATTTTAATCGCATCTAAAATCACCGAAGCTACACCATGAAAATCCTAGGTAAAGACAGACAAGGCTTTAAAGTTTAATGAGGAGTCCGAACCACATCTAGGTGCAACCACTACAAATTTATTGTGTGTAACTCAATATATTTCTTATTCCTTAGATAAACATAGTCAGAACATATAGAGCGTTTAATAAATTCCACCAGTTACTACTTAATAAGTTACAAAACATTTGTTTCTCTGATTCGCTACTACTAAATCATATTTAATAAATATAATTCAATACGTTGTTCTTAATGAGTTCAAGTTTAATAAATTTAATGTCACGTCTTGGGTTCTCGGGGGTCTATATTAGGGACCCTTTTGTAAATACATTTATTATTGATAAAGGAAATAATTTTGTCATGGCTGTTATATGTTGATGATGACTAAAGCTGCAAATCGTTTCTGTGTATCATGGTCGTAGAGTACAGATGTACTTACTGTCGCCGGCATTCACCTTGACCGCAAAACTCTTTCTTCAGTCCAGTCTATTATTAGCTTTCGAGTTTTGTACACGTTACACACTTGGGCGTATTGTTTTTGTGTTTTTGTTTTATTTTTTTGTACTGTATTGTTGATATTAATTTAATAATAAAGCATGGCAAACGTACGCAGGGGTAGAAAACCGTCATTTGCTGACAAAGTGAATAAATTCATTGATTCATTTCCCGGATTTATTCTATGATGGTGCTAAAATAATTTGTAAAGTGTGCGAGAAAGATTTGATGTGCTGGGATAAGCGTGATTGTGGACTTCTCGTAAATGGTGTACACCATAAAAATAAAAAAAATGGCGTGCCTTAGACAACACAGTATATGTTTGATTTACTATTAATGCTGATTACCTGTGATGTTACGCTGCACATACTCAATAAACAACCATTTCGAGAATTTTGGAATAAATACAATGCCCAGGTGAAGTTACCAAGTCGCACAATGTTATGTAACTATCTACCAACTGTACACGTAGACACGGTAAATAAGATGAAATGTGAATTAAAAAATACACGGCTGTGGTTATCTGTTGATGAGACAACAGATTGTAAAAAAAATTATATTTTAAATGTTATAGTACGTGTACTGGATCCTCTTAAACCGACAGTTCCACTGTTACTAGCTAGCAAAAGACTAAGTCAGTGTACTAGCGAAACAATTACCAGGGTGGTGCTGGAGACGTTAGAAAAATTTTAACTGTCAAAAAGTCAAGTGTTGATGTTTGTGACTGATGGTGCCGTGACAATGCGTTCGGTAGGCCGTTCTTTGCAAGAACAAGGTTGTACGTTTATACATGTTACGTGTAAAGTGCATGCTTTACATCTTGTGGCAGAAACTATTTGAAAAGGTTTTCCAGAGGTGGATGCATTAATAGCAAGTAAAAAAAGTGTTTCTTAAATCTCCTAAACGTCTCCGTGCATTTCGTAGCAAGTGTCTCGGTATTCCTGAACCACCACAGCCGATTCTTACACGTTGGGGAACACGGTTGAAGGCAGCTTTTTATTATGCTGAATATTTCCAACAAATAAAAGCTGTGATACTACAATTCAATCCAGATAAGGCTGCAGCTATTAAGGAAAGCCAGACAAAATTCGAAGATATTTCTGTTGAAACAGCTTTAAAAAATATTGCGAAGAACTATAAACCATTACATGAAAGCATAAAAAAATTAGAAAACAGTGCGTTGTCGTTAGCGGAGTCACTGCAAATAGTGGATGATGTAAATCTACTACCACACGCTATAGGTGACGCAACAAATGAGCGCGTTAAAGAAAAGTTCGCAAGTGTGTTAAATAAAGACACCGGTTTTACCAAATTAAGACAAATATGTGATGGTGCAGCCCAAGATCCGTTTAGTGCGTTCAAAGACTATTTTACGTATGCGTGTATTACATCAGTAGATGTCGAACAGTCGTTTTCAAAATATAAGAATATGTTTTCACCAAAGCGAACATCACTCATGGAGACAACCATAGAAACGTACCTGATGCTGCAAAATGGCTACACATCTTCTCCAGTTTGTGACAAGCAAGCCAGTTCATCAAGCTAGTTAAGAGGGTAAGTTTTACATACATTGTTATAAATTGTAACAGTTTATTGTTTCTCGTATTAGTTAATTTCGCGTACGCCATTGTCCCACGGAATATTTTTGACAGCCCTAATGATGACTTAAAAGTCTACTCAATCATCAAAGGTATACATGATCTTCTCCAATTTCAAACATATCTTAATAAAATAAATACCCGGTGCACAATAAATAAATTACATTTGAACGATAACAAATGTAACGCAATGTCATTTTTTTTCAAAACATCACCACATATCTTTGACTACCATTTGGATATTGTCCTACTTCAGCGATCGAGAACTTTTCGTGACTTTGAACTTTGGAGTAATATTCACGGCTCATAAAGTCTTGAAACACCTCTACGTTCTAGTTGTGACTTTAGTAATATTTTTACGTTGAGAATGCTATACCAGTCATTTGTCAGATCGAAACTCAAGTATAAGTCACTTATTTGGTGTCCTGGTTATGATGCACATAAAAATAACCTAGAAGCTGTTCAGCGTAGGTTTCTTAAATTACTTTGGATTAAATCCCATGGCACATATCAAGCTATTGCTTTTCCGTAGAATGATCTACTTTAAAGATATTTTGTAACTAGTCTTGAGAACAGGCGAGTATACTTCTCTCAAATGCTTTTGTTCAAAGTGCTACACAATGATTTTGATGTACCTGAAACAATCTGTGTCACTTATTTGGATATGTGTCTTATGTCTAATTAATTACATATTCCGTCAGTTAGGTGTAGTCTAATTTTTACATTGTTCCTTTAATAGTTAATTGCCTAATTTTAATCTATTTTCTTTCTTTTTTTTGCTTTATCTTTTATATCAGATAGATGTTTTGTAATCCTATATTTGCTGTTCTGTAATTGGGTGTTTTACCTGTTGAATACTGTACGTAAATAAATTATTAAATAAATAAATAAAAATACAAAAATTGCTGTAGCAGGAACAAAAGATTTAAAATAATTGATTATTTGTTATACCGATTCCGCTTTATATTATTTTTCTTCTATTAATACTGATAGATCGATAAAAAAATCATATTCTCTAGAGTCATTACAGTCATTCAATTTAAGATTTGAATAATGGTAAAACTTCAAGAAAACCAATTTGTAAATGAATCCTCCAAATACACTTTATGGATATAACGAGATAAGTCTGACTCTTTTAAGTTCATTGGGAATATTCTGCGATACCCATTACACTTACAGGCAAAATGTAAGACTTTCTCCTCGTCCAAAATGGAATGACGCGATATTCATTGGAAGAATCACATTTAAATGAGAGACAAGGCTGACAATTTCATTTGAAGCGAACATAAAAACACACTCAGTCCTCGATGCTATCTCCCCTGTCCGGGCTGCCTGCCATCCTTTCGTTAGGCCCATTTTCATTAATGCCTATAATGGGCAGCCTGGTCGGTATACTCGAGACTAGAGCTCGCCAAGGCACGCAGGCACGGACCGCCCGTAATATAGAACTTACTGACTAACTATATTTCAATATTTGAGTTTACATCAATGGAAAAATTTGTTTCGATTTTACAAATAAGCGTAACCAATCACTCATCACTGAACTAGATACACACATAAATATAAACTATATGAGAAACATCATTTAAATTAGACAACCCCTAAATCCATATGCAGAAAATGTGAGGAAGAGGCTTACATTTTGAAAAAGCCAGGGCTTACTACAATCCCTTTCAACATTGTCATTTGCAGGATTTGAACCCAGGGCACGCTAAACAGTAACTTAGCTAATTGTGCTACCTTGCTTGGTATACTGTGTACTTGTATTAGACCTCTATTTAAATTTGTACATAGAATCGATTTTGGAATTAATTTAAAAGCATAAAACAGATTTAAAAATCTATGTTCTATTCGACTTCTTTACTTCAAGAAGTAAAAAGATATCATTATTGTTCATGAAATTTTAAAAATAACACTGTTTTTTTTAGTGAATAATTTACAGTGATTATATACAGAATATTTACTAAATCAGAACCAGTATTTAAAGGAGGAAATCTACAGTCATGGATAAGGTACCTATAAAGTATGTCCCTCCCTCTAAACGAGAAGATACAAGATAGAGAAATCTAAAATATTTCTGATACAATTCTAATATCTATTTTATGTAAACTATTATGTTGTTCTGCACTACTCTATGTTTTATAATTTCGACTTCAAATTCAATACATAATTGTCAGTTCATTTATTACTAAAAGTAGGTCCTTCTATATTTGTACCGCAGAGTTTAATAAATCAGATAAAATACTGGATATTTTTTATACATTTGAGCATGTAGTTTCCGATGATGATGATCATATAAATCTATTTATTAAATATGATTTGCTCGATTCTTTGCACCTGCGTGTAATTTCGGTTATCGTTGTGGATAAGAAAATTGACAAATTTGGTATACCACTAAACTGTGTTGTATTAAAATTATTGATAGTCCGTCTCTGCATTGACATTTCACAATATCGCAGGTTGAACTGTTGGGTTTTACAAAAGGCATGTTTTTGACGTGTTACAGCGTCTCTTATTCTAAACTTGGTCCTTTACAAATTCAACCGATTGTATAAGAAGAGCACATTTAATACACAGCGACAAAATGCTTTAACGGAAATGGAAAACTTCTTAACAAAACAAAAAAATAGAGTGGGAAATTTTATCACGGTTTTATTTTTTATGTGATCAAAATCAAAATAAAATTTGTTTCCATTTTATTATTTAATACATTACCAAAATAGAATAAATATGTGATCATTTCATGTTAAGGAATTGTGAGATAAGAAAACGCCAAGCTAATGCAGATCAAGTTTAAAGCAACTGGTAACAGATTTTAAAAAAATTACTAATTACTATTTTAAACTCATTTGCAAGCCAATTTCAGACGGATCAGGAGATGGTGAAACTTCTAGTGCTGCTATTAAAAATTTAAAATTAATACACACAAACGGCCGTATTCAGAAACAATGCAATAAACTGGTGCAAACCGTGGTTTAAATAGACTGAGGTTCATTCCGACTTAACACAAAATTATAGGCCCAGTTTTCGAAAATTATATTTATAGTATAACGAAGTCATTTTTCTGCTATTAATTTTCCGTTATTTTAATACGTAATCTGGACTGATCTTCACTTTGATACACCCTGTATATATATATATATATATATATATATATATATATATATATATATATATATATATATATATATATATATATATATATATATATATATATATATATATATATATATATATATAATTGTATATATATAAATTGTAAAATCACATATTAATCCATGGCCGTTTTAATTATTTTCTTTTTGGAAACAGAGTTTTAAAATTATGGGAAAGCGATTCCCAGTCTCAGAATATTTTATAAAAATTTGTTTATATCAAATAACGCAGAGAATTTGTTTAAACATATTTCGCTTAAAGAATATTTGCCCCTCATATCAGCCGAAAATCACGTCACTTTCTCGCCAAACCGTTGCGTTGGGAACAAAACTGCTCAGATTAGATTGTATTATACTAAACAATAATTGGATTCTAGTGTCAGTCGTTGAGGATAGAATCCAAACCCAGTGTTATAGTTAGGAAACACTACTAGCCAGATTTTTATGCCATTCGTTTGAGGATAGAATCTGACCAAGTAGTCCGCAAATTAAAACACGATTGTACCCCAGTAAGGGGCATAAAAGGCAACTTAGCTATATAACGCCCACTAAAGTATACACTAGACGGCCTTTGTGATCGTTGGGGTTTTTCAGTGTAAGTTTTATGATACTAAACACCGATTAGATTCTAGTGTCACTCGTTGAGTATAGAATCCAATCCCAGTGTTATAGTTAGGAAACACTACCAGCCAGATTTTTAGTGTCACTCGTTTGATGATAGAATCTGGCCAAGTAGTCCGCCAGCTAAAACACGTTAGTAGGGAACATACGGGCTAACCTAGCTGTATACTCGCGATTAGACATTTCTCTAAGTAGCCATCAATCCCTAGATTGATATTCTGCCGGAGTGTATACCGAAACCACTTATACCTGGACCGTTTTGCACACACCGCTTGCAATAATTTCGCTTCCGCCTAGCCGCTTTAAACGCATTAACCGCTTGCTAAATACCAGTAGAACAATAGTAGTCTCCGTAACTTAGCTGCATTTCATTTACCTGCTTATATTATCATTATACATTTCAGTAGTAATAGATTCCGTAACTTAGCTGCATTTGATATACCTGCTTGCATTATCACCACCTCTTGCTAGGTTTATTGGGTTGCTTTCTCTGTTGCCTGTGTAAATTGGTTACACTAATTAATATTTATTGTTTTTATTTTATGAGGTCAGTCTTAAATAAAATAGAGTAAGTGAGGTTGAAATTCTGTCTTTTATTTAGAGCATTGGTAATCAATCTGATCATCATCAGATGAGAATCATTTTCGGCAGGTAAGGTGAAGTTGTTCATTGCTACGCAACTGACAACCACACATACAGACCGTGTGGACATTCCGTTTCTTCACTGAGTTATCCTAACTTGTATCATAGCGCTTATAGAATAAAGTGGTGTTCCTACACTTTAAAATAGGAACTGGTGCTCGAGACCGTACCGTAAATAAAAGTTCAAAGTACCGCAACGTCACAACAGATTATCTAATCTATTGGTCGTTTAAAAATATTTTGTTTATGTAAGTGAACACTCCTGATTTAATTAGAAATTTCCGGATAAATAGCTTATTTATCGTGAAGATCATATTGATCAATCTGAAAGCACTAATTATTATTCTAAAGAAGCAGCCCAGCACTTAATGCTTTCCAAATAAGTTTGTAGCTGGAGAGGATCCTTGTCGTGTCTTTGTATATATTAAGCAGATTTCTTAACCTTTGTGAAAATGGAATGAAAGATTCTCCAATATGGCCTTGTTGAAGTGCGACCCACCTCTATTATCAGTCCAGTAACGTTCAAAGTAGATAGAAAAACCCAATTAGTTCGTAATTATTAGCCCTTAGTCAATTTTAATTTAGCTTCGGTTCACTTTTCTTTAGACTCTCACTGACTCAATTTACATTTAAGCGTTGATGAGAGCGTTGCTCGAAATTTTAATAAATTTTTTAGATATAACTTTTAAATATTTATTAAAACCACTTCAACATAAACGTAGGAGTTTTAATTTTGAGAATTTCGTGGTAATATCTCTACGATATTTCATTCAAAAAAATTATTTTCCTTGCGAAATTGCGATTACATTGAAAGAAATTATTATTTCTCTCAGTCTATATATTGCTTTTGAAAAAAGCTCACTCCAGTATTTATTTGTATGAAAAAATTGCAATTTAATATAATGTCACAAGAATCAAATTAGGTAATCAAATAAATAAGGTATTCAGAAATTTTTAATGTGAAAGATTTTTAGGATTTTCGTTTATATATGTATATTGATATAAGCAAAAATCATAATTTTTAGTTAAATAATTAAAATCAATATCCGTACAACCCTCAGATATTATAATATACTGGAAATAGGGCTTTTACAAGAGACTCATTCCAATTTGAACATTCTAAAAATGTATGTATATTTGAAATAAATCTAAAAGGAGTTTGCTGGAATTAACGGAAATGTTCTGGGACAAGCGTAAATCCGACAACAGTTGTATTTCGATAAGAAATGTTAAGCAACGTCGTAGTTAGTCATTTTAATTGGTAATTCAAGTGAAACTCGGTGACCTCGTCTCGTCGTCTAGCTTGTATATCAGTGTATGCACAGAAACTTTACAATATAAAGCAAGGGTTGTGTAGGTGATGTGCCATCCTTCGGAGGGGATGTAAAGCACAAGGGATCGATCGCTATTAAATGTTGGGCAAGTAAAAAGTCCCTACTCTTCGATAGTGACGAGGTTTGGCAAAATTTCCATGTCTCCTAGCGTTGGCGACTGGCTCTGGTAGCGGAAATTGGCCGTCGTTAAATGGACAAATAAAAAGTTTTTAAAGCACTTCATTCGGCAGAGTTTGGAGGGTTTAGATCCAAAAATATATAAATTGGTTTGAATTTTTTTTGTGTTTATTGGTTCAGTAATAAAAGGAAATTTATTATGATTCACATGACGTATTAGATGACGTTTCGCTGGGCGTCACCAGTTTTTTCAAATCAAACGAATAAACTGGATTATTAACTATTTAAATAACAATTTAAACAATTGTTATTTGTATTGCACACTTCCTTGGCTATTTTTTATAATGACTACATGTTGTTTTTTGTATATTTATAGATGTGTGTTTCGTTTTTTTTTTAATTTATTCTTTATTGTATGTTCTGTTTGCTAGTTTATGTAGAAATTAATTCATTTTCATTATAAAAAATGCTTAAAGTATGCAATATAAATAACAATTGTTTAAATTATAGAATGAAATAAAATATAATAACACTAAAAATTGTTTGCTAATTATTATTTCCTAACTTTTACAAACGTTATCACAGATAAATATAACACATATCTTTTTAAATAATTATTTTTCCGGCTATTTTCCAAACACTGAAACTTGGATTATAAAAAAGATAATAATCCTTTATTAATAATAATAATCCTTTATTAATCCAAGAGATCATAAAATGATATAGGACAAGTCAACTAGATAGTAATGCTAGTAATATACAAAGATACATAGGATATATTAAAACATTAAAAATTCTTCAACAGAATAAAATGCATTACTTATAAGAAATTTTTTTAGAGTTGACAAAAACCTGTTTAGACTAGACATATTTTTCAATTCGCTACTTAACTTATTATAGAGTACACATCCCATATAATACGGGTTATGTTTAAATAATTCAAGTCTGTGGATCTTGTACTACAAATTATAACCATGCTGTGTTGGATAGGCATGGTTAGCATTTAAAAGACTGAATGTAGAAAAGTTATTCTTTACATATTTTAAAGTTTCAAATATATAAAGGCAGGGTAATGTTAAATTCCTTTGCTCAATAAAGGTGGATTTACATGATTCTCTAAAGCTTAAATTAAACATATTACGGATGGCTCTTTTTTTGCAGTATAAATAAACGATTAGCAGAAGGTGAATTTCCCCAAAACATAATATCAAATCTTAGCCTAGATTCAAAATTTGCAAAATAAAATATCTTTACAGGATTTAAATTAGTTATGAGACGTAATCTTTTAAGCGAAAAACACTTGCACACTTATTGAAAATGTAGGAGACATGAGATTTCCAGTCAAGCGCTATATCTATATAGATACCTAAAAGTTTAAAAGAATCCATCTGCTGTATTGATTTCCTATTTAACTTTAAAAGTAAACTTGAGGTAAAATGAGCCCGGACAGGATGGAACTGTATAGAGACTGTTTTTTTCTTGGTTCATTACTAATTTTTTATTGACAAAATAGTTGTTTATGTTATTTAAAGTAATGTTTAATTTCTCAATGAAAATCTCTATATTCTCGTCACACACCGCAATGGAGATATCATCAGCAAACGCACAAAAAAAAGTCTGATATACACTCATCTAAGTCATTAACATAGAGAAGGAAATGTAGTGGCCCTAATACACTACCTTTAGGTACCCCCGTGTTTGTTGATTGAAATTCCGAGCAAGTATCAAAAAAGTTAACATATTGTTTTCTGTTGCTTAAATAAGATTTTAATAAGTCATTACATTTTCCACGTATCCCGTAATTTTGTAAAGTATTTAAAAGAATTTCATGATTTACGCAATTAAATGCCTTAGAGAGATCAATAAATAACGCAACAACTTTTTTACCACTGTCAATATTTGTGTAGATAAAGTCCAAAAAGGTTACCAGAGCAGACATAGTTGATTTATTTTTCCTAAAGCCATGTTGCTTATCTGAAAAAACTGAATTAATATCTAAAAATTCCGTTAATAGGCACAATATGTTCAGTATAACTAATTCAATAATGTTATTTTTAATTCAACTGTTCTATTCAGTAAAATCAAAAATAAATAAAACAAAATTATTCTCCAGTTGAATAATTACTTCAAAACTTAAAACATCCACCGACACGTATTTCTGCATTTTTGCGTTATCAAGGTAGCCCTTAGAAAGCCTCAAGGGTAACTATGAATTTTTTGTAAATCCTAATGTAATAATATTAATGGCTTCAGAGAACAGGATAAATGAAATAATATAGTGGAAATTTGTTTAAAATGTTATTTAAATAGTCAATAATTCAATTAATTCGTTTAACATTTGCAAAAACTGGTTACCACCAGCGAAACGTCACCTAATACATTATGTAAATCATAATAATTTTCCTTTTTTACCGAACTAATAAACCCAAAAAATCCAAAACAATTTAAATACAACAACAAACATCTATTGTGTCAGGTTCTCATCCACCTATAAACACCGATACTTTCAAACTGGCAGATAAAATCTCCTAATTGTCATCAGGGATTAATAAGATATTTTGCTATTCTCTTGTTTAATTTCTATCACTTTGTTTTTTACAAATACCCTACCTAGCTTTATACATATACCCATTCCTAATACGAGGTGTTATAATAATTATTGACAATGATAATATTTGTATGCATATGTAATTTTTGGGAACTATCTATTGTATTCTATTCTAATGTTAAGCAAATAGGGCTTCAGCTACCACACCATGCTCTATAAATTGTAATTTAACTAATTTTAGTTTAACGCAGACACCTCTAGTATACGCGGTACTCTAGGCGAGCTGAACCATATTTTTTAATTATAGAAACCGTCCAAGAGATAAAGAAGAACTCTAGAGGAATTAGTTAATAATAATGTCCCTCTTCCCACTAATATAACTCATTTATTATCTCTTAGGAACGGATTTTCCACCTCCCATTAAATCTTATTTGACAAATAAGTTTCACTGTTATAAACAATTATTGATATTGATACAAACAGTATCCAAGGAAGCAGTTTACCAAATAAATTTAACACGAGATAGAAAGAAGATGGTAGATAGTTTCCTTGGATATAATTGGATAAATAATATTTGCATAGAACTTATTTATCAAATAGATTTAATGGTAAATGGAAAAACTGGCCCTTAATATATTAATATTTACTACATATTGGTTATTTTTTTAAATTGAATAAAACTGCTTCTGTAACAAAATATACTTTATGCATTAGACTAGGTTTGTGGTCCTTATGTGTCTTACCCTTTATTATATAACCCCGTTGGCCCTCAGTGTGCTGTTTTGAAATGACCCTGATAGGTCCCTGGGTGAGAACAGAGTATCCCTTGTTAATATTCCATTTGTGTCTTCCATCTTTTAGGTAGGTTTAAGTTAATTTAGCAAAAAATACTCAATATTAATAGATAACTAAGTATGTTTAACTTGTAGAACAACCAAACTCTTTTTTTTAACTAATTCCAGCAGAAACCCTGTTTGACATTGTCTCCAGTAAACTATTAGTTCTGTAGCAAATGACAATTTTGGGAGAATCTACAACTCGCAATCAAATATGCAACTTGCAAACAGAATTAGCGAATATGATACAAATTTTCGGAAACGCATGAAATCACAAATGTTAATGGCATTGAAATAATTAAATTTACCATTTTCCATCAAAATTTACACAGCCTTAAATCTAATATTGACAAGTTACACATATTATGAATGACAGTAATGACAAATTATATATTTTGCATAAACATAATATATAGCAAGCTGCACGACAACTAGTTCATATATGGGGTCCGTCAGATAAATAGGATCAGACATTTCTCGTAAATTACTCTCTAGGTAAAGAAAATATAAAGAGTGAACTTTCTTAAATTTTTTGTGCAGAACTCGAACATGTAGTTCAATTTTTTCGGAACGACACACTGCAATTTTTTTAAATGGAATGCTATTCTTTGTTAATTTTGATTCCTGGCAATGCTCTAAATTCATTTAGTTTTAGGTACTTTTGTCTTTTGAACCCCCGTTTTTTAAGATTAATATTTTTATGAACCCTCGAGTATAGAAAGTAGGTCTTCAGGTAAATAATACTTTCAGTATAACATATTCATAAAATGAATTAAAAATTGCTAATACTAATAGTGGTTCGTTACAATGGCCACTTAAATCTCCTGACCGCACTCAATCGCTTCCTCTGGGAGTCTTAGAAATATGAAGCTTATGGAAACATAAACCCTATCAGAATGATAGAAGAGATCAGTTGTTTATCCAACGATTGGATTTGTAAGATTTATTTGTTGAAAGTAACATATTTGCATGCGTAGAGTTGCAAAATCGTTGAGAATTAGATATTTGGAATCATTTAAATTACCTATAGTTCTGTTTGGACAATTTATAAATCAGTGGCATTTTTAAACAAATAACTTGGCTTCTAATTGTTTAATGGTTAGATCGCCACTATTGCTAGATAGTATTGAAGCTTGTGTATTGCATTTCCGAATTCTGAATAAAAAAGGAAAAAATATGGTAGTTTATACGCAAACCTTTTCAAAAAAATAGCAATGATAGATTCTCTATTTATTGCTCTACAAGCGCTAATCACCCTTGTCCTGATGAACACACCTTCTACTCTTCTAATGAAATCTATAAATATGGGGTTATCATAAAGTAAGGGGTCTATTTTAAATTCTTATACAGTTTTAAGAAATTATGCTAGTAGCAGAAAGTAAACAGAATCTAGTTGCTTCAATAATTGGATTTTAGTGTATCTATGGAAAACAAAAGAATTGTCGTGACAACTATTGATACAAGTGTCAAACGAAATAATCGTAATTTAGAGAATTGTTCTCAAAATAAAACTCGTGTAACGTAAATTGTAACAATTTCAATATGGATCTGCAAACAAGAATTGGTTTAGTGCAATGTTATTATGATGGCAGTAAAAATTACACTACTGGATTACGAAGATTTCGTACAAAAAATGGGTTTGAGAGCAGGGCCGTGCAAAATGAAGGCGTATCGTAATTTGATTATCAAATTTGAAAGGACAGGGTCTGTAAAAGACCTTCCGAGGTCAGGAAGACCTAGGATTAGTGATGTCCAAGTTGCAGAAGTTCTTCAGGAAAATAAAAATGTAGCCAATACTAATCCGCTAGCAATCAGTAGTGTGAATGCAATATCAAAACGATCACAAATGCCATACACCACGGCTTGGAAAATTTTACGGAAAATCCTAAAAACGTATCCCTGTAAAGTGCAACTGCTGTTTGAATTAAAGGATGCAGATTTTGCTCTCAGATACGATTTTTCATTACACGTATTGGCTCAGATGGAAATTGAACTCGAATGGTTATCCCGTATTTTTTGGACAGATGAGGCCCATTTCTCTCTTAATGGTGGAATTAATACTCAAAACTGTCAAATATGGTCAACAGAAAATCCACATGAAATCGTTCAGCAAGGCCTTCATGACAAAAAAGTCACCGTTTGGTGTGGTTTCACAGCTAATTTTATTATTGGCCCATACTTTTTCGAGGAAATGCAGAATGGGGAGGCCGTATCTGTAACTGTTACTGGTGAAGGATACCTGCAAATGTTAAGAGATTATGCAATTCCACAGTTGCAAAACTAGCACGAAGGAATTGATAACATGATTTTTATGCAGGATGGAGCACCTCCGCACATTTACCGACCAGTTAAAGAATTCTTATCAGGATCGTGTTATAAGCAGACATTTTGCAAATTCATGGCCACCAATATCGCCTGATATTAACCCAGCGGATTACTGGCTGTAGGGTTATTTAAAAAATTTGGTGTTTAGAATACGGCCAACAACGCTGGAGGAATTAAAGAGCAAATTCGTGCAATTCAATCAGAAATGTTGAATAGTGCTGTACACAATTTGGAGGAACAGTTGGTAATTTTACAACAACAAAATTGAGGTCATATCGAGCATTTGCGGTAACTAGTGCTTGATATCAGAAATCACATTATGTAAACAACTAGATTCCATTTACCTTTTGTTATTAATTTGATTTGTTAAGAATATATAATAAGTTGAAATATATGCCTTACTTTATAATCAATCTTTATAAATATATAAATAACAGCACATATAGTACAATCCCTTGTATCCCTAAACTAACGTTGTGCGAGAGGGAGTATACATTTAGAGGCAATAGACACCCATTCAGTATTCATGTACAGTGGAAGTAATCTCACTCACGGTTACTTTCACTACCATGACCGGGGATCGCACCCGGAACAGTTTGGTGAAAGCCAAGTGCGCTTGTCTCTCGATCATCTGTCATACAAATGTTTGTATGTTTCCGTAAACTGCATTTTTCAAATACCCCTAGAAGAAACAACTAAGTGAGTGAGGTTAGGAAATCTAGGTGGCCATTGTGTAAGAACCACCAGTATCAATGGCAATTGTTAATTCATTTTATGAATGTATATTATGAATGGTATTAACTGAAGTGATATTCACAAAAGTCTTAATGCCACTTGAGATAGTTTTCATTAAATAAGTATTTGTCATATCTGAGATACCTTTAATGTGTTTCAGACATTAAAAAAATTATTTCGGCTGAGATGAACAGGATAGATAGAAAGGAGTTTCAAGACTCCATTGAATTATGATTACATTTAGATGAAAAATTTAAAGCAGATTTAATAACATCGGTGTAGTTATATCCGTTGAATTTCATAAGTTTACACAATCCACAAGCAAATGAGGTTATTATTTCTTTAGGATAAGTAACACTACAATGAAATTAAGTCTCTTAATACATACATACATACATTGTTGACACTTTAAAACGACTAAAAATAAGTGTGTGTCAGTATGAACTTGGGTGTAGAGTGAGTAAAGTTATAAAGAGTGTTTACATGACATTTAACATCCGTTTAATAAGAAGGGTGTATTAAAACCGATGTTACTTTATAGTGTAAAGAGTCTATACGTTATTTCCAAGACCTAAACTTATGTATTGTTCCTCTTGATTTTATAAAATTAATAAAATATTGTTTTTGTTTTTTTTTGGAAAAGACTAACATGGAAAAATTGGAAAATTCTGTTCCTAAAATAAAGATCTTATCTTCAGTATGCCCAATGCTTAATGTGAAAATTGTTTATTGATGAAAAACATTTGTGTATCTCAAATAATCAGTATCAAAGTACAAAGTACAAAACACCAACATTATAATGTTTCACATTTACGAACATAACCTTAAAATATCAAAGGATGATCTCAATACAAGCATTGAAAAAATTGTTCATTTCTGTCGATTTATAAAATGGACTTATTTAGATAATGGAAGACGAACATTATCATGAATAAATAAAGGCAGGTAATATAAAATTATTTTCATGAAGTAACAAACAATTGTTTCATATTTTCTCTATATATACACCAAATAGAATGTTTTACCATTAAAGTCCTTGTCGACACATACATAAATAATATTATGTATCAGAATACATATTTTATTAAGAGCTTTTATATTATGCTAATGGACTGGTTTTAACTAAAAACCACTAAACTTTTTCCAGTGAGATGCATATATGCATTAAATTTTAATGAGATTTTAACTTTTAAAAGATTAAGTACTCATATGATGAAGTTGAAGGAATATGATAAATAAATGACATCCTCTTCTTTTCCATTTAAAGATTAAATTGTAAATACAAAACAAGGGTTTTGAAGATATTATTGTTGTTTATTCATGTTGCCTGGGCATAGTAGCTTTATTTTTACTTTGAGAGCTATACAGTACTATGATAGTAATAATAATATTGATATAAAAAAAAATATATTAAAAAAAATCTGACATTATTGCTTCGTATTCATGCATTTCCAGAAAAGAATTAATAAAATAATTATTGTGTATTACAAAAACATTCTTTCAAACCTAACATGATAATAATAATAAATACCTACCTATAGATTTTTATATTTTATACTGACCTTCTTATCTGAACATTTGTCTGACCCTAATGAAATTAGTGATTATTTCTCTTTTTTTTACAAGATGTAACTGATTGCTGTGATGATAAAATTAATTTCTATAATAACAATATTTACAACGAGAGTAATGATTTTGCCTTTCGTTTAACAACAACGGAAAATGTAAATAAAGTTTTACATTGTCTTAAATCGAATGCCCTTAGCGTGGATAACATTTCAGCTGTAATGTTGAAGTACTATAATCCTTTTATTGATAAATATATCACTCATATTGTTAACTGTTGCATAGAATCAAATTACTTTCCTGATCTTTGGAAAATTTCTATAGGTAAACCATTACCAAAAACTGCCAATCCAGAAACTTTTGCGGAATTGCGAATTATAAGTATTTTTCCTACATTATCCAAAATTTTTTAAAAAATTCTCTATGAACAAATATATGATTTTCTAATTTCTAAAAATATTTTACCTGACAATCAGTGTGGGTTTAAAAAGGGAATGAGTACTGCAACGGCTCTAGTTAATGTTATCAATGATATTCTTCAAGCATATAACAATAAGCTGGATAATGTGTTGGTGCTCTTGGACTTCTCAAAGGCGTTTGATACAATTAATCATCAACTTATTTGTGCTAAATTAAAATTTTATGGTTTTGGTATTTTCTCTGTCAGCTTGATTAATTCATACTTATCTAGAAGATCCCAAAGAATTTTGAACAATAATAAATTTTCTACAGATACTGAAATTTTATCAGGAGTACCTCAGGGTTCAGTTTTGGGGCCACTGCTATTTTTAATTTATATTTCTGACATATTAAAATCATTGAGAAGCTGTAAAGTCCAAGCATACGCTGATGATACACAAATTTATTTGCATTTCGATTACAATGTGTATCCTCTTGCAGCGAACTTAATCAATAATGATCTAAAATTAATAAAAAAAACTATCCTTAGAACATAATTTTAAATTAAACCCTTCTAATCTTATATTCAAATCTTAGGGAATAAAAATCACTTGGCTACACTCAAAGCAAATTTAAACATAAACATAGATGGAATTCCTGTACCGATTGTAAATTCTATAAAAACTTTAGGAGGAATCCTCGACACAGATTTTAGATATAGAAATCATGTAAAAAAAATTACTACAAAAATCATTTTCAACTTTGAAATTATTATATTCGAATCGTCACTTTCTAAATTTTCAGCTTAAAAAGAACTTATGTGAATCTCTTGTGCTATCCAGTTTTAATTACTGTGATTTTCTCTATGGACCCTGTTTAGATGCTTCTGATAAAAACCAGATACAAAAAGTTCAAAATTCTTGCATTCGTTTAATATATGGATTAAGAAAATTTGATCACGTCTCACGAAAATTGAATGAATTAAATTGGTTAACAATGGAGTGACGCAGAACACATCATCTTGGTAATTTTGTTATGTCATTAATTTATAACAACTCATCAGCGATTTTAAAGGATAAACTAATACCTCGAACTATTTTGTACATTCTGTAAATATTAGACATAAAAATAAACTTACCATGCCACATCACCGGACTGCTATGTTTAAGAGATCGTTCACATATAATTCAATTAAATTTTATAATGCTCTACCTGACGAATTAAGTGTCTTAAATCCTAAGCAATTTAAATATAAATATAAAAAATTCTTGCTAAATAATCAGAAGTACGATGCTAGGTAAATAAACTTATTGCTATTATTGTTTTTTTTAAACATTAATATTTTTAAATTAACTGTATATTTCTATTATTTGTATTTGAATTTGTAATTTTATTAAGGTATATAAAAAAGTCTCACATTTGTCACTCTTATTATTATTTTTCTTTTTTATTTCTGTCTTATTGTGGTTAAGTAGAATAGCCGTTTGGCTAGACTTCGTCACAGTTGGACAGCTAATGTACTAAATCATTTTGTACTAAATATCTATTAAATCAATAAAGTCGATTATTACTATTATTATATTATTATTATTATCTGAATGTGCTAGTATAAAAGTTTTAGGCATATAATGAATCAATACTATTAAAACAGCTACTTAATCTAGGAGCAAGAACTACAATGAATTAAATATTAACTCACCAAAAGGGAAAATTTTCACTCTCAAAAAATGATTTACTCCAGTTAGAATACAAAATACCAAAAACCTCTTGTCCGATATATATCCACTTGGGCTTATTTAGGTTAGGTTGGATGTCATGAATGTCATTGTGATTACAGAAGTTACAATAATTAATCTAGATATTGTCTTTCAATTTGAAATGTCAAAATAAATATGACAAATGTTCATATTTTGAATTATTTAATATAAGTATTTTTATAAATAATTTATACGGGGACTAACCCCCCTAAAGAGTTCAGAAGAATAAATGTATATATATCGGACTAGGAGTTTTCGTTTTTTGTATTGTAACTGGAGGAAATCTCTTGTGTAAAAATTTTCCTTTTTCAAAATCAATATTTTTTGCTTCTAATACTAAGAACACTGTTATTTAATTCAATGCAGTTCTTGCTCCTAGATTGAGTAGTTGTTTTAATAGTTTCTATGATAAAATGTACTGGAAGTGTTGTTTTTGATTCATTGTATGCCTAAAACTTTTATGCCGGACATTCAGATAAGAAAGTCAGTATAAAATATAAAAATCTATAAGCATTTATTATTATTATGTTAGGTTTAAAAAAAATAACATGTTAAAGGACCAAACTTAGTTGCATGCCATTGTTATCAATTAATCCAAACCTGTACTAAAATACACACGTTCATATTCTAAATATGAAATATTTAATGACAAGTGATTTACTTATTGTATATAAAAATATTTTAATGTAATAGTTTAATGTTTTTATGTTATAATATCTATTGTAATTTCACTAAATTGAAATTGTTTTGGTAATATTACCATGAATAAAGTATAAAAAAATCATCATAAGAAAGTTATTTCGGTTGCCGACAATAGCGTGTAGTATATTAATATCGTTATCGATATGGTCAATTATTTTAACAAGGACACTTTTAGACGTTATTTTGGTCGACACTACCATCCGCAAAGGCCTACTTCACTTATTATTAACACTTTCATGCATTTCTCATGAGTCAATATATCGATAAAGGTTTCCTATCCTCGGTCGTTTCCCAGCTTAACGCACCACCAGTATTTGGAAAACCGCTTTCATTAAACATTAACCTTTATCTTTCAATCGAACGATGTAAAAGTAAAAATAAAAAGTTTTTTATATCCTCTTATTGTTGCTGTTAGCAGTTATAGATGCTCATATTAAGTTGAAACGATGGAGGTTTTCTTGTCGTTTCTTATGACGGACAGTGGCTATTATTACATTTTTTTATTATATTATTTCAGCGGATAAATAACCTATAAAGCAAATAGAGCGGGAGTTCGTCCGGTCATTAAAAGTTCTTATCTGCATCGTTTATATCTGAAATACTAAATTTTTAGATTAGTGGAGTCGAGAATTACTTATAATCAGATTTTAGAGTTGATTAGTGTCTCGTTAGTGCGTCTTAGTGGTTTCATATATTCCCTCGTACATTATTCAAATTCTGAGGAAATTGAGAACACTTGTGAGTGGAAATGTTATTGGATTTTTAACGCTCGATCATTGGTATGTTTTATATCATACATTTTTAGGTAAATGGAGATGAAAATACTTGTGAGAACCTACAATAAGATTTTGGAATTGTTTAGTGTCTCATTAATAGAGTTGGCAAATCGGTCCGCAAGTCACGGGCGGTGCCAGGTAGAGAAATACCCAAATACGTATGCGAGACTTGTTTACTATTTTAGCAAAGACTAACATTTGATTTTATGTTATGCATCGTGGTGTGTACAACGTAATTTATTCCTCTCGGTTTTATTGTTGAAAATTTTATTTGTTGTATTTTATTCTTGATATTAATTTAATAATAAAGAATGTCAGACCTGCCTAAGGGTAAAAAACGGCCAGACGCTGACAAAGTGAATAAATTTATCAGTGAATTCCCCGATTTATTCTACAATGGTGCTATAATAATTCGTAAGGTGTGCGAGACAGACCTGATGTGCTGGGAGAAACGTGATTGTAAACCTCACGTAAATTCTGTGCAACATAAAACTAAAAATAATGGCGACAACACAGTTTATGTTCGATTTACTCCTAATGCTGATTGCCTGTGATGTTCCGCTGCATATACTCGATAAACAACCATTTCTGGAGTTCTGGAACAAATACAATCCCCAGGTGATGTTATCAAGTCGCGCAACTATGTACCAACTGTACGCGAAGACATTGTAAATAAGATCAAATGTGTATTAAAAAATACACGGATGTGGTTGTGTTGATGAGACGACAGATTGAAAAAAAAATCTATTTTAAATGTTATATTACATGTACTGGACCCTCTTAAACCGACATTGTCACTGTTATTAGCTAGCAAAAGACTAACTGAGTGTATTGGCCAAACAATTATGCGGGTGATGCTGGAGACGTTAGAAATATTTTACCTGTCAAAGAGTCAAGTGGTTGATGTTTGTGACCGATGGTGCCGCCATAATGTGTTTGGTACGCCGTTCTCTTCAAGAACACGGTTGTAGGTTGATACCTGTTACGTGTAAAGTGCATGCTTGACACCTTTTGGCAGAAACTATTTGACAAGGTTTTCCAAAGGTAGATGCATTAAAAGCAAGTACAAAAAAAGTGTTTCTTCTAAACGTCTTCCCGCATTTCATAGCAAGTGTCCCGGTACTTCGGAACCACCACAGCCAATGCTTACACGTTGGGGAACATGGATGAATGCAGCTTTTTATTTTGCTGAATATTTACAACAAATAGAAGCCGTGATACTACAATTCAATCCAGACAAGGCTGTAGCCATTAAGGAAAGCCAGACAAAATTCGAAAATATTTCTGTTGAAATAACTTTAAAAACTACTCACAAGAAAGATAAAGGATTACATGTCGCCATACAAAACTTACAAAACAGTGCGTTGTCGTTAGCGGAGTCACTGCAAATAGTGGACGAAGTAAATTAACTGCTAAACTCTATATGTGATGCAAAAAATGAACTCGTTGGAGAAAAGTTCGCACGTGAGTTAAAGAAAGACACCGGTTTTACCAGAGTAAGACAAATTTGTGATGGTACTGTTGGTGCATCTGCAGATCTGTTAAGTGAGTTCAAAGACTATTTTAAGTATGCTTGTATTACATCAATAGGTGTCAAACAGTCGTTCTCAAAGTATAAGCATATCCTTTCACTACGTCGAACATTACTCTCGGAGACAACCATAGAAACCTACATAATGCTGCAAAGTTTTTACAGATCTTTATTACTCTTATAATGATGCCTGTGTCCTACGGCGCATATTTGCCAACTCTACTCATTAGTGCTTTTTAGTGCTTTTGTAATTTCTCCTTACATCGATCAAATTTCAAGGAAAATGAAAAACTAAGCGTTTTTTACTCATGTGTAGGGTTTGTCGATTTTTTAAAACCGGGTTTAAAAACCGGTTTTTGGATGAATTTATAAAATTTGGAAACCGGTTTGTAAAGTTAAAAAACCGGTTTCAGATACTAAAATTAATAAATAAAAATTATTAATAAATGTTAACATTTTGACTTGAAATCGCCTCGGGCACAAGAATATTGTAGTAAAAGTTTACTGTAAAACTAATCTTCAGTGGTTAATGTTTGACCTGAAAATTAACAACTTATTATATTATACTTAAACATCGGTTCCCAGTGACGTCTTTAATGCCAACATATTATTGTATTGTAAACACCTACTAAAACATTTCCAAACAACAGAAAAACAGAAATTTATATATGATAAGTGAATCTTACTTCATTTTAAAATGTTAATACGTAAACTAGTTTTATCGGAGAACATATGACAAAGAAACAAAATAGTTATTTTTACCAGGTCAAATTTGGGGTTCCTATCACACTATATTTTTCCTTATAGCTAGTGAACAGCTAGATATATCTAAATGTTGTAAAGACAATTATTGTTTCCTTATTAAGATTTACTGGTAGAGGTCTCTACCTCCATGCCTAATGCCCTTCTGGTTCCTAAGTTTTTGCTAATAGAATGACTAATTCACCAAATACTGCTTAAACAAAATATTTAAATTCTACCTTATACAAAACATAAGGCGTTGAGTATATATTTGTTGATCTAGATATAACTAAAGCAGTATCAGCATCTTAAATGTGTTTAGGTGAGAAGGAGTGTACATAAATTTTATTCATTTTAAAATGTTAATACGCAAATAGTTTTATCGGAAAACTATGGATTTTAGTTATTTTGGTCATTTTAGTAGTTATTTGGTTTTGTATACAGCATATTTTTGTTTTTCTTGTAGTTCCATAAATATTAAATAAGCTGAAAAATTTTAATAAGTACAAACATTTTTTTTACTGTTTTAATTGTTTTTTTTTTCTGTAAATATTCGAAAACCGGTTTAACTGATTTTTTTTCAGGAAAACTGGAATTCGAAAACCGGTTTTCACAAAAGTCGGTATTTGTATACATCCTATTCATGTGTGTGGAAATGTTATTGCTTCTGTGAAGATAGATCTCTTTTAAGAATGCATTTTAACAATATGGTTAAAAAAAATTCAATTTCCTCATAGGCAATGAGTTGCGCAGAAATAATGGAAAAAGCTTTAAAAAAATATAATCACATGTTCTATTTTCTGATTGATAGTGCTCTAAAGTGCTAGCTATCGATATTCTCTTTTATCCATTTCTCGTGAAATTTGTAAGTTTTATTTATTTATTTTACATAGTTACACATGCCCAACAGAATTTACATTCTATTTAGAGGGCTGGAAATAGAGTACATGATGTACGTATACATATATGATATATAAATCATATGAAATTAATATAAATTATAAGATGATTAATATTACACAACAATCAACTAACAAAATTTTGACCTAATTTGACTTAGTTTACTATTAAAAATATCAACATCTTGTTCAATAACTTGATAATCACTGCACATAACTTATAAATGAGAAAATATTAAAATATTTGTATAGGCATTTGGCACATAAAATAAAGATATGTATCTAGTTATAGATAGATAGATAGATAGATAGATAGATAGATAGATAGATAGATAGATAGATAGATAGATAGATAGATAGATAGATAGATAGATAGATAGATAGATAGATAGATAGATAGATAGATAGATAGATAGATAGATAGATAGATAGATAGATAGATAGATAGATAGATAGATAGATAGATAGATAGATAGATAGATAGATAGATAGATAGATAGATAGATAGATAGATAGATAGATAGATAGATAGATAGATAGATAGATAGATAGATAGATAGATAGATAGATAGATAGATAGATGAATAGATAGATAGATAGATAGATAGATAGATAGATATGATAGATAGATAGATAGATAGATAGATAGATAGATAGATAGATAGATAGATAGATAGATAGATAGATAGATAGATAGATAGATAGATAGATAGATAGATAGATAGATAGATAGATAGATAGATAGATAGATAGATAGATAGATAGATAGATAGATAGATAGATAGATAGATAGATAGATAGATAGATAGATAGATAGATAGATAGATAGATAGATAGATAGATAGATAGATAGATAGATAGATAGATAGATAGATAGATAGATAGATAGATAGATAGATAGATAGATAGATAGATAGATAGATAGATAGATAGATAGATAGATAGATAGATAGATAGATAGATAGATAGATAGATAGATAGATAGATAGATAGATAGATAGATAGATAGATAGATAGATAGATAGATAGATAGATAGATAGATAGATAGATATAGATAGATAGATAGATAGATAGATAGATAGATAGATAGATAGATAGATAGATAGATAGATAGATAGATAGATAGATAGATTGGATAGAATAGATAGATAGATAGATAGATAGATAGATAGATAGATAGATAGATAGATAGATAGATAGATAGATAGATAGATAGATAGATAGATAGATAGATAGATAGATAGATAGATAGATAGATAGATAGATAGATAGATAGATAGATAGATAGATAGATAGATAGATAGATAGATAGATAGATAGATAGATAGATAGATAGATAGATAGATAGATAGATAGATAGATAGATAGATAGATAGATAGATAGATAGATAGATAGATAGATAGATAGATAGATAGATAGATAGATAGATAGATAGATAGATAGATAGATAGATAGATAGATAGATAGATAGATAGATAGATAGATAGATAGATAGATAGATAGATAGATAGATAGATAGATAGATAGATAGATAGATAGATAGATAGATAGATAGATAGATAGATAGATAGATAGATAGATAGATAGATAGATAGATAGATAGATAGATAGATAGATAGATAGATAGATAGATAGATAGATAGATAGATAGATAGATAGATAGATAGATAGATAGATAGATAGATAGATAGATAGATAGATAGATAGATAGATAGATAGATAGATAGATAGATAGATAGATAGATAGATAGATAGATAGATAGATAGATAGATAGATAGATAGATAGATAGATAGATAGATAGATAGATAGATAGATAGATAGATAGATAGATAGATAGATAGATAGATAGATAGATAGATAGATAGATAGATAGATAGATAGATAGATAGATAGATAGATAGATAGATAGATAGATAGATAGATAGATAGATAGATAGATAGATAGATAGATAGATAGATAGATAGATAGATAGATAGATAGATAGATAGATAGATAGATAGATAGATAGATAGATAGATAGATAGATAGATAGATAGATAGATAGATAGATAGATAGATAGATAGATAGATAGATAGATAGATAGATAGATAGATAGATAGATAGATAGATAGATAGATAGATAGATAGATAGATAGATAGATAGATAGATAGATAGATAGATAGATAGATAGATAGATAGATAGATAGATAGATAGATAGATAGATAGATAGATAGATAGATAGATAGATAGATAGATAGATAGATAGATAGATAGATAGATAGATAGATAGATAGATAGATAGATAGATAGATAGATAGATAGATAGATAGATAGATAGATAGATAGATAGATAGATAGATAGATAGATAGATAGATAGATAGATAGATAGATAGATAGATAGATAGATAGATAGATAGATAGATAGATAGATAGATAGATAGATAGATAGATAGATAGATAGATAGATAGATAGATAGATAGATAGATAGATAGATAGATAGATAGATAGATAGATAGATAGATAGATAGATAGATAGATAGATAGATAGATAGATAGATAGATAGATAGATAGATAGATAGATAGATAGATAGATAGATAGATAGATAGATAGATAGATAGATAGATAGATAGATAGATAGATAGATAGATAGATAGATAGATAGATAGATAGATAGATAGATAGATAGATAGATAGATAGATAGATAGATAGATAGATAGATAGATAGATAGATAGATAGATAGATAGATAGATAGATAGATAGATAGATAGATAGATAGATAGATAGATAGATAGATAGATAGATAGATAGATAGATAGATAGATAGATAGATAGATAGATAGATAGATAGATAGATAGATAGATAGATAGATAGATAGATAGATAGATAGATAGATAGATAGATAGATAGATAGATAGATAGATAGATAGATAGATAGATAGATAGATAGATAGATAGATAGATAGATAGATAGATAGATAGATAGATAGATAGATAGATAGATAGATAGATAGATAGATAGATAGATAGATAGATAGATAGATAGATAGATAGATAGATAGATAGATAGATAGATAGATAGATAGATAGATAGATAGATAGATAGATAGATAGATAGATAGATTTATTGTTGTCAGTACACTTACTATTTACACAAGCCAATTGAACATAAAAAAAATGAAAATATAAGTAGAACATGTAAATAGAACATGAAAATAAAACATAAAATAAAATATGTACATGGTACAATAGTACCAGTACCAATTAAAAATATGTTTAGAAAAAAATTTTATAGCTGATAGAATTTTGTAGACATAAATATTCTTCTTTACTTTTCTGAAGGGCTTCAACAAAATCGACTTGTTCAATTACCAGAAGAATGAATCGCACATATTTTAATGCATTTTGGAAGCGTAAATCCTGTTCTTGGAATAGCAGAAATCCATTTTTACATAAACTTTCATAATGCGGAAAAGAAAACACACGCACTTTCGGCCCAATCGCATAATTATCGACCCGATACACTGCATTTGTACGGCATGTTTATGAACTTCAACACACAATTTAATTTAAAAAACACAAAAAACACTAGCTATAGCGAGAAGCCTCTCGAAAAAAAACAAATATTAAGCTAGGATGTATCTACGTTAATTCATATATGTGTGACAGAAGCAGGCGAGTTAGGATCAGCACTGAGGCCTTGTTTTTAAGTGGTAATGATTTAACCCATTCGCGCCGGAGTTTTTATAAGCATACCTGCTATGCGATGTTCGCAAGGCGAAGGAGCGTCACCGTCCGGTAAACTACACTAACTTATATAAATTGTGATCGTGCGTTTAGAAAATAAATAATGCTACAACGTATTTAGTCCATTGTGATTATACATTATAGGTATAAAATAATATATGAATAAAGGCTATCTGAATAAATACTCTTTGTGTTTCTGATGCACTAAAATTTCAACCGTGACCATCATTCTTGCTACGCGAAAGGATTAAATGTTCATTAAATTCTAGATGGAAGGACTGTGCAGAAACACGCCCAGACTAAAATGTTACAATTTTGATCCCTTAATTGTTTTCGGCTTTTATCAAAAAATTTCATGGGGTAATTTCTTTTTATTTCTCCATAATGTTAAAAAATCACATACTACAGCTTCATTTGCTTCAAATGACCTGAGGATACTTGTATCTATGTGTTATTTGTGGCAATGGGGGACTAAGCTTATTATTAGAACAGAATAGCTCAATGGTATAAAATGATATATCACTATAAAACATTTTGAGTCAGCCTGTTTCAATAATAAGCATGCTCAGTCACTGAAAGCAGACATGGATAACAGCATCCTCCGGTCATTTAGCTGCACATAGGTTTAAATCAGTTACCAAACAGAACAAAATTAGTTAAATGTTTAAATCAAATATGTGCGTTTTCATGTCACATTTAAATGCTACCGTAACACCAGGTAGAATGGGATAAAACATGCCAGTCTGTTAAAAAGCTTTGTTCCAATTCACTAATTAGCAAGTAATAATTCTGAGTAATTCAGTTAGCGTCCCAATGGTTTATAAAATTCTTGAGAAATATACGCAAAAAATAAGAATCCTAAAATTGATGCATAGCTACATCAGAATATCTCTTGATCGGAAATAGGTAGACACAGACAGTTTAAGATCTTCCGCAAATATCTCTAGACAAGTTAAGTAGTGCTTATCATCCTCTGATTCATCACATTTTCCGATAAATGATGGAAAAATATGGAAAGGGCCAGTATGAGAATAGTAAGTAGGTTATATGTATGTCTGTCTTACAACTTGCCTTTTATTCGCAGAATGACAGCCACTTGTAAATATATAACATGCAGTTAGACTGGCTTTAAAAAATACATATTTGACACATTTGACAAACATTTTTACAAATAACAAAGATTATTATAATAATGTACAAATACTTACTTCCTGAATTACCATTTGTTTCGGATTTGATCATTGACTATTTCTATGAGTGATTAATAAAATAAAACATCACTTAAATAATTTTGAGTGAAAAATAGGTAAAATTTCATATATGCTCAATAAATTCAATGTTATTCCAAATGCAAGGCTGATTACTGAATTTATACATTTTTTGTCAAAAATAATAAGTAATAGGTTATGTTACACAGAGCATTTTATTAAATTTGATCACCCTGGGTGACTCAAGATGCTTCAGAGCAAATAAATGAAGAACAACCTTAATTATAGGGTTTAAGTATCATATAGCATAACATACAGGGTGTTTCAACTAAAACTTTCCAGGCCAATTACTGGAAACTAAAAACAATATTGAATTTTTATTAATGGCAGTGAATAGATATTCCCAGCGATCACATTTTGATGCATGAGCGTCGGGACGACGCGGCGCCGCCGAGAATAATATTTCGATAATGAGAACAGTGAAATATGATACATTAATCATTGAGTGAAGGAATTAACAAGGGACGCAACCTATCGTGAGTCAAGTTTTTAGTAGGTACTATATTTCTTTGCCAATAACTTGAGCACATTGTTAGTGTAACGGGAACATTTTTGTAATTTGGCTGCATAGCACTAAAACTAAAACAAATGAAGTTTTGTAAAAAAAAATTGAGTTAAAATTTGAGAAAAAAAAGTTGCAGGAACAGTTTTCCCATTTGGTCTGAAAATTTTGGCAGAAACGCCCTTTCTATGAAAATCATATCAAAGGCTTAAACTTTTTTAATAAGAAAAATTAATATTACATAAAATTATACATATTTATGATTGCCCATATAAAACTATTACCATTATACAAGTGTGTTAACCCAAATATAAATTCAAAAAAAAAACTTCAGAATATATATATATATATTTTTTCTATTTTAAATTATCAAAATTTTACTAGTTTTTATTAAAGTTCATAATTTAAGACTGTACACTCAGAACTCATTTCAATCTTTGATGTAACTTTGCTATTAGGAAGTACCATATTCTGCTGGTGTCCCTGGCCATTCATGTCCAATAATCAGACATGTGGAACTAACTTTTCAACTCAAAACTATATTAACACTTTTAACATTATAATAATTACTTACCAACATTCCTCAAGGACAATAATTGACTTTCAGAAACGTTACGTGTCATTTGTGGTAATGACGCAATATCTAAATAAATATTACTACTAGACATACCACTATTTATTACTTTTGACTTTCTTCTATCCAAAGCTTGACCTTGTTTAAATGGAGCTGGTGGTATGTTGCAAATATCCATTGCCACAATAAAAGCTTCACAAATTGCTTTTAAGGACTCTAAAAGAATATTAATGTTATGCATTTCAGTCAATAAGGGGAAAAAAAACGTACCAACTTCTTCATCTATATTTTTAATAACCACTGCCATATTGTTAAAGAATCTGAAGTTGGTAGATCGGAACATATGGTAATAGCCACTAACATTATTAACTTTATAATTAAGCCTAATACAATATCTATGTTTAGATGTTTTAAATAAAGAATTAGTTGACTCTGCTATTCCAAATTCAAGTAGTGTGACATCTTGAAGTAAAACTCTTTGGTATTTGGTAACTTTGTCAACTTGGTCATCGTAATCAGCTATGAAATATGAGTCTTTAGTAAGGATTAAAATTGAATCCATTTCTGTTTCATTTGGATCTCCACTAGATGGATCAGCATTAATCAATCCCCAGGCCCCTACAACCAATTCGGGTTGATTTATCAACATTTTTTTACAATCTTCTATAAGTAATTTAACATGTTCCGCAGTTGCTACATTATCCTCTTCATATTGTGCTGTTTTTGATTCATTAAATACATCTTCTGATACGTAATTACCTAGATCGGAAATATTTCAATACTAAATATTCTTATCTTTTGTCATTTTTTATCTTACCTAACATAATATCGATGGTTCCTTGGCGGGCTGAATCCTTGAACCGGCTTAAGTAATATCTAAAATTTTTTAGGCATAAAAGTTGAAATTGTACCAAGAAAATTTTAGTTAAGAATGTACACAAAACCAGATATCAGAAAGAGGTCATAAATACGAAAATAAAGGAAAGTTTTAATAAACAATCTAACAAAAATACAGGATGACCAGTATACTGCCCATCGGGAATCGATAGAATACCTCGAAATATCAGTTTGTTCTATTGACTTCTATCGAAAAGCGAACCGCTGTTTCCTAGTAATAATCAAAGATATGGCAATGGAATCATATTTTCAAAATATCTTGGGAATCATTGAATCCAGAGTATTTTTATATGTAAAAATTCATTTCAAATTACATATTAATATGTGATAAAACAATTAATACATATATTTGAGAGCCTTAATGCATTCATATAAATCATATCACAAATTTTAGTAAAATTTTTATTAAATAAATTTACTTCAAATTCAGATTACTAAAGGATGTCTCAAAATCCACGTGACATCACTGTTCACATACAAGGTATTTCGAAAAGATTGGAATACCCCCTAGTTGTAGGTTCCTGATGTCAAACCAAGTCGATTTAAATCAAGATACAGGGTGTTAAACATTTTTTAATTATTTCTTCTTTATATTTCAGCGATTATATGCATATGGACTTTAAATTTAGTAACGATGTTTTTTAGGGTGATGAATACAATGGTGATATTGCCCATGTCACAATTTATAGAGGGCGCTAGTTACAGTACTTTTCACTGATACTTTAAACCATAACTTTTTTTGAGGTTAAGTTTTGGACTTTTTTTTCATTATATTTGAAGCACAATTTAATTCTTCACAAAAAAGGTATACTCGTTAAAATACTAACCAAATTTGAAATTGATACGTATCATAGTCTCTGAAATAAACAAAAAATTAATAAAAAATGTTGACTAACACCCTGTATCTTGAAAGAGAAGCCCTGTATATGGCAGAACATTTCTCGTCACATACATGTTTATTTGGTTGTATTTTGCTAGATTTTATAATTTAAAATCTTACATAATTTCAAATTAGAAAATGGTTTCTATGGGTGTTATTAGAAGTTTAACACACAATTTAATATGCGACATATTTTTATGGTTATCTAATTCATAAAAAGTGGCAAATGGTTCAATCATCAGCCAACTTTACAGATGCTAAGCAGCAGCGTAAGTAAAAATAAATTAATTAATCACCGTCTTTCTATTAAACTCTATTCACTTTAACTTTGCAGTGATGGGTTGGACTTAAGTGAGTGAAACGTCCAACTACAACCGATGCTTATGTAATAAAATGCCTGCCTGCCGTCTGCGCCAAGAATCAGCGTGCATTCTGTTTTCCATCCTGGTTAACACTGCAAAGTTAAACTGAATAGAGTATAGTTATACAAATTATTCCAAATCGATATGATTCAGTATATCTACAAATATTAACTAGGCGCCCTACCTTATTTTACCTATACACAAGCTTACACCTTAAATTTTAAACCACCCATAATTAAAAAGCACACATGTTCAGTAAAGACAAATTCTTGATTATGTGGTATCTAAAATCCAGTGGTTACTGCGACAAAAATTATACGTAAAAATCGACCCTATACATGAGTAATAATGCAGTACTGTTTCAATTGTTTTGAATTTGAATTTGGTGATTACTCGGAAACGATTTACTTTTAGTAAAAGTTTATATAACAAACTATTAACTTTTTTGTTGAAATATTTTATCGATTCCAGAAGTTAAGCAGATTATTTTCTGGTAGTGTTGACAGTCATTGATTAAAAGTGACCAGTGACCAAAAATGATAGGTCATATTCAAAAGTGACTGGTAATTTTCAGTTTTTTGATCCATTTTTCAGATTTCCTAACCTCAAATTCTTTGTGGCATCTGATGACTATTAAATTATTGTTTAGTGTTTGTCGCTGTTAGTTAACTTTTTAAGTTTTTCCTAAAAAAAAGTTGAATGCATATTTTACCAAGTAAATTATTTGGGTCATGTCCCAAAAATGAGAGGGACTTATTAATATGTAAAAACTACAAACAGAAAGTACGGAAACCGTTTAAAAAAAGAAGCAAGTCCACCTCTCTCAAAGAACTTGTTTTAGTTCATATTTTGTTTAATATATTAAGTATATTAAATGCTACCAAATATACAAATGTTATCTGCTTTTTACATTGGGCAAAATTATAAATATTTTTATTTCGAGTTAGTTTAAAAATTTAAAATATACTGTAATTTTTGTATAATTAACCCATGTAGAACTTGAAAATAAATAATGGACTAATATTGGTCCAATATTGTGAAAAAGGTTGGCTTAATATTAAATGTAAACAATTCGTTAGATTTACTCAATATTGGGATGATATTAAAAGTACATCGTACTTATATTGAATTAATATTGGCCCAACACCGTGAAAAGGTTGGCTCAACGATACTGGACCAATATTAATCTGTCCACCGTCCTGAAGAGATAGTGAATCTAGGGTACTTTTGTCAGGTTTTTCCCAATTACCTTGGAACATTTCATTTTACATAAAAAAATGCATAAGACTAAATTGAAAGAACATAACATTTCCTCCCCGGTGATTTGACTGAAAAAGTACCCTTGACTGCGTCTCGGGCACTTTTTGTCAAATCACAACAAAATGAATTCAAGCAGTTTCTAGGCAACACGTTTTCTTGCGTTGAATTTTCGATTTTTAATGCACCTAATTACTACAGAAAATTTCCAAAATGTTTCATTTGGAGATATCTCAGAAATTAAAGTAATATTTGATAAAATTATAACTAAGTTGAATCATAATTTTTTATGCATGACTAATTTTTCTAAAATTTTGATTATATTTTGTTAATGAAATTAATTGCCTTAAAAACGCTTACTTTTTGCGATTGTGATTTCAAGATAATGAGCCATATGACTGACTGCAATAAAGCTCATATGCACACGTCAAAAAATAATTTTATTACATATAATATATGAAGCAATTCTTATACCTATCTCTGTTCAGAAAAAAGTTATGAGCGAAAATGTAAAAAAAATAATAAAAATTTCACGATTTTTCAGATTTTGCAGATCTGTTTATGCTTATATTTAGTATAAAAAATGTTTTTATCGAGATTGTAATAAGCTATTTCGATGGGAAATTTAATTTCCTATAAAAAGCACTCTTGTATTTTTTTTTGAATTCCGCTTAGTTTTTCAGTTATATTGAAAAAAAACCAAAACCTTTTCACCCCGTTCTCAAAAAATGCACCCCTCAATTTAATAGCACTTTGTGATTTTATCATATTTAGGTGACCAATAAACCGATGAAACCAAACCCTTTAACGCAATTGTTCCTTACTATCACATTTTCAATAGCGTATTTATTTTTTTGCAGAATACGTCAAGCGTGAAACTTGACACAAATTTTATGTTATTTCACGACCGACATATTCACTCTGAAAAAGAAAACAAATTCGTTTCAGAAACGTTAGGGAAATATATTATTTTTGTGTCTCATATTAGTTATCAAAAAAAAACAGCCTTTGACTGATTTTTTTATATAGTCAACGAGCGCAGAGGTTTACTTCTCCAGTAGCATACTGAGTAACTAACTGTATTTTTTTACATAATGAATAATTATTTATGTAGTAGTGTCCCAAGAAAGAAAAAGAAAAATTTAGTAAATGCCACAAATAACGTTCAAACAATATGCAATATATTTTGCTAAAACATTTATTAATTATTCAAATGGAAATAGTTATCCTACCACAACCGTTAGAAATTAAAAGCGAAGATACCAAACAACAACACATCACATGTACATTAAAATTTTATTAGGCTTTTTGAGAATAAAATTAATGTTAGTTTTTTTACAGCTAACTGACCTATACGTGTGATATAAAAGATTAGCAAATTCAAATTCTTGTTGAAGGGCTAGGTGAGGTGCTAAGGAAGGTGGATCTGCAGGAAGGATTTCGTTTGCGATACTGCCCACTGTTCTTATATAAGTCCAGATATCTTGGACCTCAACCTCCGTTAGCTCTGTGCCATGCATAATATCTAAGCAATATTGGCGCACTGAGTCTTTAAAGTGGTTTTTTGTAGTATCTACAAGGAAAGGATATTATAAGTAACATAAAGACAGATGTGTCAAAAGTGTATTGGTTAAAAACTGAAGAAAACTTGTCAATAATATAACATATCTAACGTAAAGCCACCATGTCTTAAAATGTAATGAATGATAAAATAGATGTGATACAAATTAAGCAGAAATTGATAACATCACCAAGTAGAATGTATCCACGATACAATCAGCTAGCTATTAAAACCAGGTGCCATTGTGATAATACAAATTGTCATTTAGTACAAAAATATACAATATTGTAGATAATATAGAAAATTATTCTAAAGTGATTCAGTTGTGATTTGATTTATAAACATTAAAGGAGAAAAACAATATTTTTTATATTAGGTTATTTTACTTATCACATTATTATTATGATTGTATTTTTTATAATTTTATCATTCTCTCAATATTTATATTTTTTAGCAAAATTCAAATAGACTAAAATTTTCATACTAAAATTACTTTTGCATACATACCTATTTGCAGAATTCATTCCGTCTTTCATAATTCCTGTAAACTTCCTTTCGCCAGTTCTTGTGTAATCCCCCTATAAATAAATATTTTTATATTCATTTAAACAATTGTTAAGAAATCTCATATTTGAACCAAAAGAAGTATAACAGACCCTGTATAATTATTGTTTTATAAATATTTGAACTAAAATATAGATGAGCACGCAGGGACTATTCATTATTATACTGTTAGTTAATAAGCTAGCGTACACGTAATATTGCACATCTTGTAGTTTCATTTATTAAATGTATTAGAATAAATTGGAAACGTATCTCATTACTTACAATATAAGGTTAACCAGCAACAATATTGTGTACTATAAAGCTATATTAATATTAACATAGACACTAAAGTTTACATACCTTCAAAGCATTTGTCCCAGCATATTGTTTGCTAATTGTATCTCCATTATTGGCCCATAAAAGTTGGAATGTGTTTTTTTATATTACTGGGCATATTACCTTCAGGAGATACTAGACCCAACTTACAGAATTGTATTTCCATAACTGCTTTTCCCAAAGCTGTCTAAAATAATATTACAAAGAAAATATTAAATATTGAAACCTGCTTATAGATTTTTGTTTATTTTATATGATTGCAGTTGATGGAAATTAGCTATTTAAAAATTTTGGATGTGAAACAAACAAATTTCTAGAAAAACCAAATTTGATATGAATTTTTTAGAAAACGGTTCTTTCATTTTTTAAAGCTACATTTTTGTCAGGTATCCAGCATAAAACTATCAAAATGTCTCTACTGACGTAACCGAAAATACAATGAAATTTTAAATAACATGTACATTTAGTATCTTTTATAGGCAAATTTGACATCTACTTCTTCATAATTAAAAATATAAATTTAATGTTTATTTAGTGTCATTACTTTTGTATTGTCTGAATGTTTGTGGCATGCTCTAAATTTTTCTATTTTCTTTTTTGGGACTTACTGCTTGTGATTTTACGTAAAGTCACAAGCACAGAGGTTTATTTTTCCAGTAACATACTGGGTAACTATATTTTTTTTGATAATGAATAATTATTCATGTGGTAGTAAGCCCCTAAAAAGAAGAGAAAAATTAGTTTTGTATTAATAAAAAAATTAAAAGTCAGTTTTGCCTGTAAAGTTTGCTTTAATTTTTGATTATCATTAATGAACTCAAAAATTTTTTGCATAATTTAACAGAACAGTTTTCAAACAAAAACCATGACTTACGACAATGACATAATATATTATAAGTTTATATCTATAATGATGGCCGCTTAAAAATGTACCAAAATATTCACATACTTCATTAGAATTGTTTGGGTTTGGCTTAGGTATGTGGATGATATTCTTGCAGTGTTTGATACAACTTTGTTTTTAAATTAAACAGTCGTTTCGCGTTAGTTAAATTCACACATGAAATTGAAAACAGTGGATAATTACCATTTTTAGATGTATTAATAATTGTAAATAGTAAAAAAATAAGTTAGAATTTGACACATACAGAAAAGATATCAGTACTTTAGGATATATCCCTAAGGACTCTCATCATTGTATTCAACACAAAATGGCGAATTTTAATTTTCTAGTTCATTGCCTACCCTCAATAAGGAGGTTTGAAAAATAAAAGACATTGATTAATGATATAGCTGTGAGTAATAGATATTCTGATAAAATAATTAGGAAACGTAAATTTAACCACAAGCTTCAAAATTAGTCAATCTTTCAAATTAAAAGAAAAAATCCGAAATTTGTATCGATTCTATATGATTATCGATTCATCCATGGTATTTTTAAGGTTCTTAAAGATGTAGGTACGATTTTGGTTCATTCATTGGAAAATAAACTACAAAAACTTTTAGGCAATCCAAAAGACATGTTTGAAACAAATATAAAGTCGGAGATTTACGAAATTAGCTGTAAAAACTGTGGCTCATCTCAAATATGGTAGAATAGACATCTAGTGTTGCCCAACATGCATTTGAGAACAATCATAAATTAGATAGTGGCACTCACTCGTTTGCAATTTTATGTTAGATATCTGGTGAAACCACAGTAACATTGCTACCAAATTTTTCCTAGAAATTTATTTGACAATTTTCCTAATTTCTGTAAGCAATATACACCAATAAGATTGCTACATTTTTAGCACCGTGTCGTGAAAAAAATCAAGTTCCAAATTATGACAAAAATAGATTTTTTGAGACCTGAAAATAGAACATTTTTCAGAATCGGCATACCATCTATGTATCACTGGCCAATGTTGTGACCCCATTTTCTTGAACACGTCTTAACATGGAAATCTGAAACTTTACATATGAAGGGTACAAGGAGAAAACAAAAAGTACATTTTTCTCAATTTTGTAATTTGTATGCCATATTTTATTTAGATCATAATAGAACCTATCCAACGACCAGATCAGTCGGGGAAAAACTAAAAGGGTAGCTCAACATTTACGTTTAAAGAATGCCCACACAGGGAACACAAATAATTTGTTGACCTAATGAAAGGAAAAATATTTATGTTTCCATGTATTTTTTATTTGTATTTTTACTGCAAAATGTATTTCACTTTTGCACATTTTCATTAAAATTCACTTCATTTTCCTTACCTGTACCTAACATTACAGGAGAAAAGTGAATAAAGTCTGTTATTTCCCCCTGATTGTATGGTAGTTTGCACATTTAAATTGCATGATAAATTAAATTTGCACAAAAAATATAAAATTTGAGGTATAACAGTATGTCAAAGCGTACTAGCAATCAATCAGGTAAATACATTTTTTTTATATAATGTCCAAGTTGTATGAAGTCTGACATTTAAAATTGATCTGGTGTAAAATTTATAAAATGTGATTACATATTTTGGTTTTTTCCCCTGTTCCCTTCATATAAAATCTGGAAGGTCCAAGCAAGAACCCTATTGAATTTTTGTACCAAGAGGGCTCAAAAAATTGCATCAAATCAAAATAGGCTTTAAATAAAATTCGTTCAGAATGAGGATATGTATCGAAAAGAATTTTTGGAAATTTCTTATCAGATTAACCACTACTGACCCAAATTACCACTTGGTGTGCTATTTGGGGAGAAAAACGGTTGTTTATCCTCTATCTTATTTACCTTATTTATCATATTTATCTCATTTGACATGTCATTTATCTTGTATCTGGTTTATCAAGTTTATCTCGTTTATACTGTTTACATTTATCATATTTATCTCATTTATTTTAATTATTTTTAATTAAACTAAATTATTTCTTTCAGTTCTAATTGAATATGACGATGAGAAAGTACCGCTAAGAAACACCTAACCCAGACCATTTTTATATTATTACAAGGAGAAAGGCAGAAGAAAGAAATACACCTATACACCTACTACCCACTAGTGCATAAACCAAAAATACCATTCGTTTTAACTTTTCAGTCAAGTGACAGAAAGATTCCTTATTCCAATTACATACATTTGAAATCAAAATAATTTTTTTTAATATGATCAGGGAAAAAATCATTTTGGTCAAGAATTATTAACCATCACCACAGTGGCGGTTAGTGGATTTAGGTTATGCCAATCTCAGTAATGGAACATGGAACCCGAGCAATATTTTAAGGCAGGACTACCAGTACTGATTGAAGAAGCTTCTAGCCCATTAGTAAAATATTAGCAGACTTTTTTTTTCGTAATCAGAAGGAAAATTTATCAACCCGTTTTTTTTTTTTTTCAAAAACTTTGATTTTTTTATCAAGTTATGACATTTTTAAATTTACATACTGAAGAACTTAAATTTCAAAATGTCATAACTACAAAAAATCAAAATTTTCGAAAACCAAAAAAAAAACGGGGCGATAAATTTTCCTTCTGATTACGAAAAAAAAATAGTTTGCAAATAGAGTAATCTGGGCGGCAGCGCATTTTTGTAACTTTTTTTCTCAAGTTTTTTTTAAGTTTTTTTTCTGTAAAACTTCTTCATTTAGTACTGATAGTCGTGTCTTAAAATATTGTTTGGATTCCATGCTCCAATATTGAGATATAGTATAGCCAAAATCCTCCAGCCGCCACTGCATCGCCCTCTTTAAGTATAAACCCACCTATCAACAACTTATTCAAACATGCAGTAGGATTTAACTTCTATTACTTGAAACAGTAGTTTCAGGTAATAGAAGTTAAATCACATGCTGATCACAGTACGTGTTTATATCTTTTTGGGGATTCTACAACAACCTTCAAAGGCTACGTTCATGGGGCTAAGTGAAGAAGGCAATTAGTTGCAAACCTAATTAATCCTATTAAAATAAAGCAGCTAATCAACTAACCTGAACTACATTAGTTCTGTCCAAACAGTCAATACAATTAACTCTGAATATTCCATTTTGTGAGCAAATATGACCTTGATTATCTCTCCAACAATAATTCATATCTTTTAAAATATCACTTACTGCATTTATGAGAATGGACACATTTTCGAAGTGCATCCCTCTACTAAAATAATACACAATTACTTACATGGTGTTATGGCATGGTATGGTGACAATTTTGCAATACATTAAAAAGTATAAAATTAATCGGCGCAGTTTCATGATATGAATATTAATAAAATAAAAAAATTAGAACTTGGAAAAATATGGCAGAAAATAGACACAAAAAAGACAGAAATAAAGAATAATAGAAATAAATCTATTTGTCATACATAATAGTAGGAGAGCTGGCGTCCAAAATGTGCAAGAGTTTTCTCAAAGCTAATTTTTTGAGATTAGGTTACTTTTTAGTGATGGAAAGTAACTGTAGAGTCAGCACTTCCGGTACCGGGACACCTGGCGCTGAGACGCTCGCAAAGGTGTAATATTAATTAACGGCTCTAAACTGTTTTCTCAAAGCTCAAAATTTATAGAGAACGAGCAAATATGATATAAAATAAGAATCCAACAGTCAGACAGCAAAATATAGGGACACGTGGCGTCAGCGCTACTTCATACCTGTCAAAAAAATGACGTGTGTCAAAGTGATTTCTCAAAGCTGATTTTCTCCAAAACATTAATTAAAACTATAAAGTTAATAAAGGAAACAGTCAGACTCATTTATGATAGGACCACGTCAGTCAGCAGTCGATAGATGTGAGAACGGTAACTGCGCGCATTAGTACGCCTTTTCTCAATACATATCGTTTATTTTATAACTCAATGGAATGTGGGTTACCAGGGCCGGCCCGATGGGCAGGCGAGCCAGGCGGTCGCCTGGGGCGCTGAATCTTGGGGGCGCTGACTTGCCGCAAGTCGGTTGTAGTTTCTGAATAATTAAATTTAAATTTTAATCAAAAGCACGCACTCCAAATAAGTCCGCACCTGCCCGCTTATCGGTAAGCGTGCTGTATGATAACAAAAAATCAAAGTAATACCGGCCGGCGTGGCTATGACGTTTACGTTTTATCGTTTTTATATAGAGCGCCGACTGCCGGTCTTCTTTGACCGAGTTCTGAATTTTCTGTATTTAATTTTATTATTTATTCTCTAACTAAAAACAAAGAATAAACTACTCTTTGCTAAAGAAGCGAATTGTTGAAATCAGTCTATTATATTAATATTATTACTATAACAGTATTGTGTGTATTGTGTTTGTTGACGTTATAATATTGACATAATTCAAAAAATAATAATGTCTTCGAAATGGTCTGGGGCGCAAAATCGTAAAAGAAAAATGGTAGCTCTGAAAGAAGCTGAAAAAAAGTTCGGCATTTATGTCAAAGTTTGTAAAAATGTCGACGTCTTCGTCTTCGAATGAACCACAAATAAATTTTAATGAAAGCGAAAGTGAAGTCAGTGATGTGTTTGAAGAATTTAAGGGCGGTGAAGTATGTGTAATGGTGCAGGTGCTTAAAGACGACAATGAGAACGTTGGTTGTGCTAAATATCCTAAAATTGAAGCTGAAATGGAAACTGAAACTACGAAAAATAATGATAAAATAACCAAAAGAAAAGAAAATGATAATACACCGATGTTATGACTATTCAGATATAGGAAATTGGCCAAGATTTTTAACTGTTTCAGCTCGAGATGAAATAGTTATACAAATACAAAGGGCTGCGTATATCGAACATTTGGAGTCATGCTGATGAAAAAGTGCCCACTGCAATGCTTCCAGAGGAAAACGGTTGGCAGTTGATCGATGGCCGATATGATTTCAGTTGGTACGAAGACGATCAGCTACCTAATTTCATTTCTGCCGTTTTGATTCAACCGGATGATACACCTGCAGGTAATTTTTGCCAGTCAACTCGCAAATTTGATTCAAAACCTTACTTATTAATGTAATGTATTGCTTAACGCTGAATTTTGATTTGTACGCACATTCGGAATCAACCACCACTGATAACGCCGAAGAATATGGTGCAATCGCGTTTAATTCTGATGAAGAGAGTGGCGAAGAACACGACGATGGCAATGATTCTGGCGATTAGATGTTTTTTTTTTTTTCAGTGAATCAATGATTCTTTTTTTTCTGTTATAAAATAATTAAAATTATTTTTTCTTGTATAAAATAACTGATCTATATAATAACTGATATATAACAATTACAATTATTAAGAAATAATTAAAATTATTTTTTTTATATAAAATAAATGATATGTATTGAGAAAAGGCGTACTAATGCACGCAGTTACCGTTCTCACATCTATCGACTGCTGACTGACGTGGTCCTATCATAAATGAGTCTGACTGTCTCCTTTATTAACTTTATAGTTTTAATTAATGTTTTGGAGAATTTCAGCTTTGAGAAATCACTTTGACACCCGTCATTTTTTTGACAGGAATGAAGTAGCGCTGACGCCACGTGTCCTTATATTTTGCTGTCTGACTGTTGGATTCTTGTTTTATATTATATTTGCTCGTTTTCTATAAATTTTGAGCTTTGAGAAAACAGTTTAGAGCCGTTAATTAATATTACACCTTTGCGAGCGTCCCAGCGCCAGGTGTCCCGGTACCGGAAGTGCTGACTCTACAGTTATTTTCCATCACTAAAAAGTAACCTAATCTCAAAAAATTAGCTTTGAGAAAACTCTTGCACATTTTGGACGCCAGCTCTTGGACTATAAAGATAATTACAATTTGTAAATATAACAATTTTAATCAATAATATACAAACTGTCATTTTACCATAACAGTCTTTTACAGTTTCTTAACTTACCAGTATTCATGAAAATCAAATGTCACATAGGTGATAAAAGGACTATTAAACTGCAAAATATGATTCGAATAGGCATCAAATATAACCTTTTCTTTACCACTTTGATCAATGAGATTAACCACACACATAGGGCCATATTTTTGTATTTCATTATTAAAATGCTTCTCAAAAGCAACTTTTGTTTCTGCTTCTCCTAAAAAGTACCTACATTCAGAGCTGTCACAATTACCCATTAAAAGTAATTGAAGTACCAATTACCAATTATCAATCAAAGTAGTAAATATTTCCATTACCAATTACTCCTCATTTTGCACAGTACTTCAAGTATCAATTACCCGTCGAAAATAATATATTTTTTTTCAAGTAAAGGAATTCAATTACTTTACCTTATACTTCAATTACTCTATTTAATTGAATTACTTTGAATGTAATTGAATTACCAAAAATAATTGAAATATCGACTGAAAATAAAAGAAATTCAAATACCTACCAAAAAAGAGGCACAATGTACATGTATTTTTAAATAATTATTAGGTCATTCAAATACGTATGTAGGTAATATTCTACCAAGCTATTTTACATATACAGGTACTAAATTTAAAATAAAATTTTCAAGCCTAAAAGAAATTATTGTGTTGACAAGAAATGGTCTACACACAGACATACGTACAGACAGACATTTTTTTATTCGATATTTGAGTTCAACGTGAAACGCATTTCTGTGCAAAAATTTTGTTTCTACAATCATTATTAAAAAATTTTGTCAGTGTAACTAATATTAATAGGTATTTGATTAAATCAAATAGGTAAAATAATAGATATTGCCAATATCGGAGATGTATGTATAACATATATTAATATTTAAAAAATAGTAAAGAACAAATTTATTATTTAATATTTACATACCATGCCAGGCAACTTTTTAAGAATTAAAAACACAAGGACACAAATAATTAAAAACATGGTTTTCTTGCAATCACAGCTACTGTACACTGTGTAGTGCACTGGATAACTGAAAGAAAACGAAAATACTGTCAAACGACAAGCTCAGACAAGTTATTAAAGCCGAGCGCGTTGCGATTTTTCTCGGAATATTTTCGATACAATTTCAATTATTTTAAAGTAATTAAAGTATCTGAAAGGAATTGAATTACCCAAAAGGAATTGAATTATTTGTTCAGTACTTCAATTACCAAAAACAATAAAACAATTACCAACTACAATTACTTTTACAAAAGTAATTCAAATACCAATTATTTTAAGGCGTTCAAAAAAGTAATTGAATTAAAGTAATTTAATTACTTAAAAATAATTAAATTACTATTTCAATTATTTTAATTGAAGTACCTGACAGCTCTGCCTACATTATAATTATTATAAACAACTATACAGGGTGTCATGAAAGTAATGGGACACAACTTAAGTATAGATTCCTTAGGTCATAATAGAGCGATTAAACCCGAGATACACTAGTAAACTGTGTTTCCTTAAGAAGTTGTAAGGCTTTAAAAATGAAATCTTCATTTCTATTTTTGAATAAATTTTAGAAACTACTAATCGGATAAAGTTGAAGTTTGGTATGGCTTAATTTTTTAGTTCTACATTTATTGCTCTTTATAGAGAGAGCTAGTTATGCTTCTTCGGCTTGATATCTTATTTTGTAACTTTTTTTCTCATTACATTATACATACGATGCTTTCATTTTAAAACACAACATAAGGAAGTGTTCAGCCATGCTCGTGCAGTCCCTAAATACAAAATATGACTGACTGACTTGTGAATTTGCCACAGTGTCAGCCATGTAGTCTATGCTCTCTCCATGTACGAATTTGAACAATACTGCTTCCCTATATAATGGACAAATATGAAAACACGGTATATGGAGTTCGTGAGAAGGATACCCCTTAAAAGATGAAATAAGCAGTTTTCGATAAATACTTAAATCAAAGTTTTAAGGCATTCAGTGTTTAGCATTTTACAAGTTGATTGTCAGTTTGAGACATTAAAAACGTTGAAAACAAAATAAATTAAGTTTTGTTAACAGAAATAGTTGGATTAGATATTCACAATGTGCACCATTTTCTTCAAAATTAGGTATAACATTTAATAATAGTAAATGGTAATAATTATCAACATTCTAAAGGGACCTTTAACTTAAAGTGGGTTTTAGAGACAAGAAAACAAAGAAAATATAAATATTAAATAGCAATCCTATGAATTAGGTTTAATGACTATCGTATATCTCGATTTATATTTCAGTGGAATTGCTGGTAATTCATTTTCTTGTCACTAAAACTCCCTTTAAGTTAAAGGTCTCTTTAAAATGTGGATAATACCGGTCATAACACACGGTATTATCAACATAGTAAAGGGACCTTTACCTTAAAAGAAGTATTCAAAAAAAATTAAAAACTATTTAAAAAAATTGGTACAAATGCAAATGTGTATTTAATTATAAAAACGTATATATTAAAATCTATTCACTTAAGCTTTGCAGCGGTGGGTTGAGCTTAGTGAGCCCGATTTATAATGGGCAAAGTAGCGAGAGTGTTGTAGATTGCTTGTATATTAGGTTGCTTATTTCCAGGCAAAAACACAATTCAATTAATATCAAAATACACTCAACAAACGTCCAACTACAACCAATGCTTATGAAATAAAATAAACAATGAAAACGAATTTATAGGAACTTTGCATTTGTGTACATCTGCGTGACATCTGCACCAATCATCAGCACTAACATAGTTTTACACAAACACCATACACTGCACTCAACGCGCGTTTTGCCAACCAATTTAGCAACATCAAAAAAAGTCAATAGTAGGATTTTAATCAGATGTTGTTTACAGTTGATTTCAGATATAGTATTATTTCACAATCCTTGAGCACCTGACAGATTTTAACCTCTATGCTAACACCTATTTTTCCATAAGTAATACTAATAAAATTGGGTTAATTGCAGTGCTCTATAGACATTTCATTAGGAATAAATCATTTGTCAATTGTACAGTATTACAAATAGGTACGATTCATGCATTTTAAAAATGCATTAATTTATTTTATTTTCACGATATGTATTAAATAAGTTAATATAATAAAAAATAATAATAATTTTGTTTCGTAAATAATTCATTTTAAAATTTAAAGTTTTATGTAAGCAAAACCACGTGATCGAGATATTGGCCTAACGCACAACTGCCGCTTCGACAGTGTACCTGAACGCAATAAATTGCAAGTTAACGACTGTTAAATCTCGTGTTTATTTATTATTTACGTAAAAATAATTAATATATTAATTTATCCAAGTGGAGAAAATGATGGCCAGTGGCTTTGTGCAAGCTCAGGCCAACAATTTACCGAAAATTGACGTGTTCATGATGAGCACTGAGCAGTTTCTTCGCTAATAATACTGATTTAATTTTTTATTACTGTTAAAATTGGGGATACAAAAGCAACAAGGTGTGTATCATTCATTGTTCATAATAATAAATTTGTTTATGCCCACTTCTATCATTTTTCTATAGTTAGAGTTAGATATCCGTATTCACAAAGATTATTAGGTACCTAACCTCAAAATATATAAACAAACATCTGTGCAGTAGTTTAATATTAATTATTATTTTTCGTCTTAGAATACTTCATTAATTTTTAAATAATAATTTAATTACATAGGTAGTAAATATCTGTTGGGAATAGTAGTAATAAACGTTATTAAATTAATTATTTAATTAAACACCACAGGTAATACAACCCTAATTTTAACACTAATTAAAAATTAAATCAGTATTATTAGCGAAGAAACTGCTTAGTGCTCATCATGAACACATCAAGTTTCGGTAGACTGTTGCCTGAGCTTGCACAAAGCCACTGGCCGTCATTTTCACCACTTAGATAAATTAATATATTAATTATTTTTACGTAAATAATAAATAAATGCGAGATTTAACAGCTGTAAACTTGCAATTTATTGCATTCAGGTACACTGTCGAAGCGAAAGTTGTGCGTCAGGCACAATTGTTATTGTTGTTGTTATATTCTCAACTTATATTACATATCATGAAAATAAAATAAATTAATGCATTTCTAAAATGCATGAATCTTGCTTATTGGTAACACTGTACAATTGACAAATGATTTACTCCTAGTGAAATGTCTATAGAGCACTGCAATTAACCAAATTCTATTAGTACAGTGGAGTAAAAAGCTGCTTCTATCGTGTCATCCCGCTTTGCACTTTGTTGCTAAAATGTAAGACCCACTTTAAATCATTCCTCATCCCTTAAGAATGCAAATGCGACTGGTCGTCCAAAAATCGTCCGGTGCAGGGGATAACTGGGGGTGATTCTCTAAAAAATAGCAAATTTTTTTTTTTTTTTGACTTTTTCATATTTACGTCATCTGGTCAAGAATCTGCCAAAGTTTCATCTAAATATTTTAATCACAAATATTTTATTTTAATTTTGAAATCTGCGCACATAATGCATTTATATGAAGCACCTTAATGAATAAACGTTCGCCCTGAAGTCATAATTGTGATATCCTTTAACTCGTCGTAACTAGAGAACCGTTTGGTAAATTAAAAAATTCAATTTCTATAAATGTTGCAGACCATGGATCGAGAATTGTGCTGGTTATTTCAAATTTTAAATCTGACAGATAATTTCGTTAGAAAATCGTAAATTGTAAAGTCATGTCCTGGAAGTCGCGGTCTGCTGTGGAGATGTGAAGAAGGTTCACTTTACCATTTACTGGTCAACCGAAAAACGACTCTATGTTTCAGCTCATATATAAAGTGGATATTTGTTTATTATCAGGCATTTTCTGTGCCTTGGACACATTTTTAGTGATTTATAATTTAAATAAACTTTGTTACTAGTGGAGGATTCCTTGACATATTGCAGTATAAGGCAAATTACAATTTACATAATAACTTCTGAGTAGCATCGCATCTTTACCAGATTTATTTAATTGTGGCTGTAATATTGATAATGGGAAACTAGTATCTGTATTGACGACTGAAGCAATATTACCAGACGATACTTCTGTTCTAAACGCTTATAGTTGTAAAAAAGGTATACTAAATTATTTATTGTGGTATATTTAAATCTTAAATTAACAAATTTTTATTTCAAGCTGCGTTGGTCCGCTTTGTTTCTGTAAAAAAAAACAAATTAATTGTATTGGCTCTAGCAAATGTATGGCCCAATTAACATGTGCCAATAAAGGCGATAGAAACAATCAAACTTTATTTGCCACTGAAGATATTATGTTATCTAATAATGAGGCAAGTTCTGACTGTGAATAATTGCTGTAGGTAAATAACATTTCTTACGTTAGCAATAGCTATTAATAATAATTATGTATTTATCACTTACAGGTGAGACTTTCTAACTCGGTCTTTGCAATTTTATATTAGATTTTAAAACTACCTATAGCATGTAAACTGCAAACGAAAACAAATAAGTGGCAGAATAATGTATGCTAAGCTTCGCCTATAAAATTTTATATTTTATTGTTTCAATAGACTTTTATTATTATTATCATTAAACCCTATCTAACTCTTTCTTCGTTCTATTATTTTTTTTTATAATTATTATTACTATAATTGTTATTGTTATTGTTAATCTAATAATATTGTTGCGTGTTTGCTATCCACACAAACACCTCCACTCGTAGATTCGTTGATTGAAAGTCCAAGTAACACTTATTCACTACTTTATTTATTAATTAACAATTAACAACAATAGACTAATTACTGTCTTAACTATAATTACACTTGAACACTTTTAAGTCTCTTTCTTATTACTTCTTTACTCGCTCACGTTCAACTTAAGATTAAATCTCGGCCCACCGTGCGTCTTATTTATACATCCATTCTCCCAGTCTAGAGCACTCCAGAATATTCCCGGCCGTTCGTGTACAATTCCAGCCTAATCTAACCAGTCTGCACAGTCCAGTGGCGTAACACTGCCCCCTCCTTAAGCCTGAACGTCCCGATCAGGCAATTCATTATTCCCTGCATACTTGGCTAGTCTCTCTATGTGCACCACCTTCATCTTGGATTTTGGACTTTGCTGAATTCTATATACAACGTCGTTTAGTCTGGTGACCACAGTGTAAGGACCTTCCCAGGGCGGGTGAAGCTTCGGGGACCTGCCTTTCTTTCGTTGTGGGTTATATAGCCAAACCAAATCTCCAGCCTGGAACCCTCCTGAATTCGCCTTAAGATCATAACGAGCCTTCATGCGATCACTTGCTATGGCAATTCGGTCTCGTACCAGCTCATGAATGTTCCTTAGCCGTTCACCAACTTCATCGGCGTAGTCATTTACGGAAAGTCGCTCCTCTTCCGGTGTGCCAAACACCAAGTCACATGGCAGTCTAATCTCACGTCCAAACATCACGCGAGCCGGTGTCTGTTTTGTTGTTTCATGAATGGAGGCCCTGTATGCCATAAGGAAAAGAGGTAAGTGACGGTCCCAATCTCTCTGATGTTTCTCAACCACTTTGGATAGGTGCTCCTCCATGGTTTTATTATATCTCTCCACCATTCCGTCTGATTGTGGATGTAGGGCTGTTGTTCTTGTCTTATGAATTCCCAGTAGGCGACACATCTTCTGAAACACCCCCTGATTCAAAGTTTCTTCCTTGATCCGAATGCAATTCTAGGGGCACGCCAAATCGACATACTAGATTATCTACCAGAGCTTGAGCGACAGTGGCTGCTTCTTGGTTGGGTATGGCATAAGCTTCAGGCCACTTACTGAAATAGTCCATGGCAACTAAGATGTATTTGTTCCCATCATCTGTCACGGGGAATGGACCAGCTACGTCGATCGCAATTCGCTCAAAAGGAGCCCCTACATTATATTGTTTCATTTGGCCCTTACTTCTTGTCCGTGGCCCCTTACTTGCCGCACAAACTTCACATTTGCGGCACCAAGCTTCCACATCTTGGCGGCTGTTCACCCAGTAGAATCGTTCGCGTACTTTAGTGAGAGTTTTGTTGATGCCAAAATGTCCGCCAGATGTTTCATTATGCACTTCCTGGAGTACTTTTGGTATGCGACACCTGGGAATTACCAATCTCAAAGTAATTTCCTTCCCGTCTGGACTTTCCCAAGCTCTTTTCAACAGTCCATCCTCTACTCTAAGGGAATCCCATTGTGCCCACAAAGCCTTCAGTCCCACTGCCTTGTCTGAAATGTCCTTCCAGCCTGGTCGGGCTCCTCTTTCTTTCCATTCCAGAATAGGACCAGTTTCTTGATCTTTTAACTGCTCTTCTCTTAATGTCTCTCTTGTCCAGTCGTCAGGAACATCAATTTTAACGGTGTTCACAATTATTATCCCTTGTTGTTTTTCTACCCGGTGGCAGTGCTTGCAGTCTTCCCGACAGGGTCTTCTGGAGAGAGCGTCTGCATTTTTATGGGATTTTCCAGGACGATGTTCGATTTTAAAATCGTACTGCTGCAGTTTTTCTATCCAGCGAGCTAGTTGGCCTTCCGGAGTCTTCAATTGCAATAACCACTTTAATGCAGCATGGTCGGTCCGAACCTTAAAGTGTTGTCCATATAGGTACTTGTGAAAATGGTCTATGGACTTGACAATGGCCAATAGTTCCTTCCGTGTCACACAATAGTTACGTTCTGGCTTCGACAACGTCTTGCTGAAGTACTCAATTACTTTTTCCTGTCCATTTTGAATTTGGGAAAGAACACATCCAAGTCCAGAATTACTGGCATCCGTGTCTAATACGTACAGACCTTTCCGTTCTGGGTATGATAGAACCGGACTCGAACACAGTGCTGATTTTAGTGTTCTGAACGATGTTTCACACTCTTGTGTCCATTGGTACTGAACCTTCTCTTCTGTAAGCCGGTGTAGTGGCTTCGCAATATCGGCAAATCGTTCCACAAATCGTCTGTAGTAAGTGCATAGGCCAAGGAAGCTTCGTACTTCGTGAACATTTGAAGGCCTCGGCCAATCTCGTACTGAGGAAATCTTGTCTGGGTCTGTTCTTATCCCCTCCGAAGACACGACATGTCCTAGGAATTTTACCTCTTTCTGGAACATTAGGCACTTTTTGGGATTCAATTTCAGGTGTGCATTTTTAATTCTTCCAAACACTTCTTGAAGGTTCTTCAAATGCTCCTTAAAATCCCGTCCCATAACCATCACATCATCAAGATAAACTAGACATGTCTTCCAAGTTAGTCCTCGTAGTACCAGTTCCATTAGTCTTTCAAAAGTTGCTGGTGCATTGCACAGGCCGAAAGGCATCACAGTGAATTGATAAAGGCCACTTCCTGTCGAAAAGGCTGTCTTGTCTTTGTCATCTGGATGAAGTCCCACTTGCCAATATCCACTTCGAAGATCTAGAGTGGAAAACCACTGTGAACCTGCCAGCGTACTTAGTGTGTCATCAATTCGGGGTAACGGATAGCTGTCTTTTCTAGTGACGTCATTCAGCTTCCTGTAGTCGACACAGAATCTTAAAGTTCCATCTTTCTTAGCAACCAAAACTACTGGAGACGACCAAGGACTGGTTGATTCCTCAATAACTCCGTCTTTAAGCATCTTCTGCACCATTGCAGAAGCCTCTTCTTGTTTTGCTAATGGGAGCCTCCTAGGTGGTTGACGAATAGGAGCTGATTCACCAGTATTTATCCGATGTTGCACTATGTTGGTCTTTGTAAGAGCTTCTGTGTCCTTTGCAAATACTGTATTTTCTTTCTTCAAAAATTTTAAAGCTTCTCTATGTTCATCAGGAGTTAAATGGTCTAACTGGGCATTTAACATCTTTACAATTTCTTGGTCCATATCTGTAGACGAAGCTCCAATGATTTGTTCTTCACATCTCGCAATCCATGTGACTGGTTCGTAGGTGCCAATTGCTTCGCCCTCCTTGAACGTCACTGAGTGTGAATTTAGGTTAACCATTCTAATCGGTATCTTGTCTGTAGTCTGTGTTAACGTCCTTGCCAGAATTACATTGTCTGTCATTTTAATTGAGTCATCCTTCTCAACAAGGCCAAAGCGGTATCCCACAGAATTTTCCTCCAGGACTGCCTCAATTACCTTCTCTGTTCGTGCAGGAATTTTTACTGTCCTTGAAGTTAGTAGCCTAATATTATGGAATTTTTCATCTGCCGTTGACAAAATAATTTCTTCATTTCCAATCCTGAGAACTCGTTCTCCAACGTCAAGTACAAATCCATATTTTTCCATAACGTCTAATCCTAAAATGAAGTCATCTGTAATGTCAGCTACGATAACTTGGTGTTTAAAACATAAGCGGCCAATCTGCAGCTCCATGTCGACTTCCCCATGAACCGCCGCCCTATCTCCCGTAGCTGTCCGGATGACTAATCCATTCTGTCCTTTATTTACTTTGAAACCCGTTATGAATCCTGCCCGTACTATTGATGACGTAGCTCCTGTGTCGATTGTGAACACACATTTCTTCTTATTTACATAACCCTCCAACAACAGACTACTTTGAACTCTCCGAAGTTGGGAAACTCTTATTTCTCGGGGGTCACAACATTTCTTGGCCAGCGCAGCCCCCAAATTGCCAGCCATCTTTAGTTTTCCTGAGGCTCCTCAACCACAGCAGCATTTACCCTTTCTGGGCTGCGTTGACGACAGTTCCTCTTGATATGGCCCACTTTGCCACACCTATAACAACGGATGCCTCCATTCGGCCTCCCACTACTTTGTTGTTGGTCTTGTCTCTGCTGGGAGTTCGATTTTGTCAGTAATTGGGTCATCATCTTGTGTAGATCAGATATCAGGTCTTGTGTTGTGTTGTCTGGCTTGTCTTCCTCCACACTCACAGCTCGTACTCTCTGATATGATTGTGTGGTATCCTTATAGGCAGCCTCAATCTCTAGTGCATGTACTAAAGCCTCACTACTAAGCTTATGCCTGGCCAACTTAAGAATTCGCCTAACTTCCTGGTCCCTTACTCCATCAATAAATGTACCAACTGCTAACTGTTGTTGAAATTCCATTGGTGCATCAGGATAAGCTAGATGGGCTAATCTTTCTACCGCCGCCTCGAACTCCTGGAGGCTTTCTCCACCTCGTTGTCTGCGTGATTTAAGCTGAGCCTGATATACTTGGGCGAGATGTTGGTCGCCATATCTTAGTTCTAACGCTGCCTCCAAAATGCTAAAGTTTTGTTGCTGTGCGGCAGGAATTGTTTGGAGCAGGTCTAATGCTTGGCCCCTTAGTGCTAATACCAATGCTGTTGCTTTTTCCTCATCGTTCCAGTTATTTGAACGTGCAGCTGCCTCAAATTGTCTCTTATAAGTTGACCATGAACTTTGACCGTCGAATGAAGGTGGCTGTAACCTAGCACCAGGCGACAGTACTAATTGGCCTCCCTTCTCTCTTAATTGTTGTTTCAGCCAGGCTATCTCCCCTTCAACTTCACCGACTTTTCCTTTAACTTCAGTTATTTCTCCTTCAACTTGGCTGACTTTTTCTTTAACTTCACTGACTTCAGCCTGTACATCTTCCTTCAATTGTTCAGTAACCGAGAGCATGACTTGATGCTGTCCCTCCATAAGTTGTCTTAATTCCTCCTGGCGTTCCTTTCTTTGCTCTTCCTTCTCTTCCTGGCGTCTTCTCTCTTGTTCTTCTTTTTCTTCCTGTCGTCTTCTCTCTTGTTCTTCTTTTTCTTCTTGTCGTCTTCTCTCTTGTTCTTCTTTTTCTTCTTGTCGTCTTATTTCCAGGCCTTCGATCATTTTTGTCAAGTCTTCTTTTTCTTCCTGGCGTTTTCTTTCTTGAGCTTCCATAATTTTTATCTGTTCTTCTTTCTCTTCCTGTCGCTTTCTTTCTTGATCTTCCATAATTTTTCTCTGTTCGTCCATCCGTTGTAACAATGCTGCAAGCATGTCCTGTGTTTGCTTCTCCGCCATACTTCTTGTTGTTGGCATTAACTCACGACACGTAAATCAATTCACGTCTATTTTACTAATGGAAAAATCTCGAAACAGCACTAGAAAGTCTTTATTTAGAGTCTATACTTCCTTTGTGTTGACAAAATTCACTTATCTCCACTAACTGTCCAATGGAATGTTCGAGAACTTTCACGAAATATCACTAATTAGTCTTATTTTGAGTCTATAACACGTTCCCGTTAACACAGCTTACGTATCTTCTGTGGTTTCCAAATCGAATGTTCTAGAATTGTCACTAAAAGTCACTTATAGTCTTGTTTTTAAGTCTACAACACGTTTCCGTCGACGCAATTCACGTATCTCCTGTAGTTTCCAAATAGAATGTTCTAGAATTTTCCCGAAATTGCACTAGTAGTCCTTTTTCTCAGTCTACAACACGTTATTACTAGCGGCACTCGCGAATTTGCAACTATTTCTAAATCGAATGTTCTAGAAACTTCTCGAAAATCCACTTTAAAGTCACTATTCAGTCCAGAAATAGTCCTCCAAACATTGTCCAGTAGCTTAATTCTCCGTGTTACCATTAATTTCTGAGAAGAACACTGTAGAACCTTTTCGAATATTCCAGAAATTTCTCTTCCAATCCACTTCCGACACCAAATTGTTGCGTGTTTGCTATCCACACAAACACCTCCACTCGTAGATTCGTTGATTGAAAGTCCAAGTAACACTTATTCACTACTTTATTTATTAATTAACAATTAACAACAATAGACTAATTACTGTCTTAACTATAATTACACTTGAACACTTTTAAGTCTCTTTCTTATTACTTCTTTACTCGCTCACGTTCAACTTAAGATTAAATCTCGGCCCACCGTGCGTCTTATTTATACATCCATTCTCCCAGTCTAGAGCACTCCAGAATATTCCCGGCCGTTCGTGTACAATTCCAGCCTAATCTAACCAGTCTGCACAGTCCAGTGGCGTAACAATATATTCAGTCAAACTTTTACACTATTCACTATTTATGTAGGTACCCTATACTTTTATTTACAGTTACTATTGAAAAAGAAGCAAAATAAAATCTAAGTAGAGTTAAATATAATCAAATTAAGTCATTAAACTAAATATTTATTAATAAGATTTTGCAAGTATCTTAAAATGTGTCCAAGACACAAAAAATGCGAGATAATAAACAAATATCCACCTTATATACGCGCAGAAACATAGAGTCGTTTTTCGGTCGACAAAGACATGGTAATGTGAGCCTTCATCGCATCTCCACGGCAGACTGCGAGCTCCAGGACATGACTTTAAAATTTACGATTTTCTAATGAAACTATCCGTCAGATTTAAATTTTGAAATAACCAGCGCAATCCTCGATCCATGGTCTGCAACGTTTGTAGAAATTAATTTTTTAATTAACCAAAAGGTTTTCTAGTTACGACGAGAAGGATATCACAATTATGACTTTTCAGGGCAAGCGTTTATTCATTAAGGTGCTCCATATAAAAGCATTGTGCACTGAGAAAATCTCCAGCACAGAATTCCTTGCTATAATTTTTTTAGCTAGCGTAGCAATAATTTTATTTAGATTAGAAATATCTGTTTACTATATCAGAAAAAAATCACTTTACTGCGTGTTTTTATTAGCCCTTAAAAAGTACTTTTCAGCCTATATTATTTGCTTTACTAGAGCACTAAAGTATTTAACTACCATTAAAAAGAAAAAAATATAAAGAAAAGTTTACTGTGATAAACAAGAATTTTTCCAGAATAGCAAAGTTTTGTGCTAAGTTACGCCATCGCAACACCAAGTGGGCAACTTCGATCCAGGCGTGAACATCAAAAGTTGGGTTTGTTGTTTTTTTGCTGCCATTTCTTGCTGGGATTTAAAGGGTAACTTTGTGGTGTCGTGCATTCAAATGGTGTGTATTATTTATGTTATGATACGAAGTGAAATTGAAAGACTTGGTGACTTACAGGCAACATAATCTAACCATTATTTTTTGTGTTATAAATAAACCGCAGAAAACTTTGGTGTCGTTTTTTTTCTACTGGTTTTTTAGACCGCGAAGTTAATTCAATCTATATATATTGGCACTTTCATACTAACAAAATTAATGGCCGATCTCAACTTACATAAAGACCTCAAATACTCAGGTGCATGTGTGGCTTAGCGAGATACATTTTTTTGTTTACAAAACGATCTTGTTCTCTCCTTTCCATTTTTTTTAGTGGTGTATGATTAATGATTATTGATTATAAAATAAAAAAAATTCTATTTCAAAACAAAAAATTTGACATCTCATCTACTGCTTTCTAATCTATTTGTTCATTGTTTTACGCTGGATTCATTAGTTTGACAGTTTTCTTCTCAATATACCGTATGGGAACCGTAAGCAAGGTAAATGGGAAAAACCAAATGTGTAGAACAAGGACATATTGCTCTCATATAATACGTATGTTAGAAAAGGACAGAGATTTTGGGTGTATCTTATTCTTTATTCTTGCCGGCTGGTCGCTGGCCGGTCTCCCCACTTTACATAATACTCGCATGAACAAACAAACAAACAGTGATAAGAATACCGCCAGCTTCTCTTTATGGGTTCCTGTTACCACTAATTCAAATTTCGTTATTTACTATCAGTTTTTCTGTCCTTTTCTAACATACGTATGATATGAGAGCAATCTGTCCTTGTTCCTCACATTTGGTTTTTCCCATTTACCTTGCTTATAGTCCCCAAACTGTATGTACCTACAATATGTCCACGAATGAAGTTTTTTCAGAAAACAGTCATTCTATATAAAAATGTTTGCTTCATCAGAAAATATGACTCACATTGACAACATTTAAGTTAGAATTTTTAATAATAAACTATATTTTTTATTTTGGCGTGAAATGTTAAATCAAAAAAGTTGTTTCCAACATGATGTGGGTGATAAAAATTCAAAATGTAAAATAAATATTATATTGTTTTTCATAAATTGAAAATTAAATCACATTAAAGTTTTTAAATATATTATATTAGCGCGAAAGCATTTTGTCCTTTATGGCTATACCTTTCTTACCAGATTACATATTATATCTTTTTCATGAAAAAGGGGCGGGCGCAACTGACATGTATCGAATCTAGCTTTTTACCTTATCATTATTTTTTTTATTTTAATGTATGTATGCATAGGGGACAGCATTTTTTTCTGGAAAATTTTTAGAATATTTTTTTGTGGCCACATCTTATATATAAGTAGTCATCAATAAGAAAATTATAATGTCCGGTTTTTTTTTCCAAAATACCTACTCACTATCTGGAGTAGCCGAGTGATGAAAGCTGGCAGTTTAGGAATATGATAAAAATGATAACACTCTTATTACCTCTAGTATTTCAAATATTCAACAAAAAATTTTTATTTATATAGGTAGGGTACTTACCAAATATTAAACAACTTTTTTTTTATTGTATATTTTACTCTTAATCTAATTTCATGTTTTTGTAATTTTTGAGCACCCTTTATAAAAACCTAAAATTTCTCAACGTAAATGACATTTTTTTAAAGAAGCAAATTTTTTTATAATGACTTTTCCTAGAAAAGTTTAAAATATTAGTAGGTACCTATTTTGTCCTTTCGTAAACCACATTCATCCACAGATATACCGTAACTGGTTTGTTTTTTATTGGCATAAGTAAATCTACTTAAGATACATATTTTCTGTGATGGATATAGAAGCACTGACAACTGCAATTTGGGAACTTATTTATATTTGGTGACAATCAGCTGATCTTATAAGAAAATAGCTAAACCGAGTTAAATTCAAATACAAATAATAAACTAATTTAAAAAGTATTGAAAATCAACAAAAAAAACAAAGAAAGAAAGTACTGGAATGTAAAAAAAATAGACCAAAAATGTTTTGAAATATATAGTGTTTTGACTAGTTCTGTTGAAAATCTTGAATGTAATGTTTCCTGGAGGCTAGATGTAGCTGTCAATGCTTCTTCTTCCTGTGAAAATACTAGCTTATTCGCAAAAATCAGATAAATGAATGATTCAGGAAAACTACAAAATTTACCAATATATAAATGATGATAGAAAATATAGGCCAAAGTGTTAACTTGGACCATTAGAGGTTTTTGCCACACATGAATGTTGTTGATATCCACGATAAATCCCTGAGTTGTGCATTTGTTTGATTTTTGCAAATAACCGATGAGATTTCAAAGCGGTTGCCAGGGCAAAAAGACGACTGATTTTAAATTTAGTTTATTTTCTTTTTTTTTTTACAAAAAGTTTCTATAGTTTTAAGAAGTTAGGATGAATGCAATATAAGTATTGTAGTAACGTTTTTATATATTTCCTAAGTTTTTTACTTATAAAGAAAGGCCTGTTAATTTATTATCAGAATAAATGTTTATTTTTTTTTTAATTGGTTTTATTCATTATACCAAATCCTTGACTATTGTTTTCAGTGCATTCCAGGGTAAATCAGTTTTTCACTTGCAGTTACATGTTTAGGAAATTTTATTTTGATTATTCATTTATATCGTCTTGTTTGAAAAAAAAATATTTTCTTAAAAAAGAAAGTTCTTCATATCATTTTAAGGTGAAGTCACTATGGTTGACATTTACTTTCCATACTTATCAAACAAATGAACCCAGTGAGGGAGATACAAAATTCACCGATGGTAAAAGCATGACAGATAAGTGTCAACTGGAAGTAGTTGATGAAGTTTTTGCATTACATGAATTTGCTGGAATCCAAGGTAACCCCCCCACTGAGTTTATTTGTTTGATTTGCTCAAATACATAAAAATCTTTAAAATCTAATCTAAATTACAAACACAAAATGTAGTAAAATATTGGTCTGTCATAGAAATTTATTGTGTCTGAGAGTTTGAGATCACTAAAAGTAGATACTTTTTAATTAGACAAGAATGTGCATTTTAATGTTATTTTAGGAATAAATATTTTTTGCTGAAAACTATGTAGGTGGCTCATTAATGTTTATGAAATTTTCTCAGATACAAATATATTTAAATAGTTTTGTTATAAAGTAACTTTATCATCAATCGGTATTAATTTGTAATTGCCAGTTTTCATAATTATGATATACAAGCAATTTTTTTAACAAAAAGTTATTTTTTTCTCGAAAAATGTAAAAATTTAAAAAAACATGAATTAATTCCGGAAGAAATTTTTTTAAAGACAGAAGCATTTTATGCCGTTATGCATGATGGCATAAAAAATTGCTCTTGAAGAAATGCATATTTTCCTAAATTTTGAAATATTTTTGAGGAAAAATAATTTTTTATAAAAAAAATTGCCTGTATGATAATTAAGGAAACTGGCAAAGACAAACACTAATTGATAAAAGTAAATGACTTTATAACAAAATTATTTTCCTTGTAAAACATGAAATATATGTATTTCTACCCAAGAAAATTTCCCAAATAGACAAACATTTAAGATACATACGTGCCTCCATGCCCATTTTTCAGCAAAAAATATTTATTCTCACAGCAGATATACTTTTTAATAATAGCAAAATGACCTTTTTTTCTTATTAAGAAATTCTACTGTACTGATGTAAAACTTTTTGACATGAGAGATTCTCTTCTCTGGGACAGGCTAATTTTTTACTAAATTAGGAAAGTATATATGCTGCAATAAAAAAGTAATTAAGTACAGTAGTAGAAAAATCTTGCAATGGTAGCAAAACTCTTTGCTACAATACCAGGAAAATTATGGAGCGGTAATAAAAAATGTTGCTGTAAGTGAAAAGAATTCACTCGGTCGTAGCCAGATACTTTGCTTTAGCTAATAAATATCTTTACTGCCACAATAATATCACTTTACTATAACAGTGGATTTTATTTTCGGTGGCTAGATAAAAAAATATTTTATAAAGTAACTTTACTGTCGCAGTAAAGTAACTCTATCAAAACCAATTTTACTGTCCTAGCAAAATTCTTGGCTGGTGTCTATTCAAATAGAGTTTTTTGCTGCTGTAGCTTGATTTTTAGCTGTCACTGCAAAAAACTTCTCTGTGTGCGCGCAGATTTCAAAATTAAAAAAATATATGTGATTAAAATATTGATGAGACTTGCCCAGATTCTTGCCCAGATGACATAAATGTGAAACAGGCAAAAGAAATAATTTCCTATTTTTTACAAAACCACCCCCAGCCACCTCTTGCACCGGACGATTTTTTGGACGACCAGTCGCATTTGCATTCTTAAGGGATGGGGAATGATTGAAGGAGGGTCATACATTTTGGTATACAAAGTGCAAATGAGATTCTTTTCTAGAAGGCTTTTGCGGGCTGGCAAATTCTACTAGTATTACCTATGGAGAAATAGGTGTTAGCATACAGGTTGAGATCTGTCAGTTGCTCAAGGATTTTGAAATAATACTATATACTGAAATCAACTGTAAACAACATCTGCTTAAAATCAAAATCCTACTATTGACTTTTTTTTACTAAACACATTTATAAGATATAAAAATACCTCTGTCGATTCTTGGAGGAGGTCTATATTTAAAACCTGGCTGAGACCAATACACTGGTACTGAACCTCTAACTTGTACAAAAGACACCTCATGACTTTGGTAAGAAACAATCTGCTCAGTTTCAACATAATTTGCTACTTCGCCATTCTCATCTACTCCACGTCGTTTATATCTACAATTGATACAAAAATACAATGTTTAAATCTAAATTATCATTCAAGAATTTTAAAAAAAATTACAGTTCTAAAATGAAAATTTGTAAATATACCAGAATCCAATTTGAAGAAAACCTAATACTATTACTTTTTTTTGTTTATTAATAATAATAATGTTACCTTGTTCCAGCTCGAAATCTACTTCTTCTTGATAAAATACACAAAGTAAAAATTTCATAACTTCCGTCTGTGTCACCTAACTCTCGACCAAGTTCAACCTTACAATCTTCTATCTGAATATATCCTTGAATAATAGGCAATATCCAAGGATCACAGAGAGGATTCTTCAAACAAATACAAAACAATTAGTGTGAAAATTGATATGCATTTTCAAAAATAAATAGAATCAAATTAAAAGGAAAATAAATACCTATATGAATTGGTAATAAGCATGAGGGAAACAAATGCAAAAAAAAATCAATACATATAACATTATATTATATTTGGATATTGTTGATATTACAGCGGTATTGGTGAACTTCTAAGAATCATTTGCCAAAAAACCTAAATAGGATATTTATTTATCTTATCTTAAATATACAACTCCTGGACAATTCAGTACTGTTTTTCAAAGTTTGAAGTGTGTTATTTGTTACTTACAATAAATATTATAAATGAAATATGAGAGTTCCAACAATAAATTAAATCCTTTTGCACATATTTCTTTTTTTTATGGATTAATGTGTCACCACAGTGATAAGAATTTGATCTTTCAGATACAGTAATGAAATGAGTCAACCAAGACAAGGAATATTCCCGTAGTGACTCAACAGGGTCATTTTACCCATAAAAATTGATGAAAAAATAAAATTTCATTTTGCAATAGTATACTCTGATGGTTACCCATTAATATTTTTAATGGGGTTATTGCATCAAAAAAAAAAAAAAATACCGATTATTTAAAATTTTGAATATAAATTTAAGATGTAGACTATAATCACTTAGAAAAGTGACGGTTATAGTATATCCAGTCAGTTGGACCGCCGAAAAAGGAATTTGAACGCCTAATAAGGGCGTCAGCGTTTTTATAGCATTCCAACTCTTTGAAAATACTATACATTATTGCTTTATGTGCGATCTTGTCTGTTTATCACTGGCTATCCGGACGTATTTGGTTTTTTCACAAGTATGAAATATTTTCCTTTTCTATGATGCAAAGATTCATAGAACATTTAATAACATGTGCAAAGAATATGTACCAAACAAAACTATTACCGATTTAAATATCCGGAAACCGGACAATAGGTTACAATAATAACGCTACTTTGCCTACGTTTCATTTAATTATGCTTAAACTTCTTTAGGGCTCAATAGCCAATTAATGAAAATGAACATGAATTTTCAAAACAGAAAATACATTTTTCTACCAAATCTGTAGGCATATCAATTGAAAATCCAATAAATTTCCATGTCAGTAATTTTTAAAAATGTACTAGATATATTGGACACTACAACAGATTAAAAACTGGCCAGTCACCGAAACAAAAAAAAAAAAAGAAAAAATTGAATTTGCATGCTGGGTGTGTGTGCGTGACATTTTTTTTTAACACAGCTCAATATAAACATCTAAAACTTTACATATATAATATCTAGGAGCTCAAAGGTAGAACCCTATTATTGCTTCATAAAAATAATGTATATTTATGATACAGCATTCAAAACCTTTTCCAACGACATCTTATTTTAGAAGATAATAAATATTTACTTACTGCCGTGTCTATAATATATTTCAACATGTATTTATTCCAAAAAAATCTATCATCCACGGTTTTCCATAAAGCCTTTGTATCAATAAGATTTTGTTTTTCTAAATTACACAGCCTCTGTAATGAGTTTGTTAAGTCAGTTGTATGTGAATAATAAAAACGAGTTTGTATCAGTAAATATTTTATAAAATTCCTCAACGATTTGTTTTTCAAAACGTTCTTTATCTTTAAAATTACTTTTCTTCTGTACACCTGCTGCCATGGCTGCAGCATGTTGTGTTGTATTTTTTATAGTGTTTCCTGCATGTTTTAATGTTCCCCATGTTTTAGTAAAGGCTGTATTTTTTTGTATGTCAAATAGTGAACTCGCATTGGTGTTTTGCTTTACATTTAAAGTTTTGTGCTTACGACACTGCAACAAATTCAATTCTACATTTTCATGATTCAGGGGAAGAAACACTACTGATTTAATTTTGTAAACTTCATGGTCCCCATGAAGTTTACCTACTGGAAGACTTTCTCTTATAAGAAGTAGTCGAGAATCGAATAAAGGAACATGCTCTACTTTTCCTATTATTCCATCACATACCCCAAGACAAACAGGATCATCAGCGTCTGTTAAATCCCATTCTAAAAAAAAATTTATATAACTATAGATTATGAGCAACATTTTATAATAAAAAAGCTATATACTTTAGACTACACATGAAATAAATCTATGCTTTATAATTAGATTGAACAACAAATTGCATGAAATAGAAAGCTGAGTAACACTGTTATTAAAGACACTTAAATTTAATAAGGGGGCGTCAATAAATTAATTAAATAGGTACTTATGTGATCACATTATAAAGTGAAAATGATATTTCAAAAACTATTAATGTATAATTTACAATTTACCTGTCTTGGGTATAAAAGCTCCAGTTTGTCGATCCCACCACAATGAATATTCACCATTTACAAAAATATAAAATTCGTTTGTACGGAAAAGTTCCATATTTGTCAAACTTTTTTTTTGTTTAGTAATCTGTCATTGTTGAATATTTACTGTAGTGGTTGTCATTCATAAATAGCGAAAACGATGAAAACTCAAAACATCAATGAAGAAGCGCGTGCGCATTCTCAAAATAATTTGGTAATGCAGGTCCGTACGACCCACAGAATCACCACGTTCTGCATTTTATTTTCATGAAAATTTTCAGTATATGTGTGTATGGTTCATTTCAAGAGATATAAGGAAACACCATGAAATCACTAGACAAGTTATTAAATTGAGATTTGGTACACTCAAATGTTTAAAACAATTAATTAGGCTGGTTTGAGCAACTGGTTCAATCCAATGGGATAGGAATTACTAAAACGTAAGAGTACTTTTTTTTTTCAGCTTTTTTTAGATAATTTGTATTAACGACCACACAACTTATTAAAAACAATTTTTTACTTTCTTATACCTAATATAAGGAAGTATAGTAATTATGGTTTTTTTCAACCTCGAGATTTTGATTGATATATGTTTTGAACCCACCTGAATCCATTCTATTTTCCGAATGATGTCTGTAGGTGCGTGCGTGCGTGTGTGCGTGCGTGTGCGTACGTGCGTGCGTGTGTGTGTGTGCGCGCGTGTATGTGTGTATCCGCGATAACTCAAAAAATTATAATGGGAGAATTCCCAAAATTGTCAGTTAAGATTTTCAACGATATTTTAGGTGACACATTAAATTTGGTAAATGTGGTACCACCAGAAGAGACATAATTAATGAAAGAAGAAAAAAGGTAGAATTTCGGAAAAAAAATACATTATTGCATTTCTGAACGATCTCGACGAATTATAATGAAAAAACATAACTTTATGGAAAAAAATTCTGTCGGCATGTCTGTAGTATCACGATAGCAGCCACAGTTTTTGAGATAAAGTTTTCAAATTTGGTACACTTGTTCTGTAAAAGCCATAGAATGATAAATTCGGTGATGAGCAAAATTGGCCAACTGAAACTTTTGTATTTACCTTTACAAAAAAACATATTCTTGATGAAAGATTATAAATCATGTACTATATGTATAAACCAATAAAATATATTTCCAAGTACATAAATAAAGCTGATGTAAACTGAAATTTTTTATACATTTGACCTCCATAAAATGGGGTTAGGATGAATTTAACAGTTTGACATTTGAAATGTCTAATTTAGTTACAAAAATGTCAATTTCAATAGGAAGAAATTATTAAAACATATGACATTATAAATATACAGCTTACGCATCGTAGCATGGCCCCTTAGATTTAAATGCGCAATGGATTTTGCATCTACTGTCTCTACCGCATACTGGCCACTTCTTTCTAACTTGTGCGCAATTCGGGGGCCACTCTACGATGCGTGACTTATACATGAAATTATTATTGACAGTATCAAATGAGGCTGATAATTAAATATTTAAAAATTTTAATGAAACATTTCAAGCTACACTATTAAAATTTAATCGAGGTAAGTGAAGAATTAATTAGAATGAGTTCTTTAGATATGATGATATATACTGGTATACATATATAGTTATGTGCTGGCCACATCAGGCATTTTTATTTAGGAAAAAACAACAAGAGTTTAACTATTACATAATAAAAATATATTAGGGATTGAAGAAGTTATCATTCATTTTATACATATTGTTTGAAGTGCCCTCCATGTTGGATCCAAGCTTGTGCTCTTCTGAGAAAATTAAACTTAAAGGTTTGGTTTGTTAGAGCAGTCTGTCGAGAAATTTTCGACAGAGATCATCGGAAGTATGCGTAGTTCACTTCAATCCAAATATATTTGGTCTCTGCGTATCCCGTCGATGATTTCTGTCGACAATTTTCCGTGACGGAATACCCTAAAAACCAAGCCTTAACTTAAAAGATTCTGCGTCACTGGATTGAGCCAGTTGACCCAAACTAGCCTGATTAATTGTATTTAGTTAAACATTTAAGTGTCTTTCCTAGTTTTGAAGTCTTGAATGAATTACAAACAGTTTTCTTTAAGACAACCTGTACCTCGGTTAGGAGGCATTTTAGGAAAAGTACTTATAACAATCTTTGTCTTATTTTGGATTATAGAATATCCAGTTGTTGTTTGTCGGGTGATTAAAAAACAAAAATATATTTATACATATACATATAAATATGTGTATATATATATATGTATATATATATATATATATATATATATATATATATATATATATATATATATATATATATATATATATATATATATATATATATATATATATATATATATATATATATATATATATATATATATATATATATATATATATATATATATATATATATATATATATATATATATATATATATATATATATATATATATATATATATATATATATATATATATATATATATATATATATATATATATATATATATATATATATATATATATATATATATATATATATATATATATATATATATATATATATATATATATATATATATATATATACATATATACGTATATATATATATATATATATATATATATATATATATATATATATATATATATATATATATATATATATATATATATATATATATATATATATATATATATATATATATATATATATATATATATATATATATATATATATATATATATATATATATATATATATATATATATATATATATATATATCTATATATATATATATATATATATATATATATATATATATATATATATATATATATATATATATATATATATATATATATATATATATATATATATATATATATATATATATATATATATATATATATATATATATATATATATATATATATATATATATATATATATATATATATATATATATATATATATATATATATATATATATATATATATATATATATATATATATATATATATATATATATATATATATATATATATATATATATATATATATATATATATATATATATATATATATATGTATATATATATATATATATATATATATATATATATATATGTATATATATATATATATATATATATATATATATATATATATATATATATATATATATATATATATATATATATATATATATATATATATATATATATATATATTTTTTTTCAGGTTTTCGCGGGTGGTGAATGTTAAATTCGTTTTCCGGGTATACTCCCGCTAGGTGATAGGCCCCGAGAGGGACCAGTGGTTGTCTGAACGACGTTTCGGCAGAATCTCATCTGCCATCTTCGGGTTATAACCGTTAACTGCTTACTGCGGCTTCTGGTTACTCGAACTGAAATTCAGTTCGAGTAACCAGAAGCCGCAGTCAGCAGTTAACGGTTATAACCTGAAGATGGCAGATGAGATTCTGCCGAAACGTCGTTCAGAGCAACCACGGTCCCTCTCGGGGCCTATCACCTACGCGGAGTATACCGGAAAACGAATTTAAAAATATATATATATATATATATATATATATATATATATATATATATATATATATATATATATATATATATATATATATATATATATATATATATATATATATATATATATATATATATATATATATATATATATATATATATATATATATATATATATATATATATATATATATATATATATATATATATATATATATATATATATATATATATATATATATATATATATATATGTATATATATATATATATATATATATATATATATATATATATATATATATATATATATATATATATATATATATATATATATATATATATATATATATATATATATATATATATATATATATATATATATATATATATATATATATATATATATATATATATATATATATATATATATATATATATATATATATATATATATATATATATATATATATATATATATATATATATATATATATATATATATATATATACATATATATATATATATATATATATATATATATATATATGTATATATATGTATATATATGCACATATATACAGGGTTTAACAAAAAGCATGTCATAAACTCAATGGCAGATTCTAGGTAACAAATAGTGACGATATTATACTTAACTTACCTCTATGCGAAAATACTTCCAACAATTTTTATGGGCCTTTAAAGTCGAAAATAAAAAATTAAAAATTTGCTCTAACTCTGGAGTCCTTGTAAGATATCTTCTTTAAATTTGGTACAATATGGCACTAGTAGTAGTTCAATATTTTAAGTAATTATGATCAGTTTATCTCGATTCAAAAGACGAGAAGTGGGGTCATGTGACCAATTTACCCCCTCCCATTTTTTATGGGCACACCAATGTTTGAAAATAAAATTTAATTTTAAAAGTTTTTTTACTCGTACCTTTTTTTTTCTACGTGCTTTAGTTTTCAAGCATTTAGCTTATTGGAATTGTGAATTAAAACACTCTAAAGCAGAATTGAACAAATTGAATGAAAGGGTATTAGACCTCATTGACGAAAATCCTGATAGAAGTACTAGGCATTTAGCGGCTGAGGTTGGAATGTCCCATATGGCAGTCTGGAGAGTGTTACATGAACAACAGCTGTACCCCTACCATTTCAAACTGTTCAAGAATTACAACCCGGAGATTATGCCCCAAGGCTTGTATTTTGCAGATGGTTGCGACAAAAGAATTTAGAAAATAATAACTTTGTTAAGAATATTTTGTCAACGGATGAAGCTACTTTTACTAGAAATGGCGTGACAGATCATCACAATTCACATTTACGGGCCGACGAAAATCTGAGAGCAAAAAAAGAGACGCATTATCAGAACAATTTTTCAGTTAACGTATGGGCAGAAATTATGGACAATTTTTCAATTGGACCATTTTTTCTACCATACCGTCTGTCGGGGACAGAATATTTAAATTTTCTCCGAAATGATCTTCCCAATCTCCTTCAAGAAGTACCATTACCGATACAAGAAAACATGTGGTTCCTTCAAGATGGGGCACCCCCTCATTACAGTCGTGAGGTTTGGGGGAACAATTTCCAGAACGTTGGATTGGGAGCAGAAGCATCCATAAAGTGGCCTGCCCGCTCGCCAGACTTAAACCCCCTTGACTTTTGTTTTTGGGGTTATATGAAAGAAAAGGTCTACTCTGTGCAAGTTGATAGTGTCTTTTCTTCTTTTCTTTTCAAAAATGAAAATCTGATTTTATTAAAAATTTGCTGCTTGTGGCGAAAACTATCTGCAGTATTTATAATTCTCTCTCTGTGTTAAATGTATTAATGAAAGCGGAGGTCACTTTGAGCACCTGCTAAAGTAATAAAATAAAGCCTGAATAAATGTTTGTTCAATTTATGAAATTTTAAATTATTTAATTAGGTAATTGTGTTGCTTATTTATTTATAAAGTAACTGCCACTCGAAGGGGGTTAAATTTAGGGATGAAATTTTTACGTTGCAGGATGTCATTTTCGAATCCAAAATCGAGTTGTCTCGGGATTTTTTATAAATATGCACAATAATTGAGATATTGAATTTATTCCATTTGGCCGTTCCACACCCCTAATTTTTTAAATGGGAAATAGGGGCTGTAATACCTCATTTGAAAGGTCTTTTCATTTTCTATTCAAAAATGATATGGTTTTAATATTTATTGCAAAAATTAACAGTAAAAAAAATAAATTCATCTGCTTGACGATATTCGCTACAGCAAACTAAAAAAAAAAAAACTTAATTTCAACATAGGAGATGTTCACTAACTGTTATAACAATTACCAAATCAACCAGATTTGCGCCGAAATATGTTTTCTTTAGAGAAACGTTTGCGCGAGTGTATACGTATCAATTAAGGACACTATGAACAGTTATTGTCATAGGCTTAATTTTAATTAATCTGTTTTTAGGTAATAAAATTTGTTTCTTGGTAATTCTCTTTTGTATTTGCAAAATAGGTATTTCACATAATGACTGATGCGGCGACATGTAATTGAAAATATTTCGAAAACGGACGCCCCTGGGCAATTTAAACAAGTATCCCTTTTTTGTAGTGTTTGAGTCAAGGATTACGAAAATTAAAAGAAATAAAAAACCTAACCGCAATTTATTTCTAGAGTATAAAAAGTTACAAAAATGCGCACCTCCCCAGATTCCTTCTGGATCATTAGTAAAATCTTTGCGCAAACTATTTTTTTTTTCGTAATCAGGAAAATTTATCACCCCGTTTTTTTTTAGTTTTCGAAAATTTTGATTTTTTGTTAAAGTTATAACACTTTGAAATTTAAGTTTTTCATCGTGTAAATTTGTCTTAACCTGACAAAAAATCTAAATTTTCGAAAACAAAAAAAAACGTGGTGATAAATTTTCCTTCTGATTATGAAAAAAAAATAGTTTGCAAAGATTTTACTAATGATCTAGAAGGAATCTGGGGAGGCTGCGCATTTTTGTAACTTTTTTTCTCACTTTTTTCTGCAAAACTCCTTCAATCAGTAGGTACTGATAGTCGTGTCTTCAAATATTGCTTGGGTTCCACGCTCCAATACTAATTGTAAGATATGGTACAACCTAAATCCACCAGCCGCCACTGATAGTCCGAACCTGTGATAATCCGGATGTTTCCATAATCCGGACTGATCGTGACTGCCCCCTATTGTACATTGTAATCCGGATTTTCCTCGATTTCGTAATACGGATTCAATTAAAATTATTGCGTTTCGTTTCATGAAAATACTGTGTATTGGTTTTAACTTGTTTATTATTGCTCAAGTACTGTGGGATAAACGGCGACATCTCAACTGCAATGTACTATTTATACATAGTATATTAGGTATTACAAAATAATACCCCATAAACGTAATCACAAAACTTTATCTCTCAAAGAAAAATCAAACATAATTGACGGCTTAAACCGCAGAATTAGTGGAAGATTTAGCCCTAATGCACAGCGTGGGAACTTGAACAATCAGTGACATAAAAAAAATACGGATAAAATTAAAAGCTGGGTACAAACCAGTGGCGGCTGGTGAAATTTAGACTACGTCATATCTTAGTATCCGAGCATGGGACCCAAGCGATATTTTAAGACGTAACTATCAAGACTAAATGAAGAAGTTTTGCAGAAAAAAAATTGCGATTGAAATTTGCGAAAAAAAAGTTGGAAAAATTGTGAGCCTCCAAGGTTATTTTTTAAACGATTTGTAAAATATTTACGAAATATTTTTCTCCAGAATCAGGTGGAAAATATAACGACCGAAATAAAATTTCAAAATGGTGTAACTTTATAGAATATCAATGTTTTTTGATGAAATTTGAAATCTCAATAACATTATTGAGTCAGTATAATAGTACTGAACATAATGTGTATATTATCTTTTTTGTAATCCAAGTTTCAGCGTTTTGGCAAATAGCCGGGAAAATAATTGTTTAAAAAGGTATATGTTATACTTATCTGTGATAAGATTTGTAAAAGTTAGTAAATAATAATTAACAAAAAAAATTTTCAGTTAATATTATTTTTCATTCCACTCTTGATGTTGAAGTAAATGCTGGTGCAGTTGTCGATGGGATTGTTGGTGATGAATTGATTAAAGCAGAGGATTTGGACCATGATAATATTTCAGATGACGTAAAAGTCTTAGAAATTATCACTCCAATGAGGGTATAAGATGAAGATGCTATCAAAGGTTTGTAACGTTTCTTTACAGTGGGCGGTAGAAAATAATGTCCCTTCGTTTGATATCATGACATTGCAGAAACTGAAGACAATGGCTGTCGAGAAACAGCAACGTAACATTCATCAAACTAGAATAACCAATTTCTTTCATCCTATACAATTGCATGAAAGCGGAAAAAAAGAAATCGAATGAATAATGAATAAATATTTACTTTTGATTAGATGTATGCAGTTATACTTTTATTTCAAAATATAATAAATTCCGAATTTGGGATATTTGAAAATTCAGTTCACCCTCGTTTTAATTGGATTATCGCGACACTACTATATACAGGGTGTTCCTAAATATCATGTACATACGCAAGGGGGTAATTCTTTGGCTTATTTCATGACTGAGAATTTATATAAACATATGTAGGTCCGCAAACGCTTCTTGACTGATCTACAGGGTGTTGAAATTTGAGGATTTTTATTTATTTTTTCTTTATAGCTCCTGCAGTTTTTGAGATATTTAGCTCAAATTTGAGATAGTTTACGCTCTAGGGCTTACATCATTGAGCATGCCAAATGGTTGTGAGAATCAACAGGGAGATATTTATTCAGGGGTTATGCCCTTTTTTTCCCCCTGAACTTTTTTTTGATGCGCCGCTGTAGTTTTTCCGTATATGCGACCGTTACCGAGAAAAGAAATAAAAAACTATTTTCTGTAATTCGCTAGAGAAAATTGAACATTTTTAAAATAGTCTAGTAGGCTCCAGTTTTATTTGAATATAATCTGTTGTTATTATTAATTTTGACAGATCGCATTTGAAATCGTAACTTGATCAGTAAAGAAGCGTTTGCGGACCTATGTTTATATAAACTTTCAGTCATGAAATAAGCCAAAGAAATTACCCCCTTGCGTATGTACATGATATTTTGGAACACCCTGTATATGAATAAACCCTTGAAAAAACGTCTAACAATGAAGTTTTTAATTTGGCTTTATCTTTCTTGGTACTTACTACTACACGAATAATTTTTCTATGCTTGAATATCTAAAAAATACAGTTAACTCATTAGTCATTATGATATTGATATCGGAAAAATAAGCCTCTGCACTTGTGAATTTATGTCAAAGTACCAATCTGAGGGTGTTTTTTGACAACTAGAATAAAACAAAAATGTAATTCCCTAACGGTTCTGAAATATAGTTTTTTTGTTTTATTCTAGTTGTTAAAAAAATACCCTCTGACTGTTGCTTTGATCATATTGGGTAGCTGTAGTTTTTCAATATCCAAACTTAAATTTATTCCTATAGTAAATCCCAAGGGAAAGAAAAATTAAGGGAGTGCTACAATAACATTTATTATTATTGGAAAAAAAGATTTGTACATATAAAAATTTATTAAATTAAAATATGTTTTCTTACAAATATTAACATTAATCTGCTAAATCTAACTGGTTAAAATACCTTGCAACTAAACAAATATATAAATTTAAAGGTGTATATAAACTCTCATTAACACTATTAGGTAGATTTGACCGAAGTACTGCACATTTTTTAGCAAATTCACGTAAGGTATGGCAACAACTTGGACTTAGTGGTATTTCTAGTAAAGTTAAGATGGCATAAATCCATGTTCCCATATTATCTTCAATACTCTCTCCAGGTGATAAGGCTTCTAAATATTTAGCGATTATTTGTAACATTCTTATCTTACTTGCCTGGGAATACTGTGTAACTTGTGAGAAAACTGGTATTTCATTCCTCACTTTTTCTATAAAACATTCTTCATTAAAACTCGTTACAGTTGGTTCTGAAGTAATTTTAGAATGTACATATTTTCTAAAATCTGTAAAATCTTCAATTTTATTATCTTGCCATTCTTTCGTCGGTAGACAATAATCAGGTGCTACCCTTTTAGTATTAACCTAAAAAAAAAAGTCATAAATAAAAACTACTAGGTATATGATACTAAGAAACAAATTAAAATAATATTGTTTTTTGTGATATCTACAGTTTATAAAAAAAATGTTTATTAACCAGTTACAGGAGTCATTTCATATGAAATAATACGCAAATAATAATAAAAATGTGTACATAGGGTAGAAATAGAAAAAAAACAGTGAAATTACGTCCACACATTGGTGCAATTTCGCTATTGATATTTAAGAATTCGTGTTGTTATAGTTCAGGCTATGCCTCTGAACTATAACTATCTCTGTATGAACTGTAGCAATGATACAAACCCACTAAGTATGGGGGTTCACCAGCCCACCTGTCCACAATAAAAAACAGAATCTTTCTTAGTTGCACATAGTTTTGGTCAAAAATTCTATTCAAATAATAAATGTAAGTAATATACTTTACATATCTTCACCTATCACTTAATCTATTCTCCCATCGAACCATTGAATAGTCGAGCCAGTAAGGAAACCTAGAGAAATCGAAATCACATACAGGTATTTCAAAAATTTTAATATGCAATTGTTTGAAGCCGAAGCAGAACAAATAAACTGGGGTGAAATCTATAGTCGACGACATAAACATAAAAAGACTATGAGATGTGGACAGATCAGATTATTCATTTGATAGACATGTGCCATTAAAGAGAATTAATTAATAAACCTCCTTAGAAATACATAACCGACACTATTAAATGTATGATAAAAACTAAAAAAAAATCACTATCCATATATTTAAACAAGAACACTACACGATAGACAAACGTATATGGACATGCGAAATTTTGTTAATGAATCTATAATAGAGAAAAAGCTCCTTACATGAAATATGTGCTTGATCCATGTCATAATGACCAAAAAGCCACTTGGAAATATCTGAAATAATGGGGTAATCATAACTGTGAATCTAAAACTTTAGACAGTGAACTTTTTACTGATTTAAATGATGCTAATAGGCACTTCATAAACATAGCAGCTAATATTGTACCAGCCATAATAGGCCTGCTGATGGCAGCAGTGGAGTGTCCACAGGGACACACTCACAAAAAAATCCCTAATATTGTATCAAATACTGACACAATAAACAATTACTTGTCAATCTTTCAAATAATCGTCTATTGAAATGCAACTAAAACCGCTCACCTATAACGACACCTACAAATACCTAAATCAAACCAAATCTAAGGCATTAGGAATCGACAATATCTCAATCCACATGCTACACTTAATTATGCATTTTGCTAGAAAAGCCTTGACACATAACCAATTTTTCTTTAGTTAATGGACAGGAAGCCAATTTGTAGAAAATTGCTATTGTCAAACCAATACCAAAATTGGATTCTCCAAAAACATGTTATTTACTACACCCTAAAAATTACGGCTAATGTAAAAAATAGTGAAATGTTATATGCAGATGACACAAACCACCAGATCATTAAATAATGCCACTTTAAGCAATGAAATTCATAATATTAATGAAGAACTACACAAATTACATGAATGGTGTAATAATCACGCCTTGATGATTAATTCTACAAAATAAGCATTTTTAGTCGTAGGATCTGAGGTGAAGATTTCACAGTGTGATGTTAACTCTATTAATATCAATATAGACTCTTTGCCAATCAAAAGCGTGACTAGCGCGAAAAATTTAGGTGTGGTATTTGATAGTAATTTAACATTTCGAAAACATGTGAATAAGTTAATTTCTGTGGCCAATATGAAGCTAAAATCATTATAAGAATTTCGTGATGTTCTACCTTGCGCTACTAAATGAAAATTAGTAGTCACTCATCTTAAGTCAATTGAATTATTGCGACATAGTATATGGTCCACATTTAACAGAAAATCTTAAAAACAAACTTACAGAAGGTGCAAAATTGTAGTCTAAGATATTCTTACGGTGAAATAAATAAAAGAGATCATGTGCACTATGCCAGTCTTATCCTTAACATAACAAAGGAGAAGAAACCAGACTACTTAAATGGTTTATTAACAGTCAGATCAATGAATAGTGAAACAAATGCTAATTTGAGAAATTGTGTTAACTACAGCATACGTCATTTCAAAACAGTCTTAAAAACTCCTTCTTATGTTATGCCCCTAAATTACTAAAAGAGGTTTTAAAGATGGTGGATGTCACTCTTTATAAACAGTCAGTCAAGTTACACTTAAAGAAAACTTATTTATAACAGCAACATGAGTAGTCACGTAAAGCAGAATATATATTTTTATAACTAACTTTAATCCTAAAAGAAAATTGAACTAGTTACTTATTTATATTTTATTCAATCTCAATGTTTGTCTATATTATATTCGTTACTTGTAAGTGGTGGAGAATAACAATAGGTACTCGTGATTAAACCATTGCTTTTTGTTACTAAGAGAAAATTTTTATGTTTTTGCATGTAATATATTATTATTATTATTATTATTATTAGAGCATAAGACATCATAATTCATTATCGTATTCATTATAAATTCAACGCCTAACCATACAAATCGATAGAATCACAACTCTACTCGGCTAGTACATTTCCGAACTTCTACCACAAGAATAAACAATAGTTTCTGTGCATAAACACTATCCTCTGTTAGGGGGAAGCAACGGGTGCATCTCGCCAATGGGAGGAAACTCATATAGAAGCGTTTGAGAACGAAATGGCAACGCCCCCTACTGAAGTAGACCGAACTGACTGAGGTCCAAACTATATTTTTAAATTTCAAAATGGCTGCTTACAAAACTCGTTGGACCACGTTCAACATAATCAAGTTAAGACATGATGACACAGTGAAACAGTCTTATGCTATACTTGATTGAATTAGATTTTTTTTATCAGCTTTTATTTTTCTATTGTCTCAAATTTTTTTTAACATTTTGGTTTTGTATTTAAAATAAAAATATTTAATTCGTTTACTTACATGGTATTATATAATACAACCCTATACCTGCCCCTCCTTCTACACATGGTCACTGATTCTTTTTATTGCAGGGGCCCACTTGAAATGTTTGATACAGGGCGTATGCAGTGTCAGCTACACCCCTGCTTTATTTGCTCGTAAATTTTTCAAATGTGTAAAAATTAAAGGGTCAAAAATATACTTTTGTTGAATGATTTTCTCAAAACCATATGTTTCTCAAGTAGAACAGAAAAGAATTTTATTATACCAGGGACAAAATTTGAATAGTACAAGTCACAACATAAAAGTAATTAGACACTTCATAATAAGTTTATTAATTATGACAAGTCAAAATAACACAAAGTGACAAATATTACAACTATGAAGTTAAGGATTTTTTTCTAAAAGTACTCTCTTCTACATCCTCTACTCAATATGTTTCTGCAATTATCAATTTTGTTTTTATACTATTCTTGAAGATATTAAATACATTTATATCTTTTATGTGTTTTGGAAGTAAATTATATATTTGTAAGCACTTATAAAAACAACCTGTTTCAAGTAGACTTGTTTTGCGAGTGGGACAGCAAAATTTATCTTTATATCTAGTATTTTGCAAATGCGGATTTACATAATTTTCAAAGAGAGCCATGTTGTTGAAGACAAACTTTAAACATCCATACACACAGACTGCGGGAAGAGTTAATACATTTAATTTTTTTAAAACTCCACAACATGAATCTCCTAATCTCAATCCCAATAAGATTCCAATTGCTCTCTTTTATATTGAAAATGGATCTTAACCGTGTGAACTACAGAATAAAATTCCGTAAGTCATAAGAGAATAAAAGTAGCCATAACATGCAATAATAAGTGTATTCTGATCGACAACCTTCCTCAGTTCTTTAAGAGTATAACAAGCTTTGCTGAGTCTACCACAAAACAGTTGTGCTTGGTCCATCCAGTTCATGTGTTGATCAAATGAGACCCCCCGAAATTTGGTACAGTTTGTGTATGTAATATCAACGTTGTGTAACATTGCTATTCTCAAGAAAATTGTTGGCATTTCGACTGTGCCTAAACAGAATGCAATTTGTTTTGCTAGCATTTAATAGTAATGAGTTTTTTTTGAAATTTGAATTTGTAGTATTGAAGTTTAAAGCTTCATAGTTCTGCTCAGCAATCTGAATATTTGTATCATCTGCATAATTAGTTGGTATTATAAATGGGTCATTTATAATATTTGTTAAATCATTGACATACAAAATGAATAGGATTGGACCAAGAACATTGCCCTGCGGTACTCCTAGATAGATAGTTCTAGTTTCAGAAAAGTATTCTACTGAATTAAATTTTATACAAACTATTTGTGTTCTGTTGGAAAGGTAAGATTTGAATCAATCGTGGGCTAATCCACAGATACCCATTATATCCAACTTATCTAGAAGAAAACCATGATTCACACAAGTAGTAGATGACAATATAATACCAGATGTAAATTATATACAAACTTTTGGTCCCGTTGGAAATGGAGGATTTGAACTAATCGTGGGCTATTCCACAGATACCTATTCTATCCAACTTATCTAGAAGAAAACCATGATTCACACAAGTAGTAGATGACAATATAATACCAGATGTAAATTATATACAAACTTTTGGTCCCGTTGGAAATGGAGGATTTGAACTAATCGTGGGCTATTCCACAGATACCTATTCTATCCAACTTATCTAGAAGAATACCATGATTCACACAAGTAGTAGATGACAATATAATACCAGATATAAATAAACAGAAAATATAGTAAGATAAACCGCTTTAGTGACGGCACATGCGGGGTAAAACGCAGAGCCGGATTTATCTGTATTGGTCGCTCGTTTATTTTTTCAATGTAGGTTTTTGTGCTCAAAACTGAGCACAAAAACCTACATTGCTAGCTAAACAGCTAGCAACAATTTAAAAATTGTAGAAAAAATATTAACTTGAAATAAAATTACTGAATTTAAAATATTGACTGCACAATACACATACAGTATTACAATATTCAAGATCACAATATAAACTGTTATACTACCTAGCAAGAAGTGGGAGGAGGTATGAGCATTTCTTGCCCGGAGAGGATAGGTATGGAATATTAGTACGAAATAAAGAAATTATTTAAAAAGTAACAATAAACCTTTAAAAACAAAATATACTCTCAAAATAGTAACAGAACAAAATATTTTTTCAATAAATAAACTAAAAATAAATTCTAATAGTATAGTTATCACTATAATAAAAACAGAAAGACGTATTTTTGTCAAAATGAAAAAAAATAGTAATAAATAATAATATCCTGAAAAAGAATATTTCTCAAGCACCGAACTACGAAAGTACAAAAACGGAATTAAATAATACAGTTGATATCACAAAAGTCACTTCTTCACTTCACATTACCTCACGTCACTTCCTCTGGATCCTCGCCCTTCTCACCCTTTTCTTAATTTTCAGATGAACTACTATCCTCGTTCAAATTTATAACATTCAGCAATTTTTTTTTTAAATAATCATCCTCAATTGTAACTACTTTCCTAATTCCTTTTTCCCAATCTTCCTTGTTAATTTTGGATATTTCATTTTGAATTAACTCTATGACTTTTTTATGGAATTTCGGAAAAGTATTTCCTTTTCTAACATTTTTCTTTAATTTACACCAAATTAATTCAATCGGGTTAAAAATACAGAAATATGGCGGTAATCTCAACACTTTGTGGCCATATCTCTCCGCTACAGTGTTTATAATGTACTTCTTCTCATAATTTTTCGTTTGCAGGACTTCCAAGAGTTGTGCTTTATTATAATTTTCCTCATAATAGAGATCATATTCCATTAAAAAAAATTGTAACTCCAGCTTAGTACAACTCTTGTTAGGAATTTTATACAGTTGTCTCGAATGGTACTTCGCATTGTCAAGAACAATAATGCTATTCGGTTTTAATTTTGGAATTAGAGTATTTTCAAATCATTCCTCTAATATTTCTCTCCACGTTACAGTCCTCCATGTTTTTCCGCACAGTTTCAATGCATTATCAACCCATCCATCAACTGATCCACAATGTAATATAATCAACCGAGTACCTTTATTAGGGGATAATGAGATTGGTTGACATTTCCTAGATTCATCAGTCCATCCTTTTTTTACGGTGTCATGAGTGTCAGACCAAGTTTCATCTAGATAATAAATTGGTCTATTTTCCCTTTTGAGTTCTTTTATCTCCTCTAGATATGAATCTCGCCAATCCACTATTCGTCTTCTTTCCATAATCGCCATGCGTTTATTAATAGTTTGATATTTAAATCCAATTTTTCTCAGCCAAGATCCTAAAGTTCTTTTGGTATATTTTAGATAATAATCCATTTCTTTTAGTTTTTTGTCTACTACGTAAATAGTTGGGGTTTAATTTTTCTAATATGCGTCATAAACTAAAGTTCTTAAAAGTTTTGCTAACGATGATCCAAAGTTTTTGATTGACTGATGTCGGATCGTTGTTTTTTTAGAAGGGCACCTTCTTTCACCAGTTTGTGTATGTAGGACGAGAAACGTTAGTCAGAGATACTGTTTCACCTAGTACATCTAAATCATACAAATTAGGGTCATTAGCTCGTCGCTTCAAGATTATTGTAAACATTAAAGCAAATTTGTTTCGCTTGCTCGTTCAAATGTAGCCGATTTTTTTTTTACTGAAAACACATGAACATTGATTTTCTTTATCACTGTAATCACTATCACTTTCATTTTCACAAACACAATAAGACGTAGACGTAGAGGCCTCCCACGGTCAAAACATTTTTACATTAAATACGCTAACCTTTTTAAATTATTTTCAAAAACACACCAGCAAATAAACAGATATAAAATAATTATGCAAAACAAATCAGTAACAAAATTAAGTGTGGACATGAACTACCACAGAATGTAAGTGAAACTCCGCATCGGTCATGTGCCAACAAAAACAACAATCATCTTTCTGGCTTTACTGTAAGCGATGTAAAAGACGGAAGATGTCATGTGTTAGATATTTCCCACCCTCATGTAGCATCGTACTCTGCACGTCCCGTCACTATACCGACTTCTCGTACTATACCACTAAATATATTTCTTTGACATATTTGATTTTAAACTAGAATCTGGAAGGCATTTCATACAAGTGCAGTTCATATTACACGTGAGTGTTAAAATGATTAAAATTTTTTACTGTGTAGCGAATCATATGCCGTGAAATTAACTAAATCTATGCAGTCATAAGATAAGGCTAACTGAGAAACAGTGGAACATGTGTTTAGTTGCCTATAAATTATATATGACAAATCCCGACTTTCCATAACCTGGTTGCATATATTATAGGTATATTAATAAATGCATACATATCAATTATATAAAGGCACTTTACAGAATAGAATTTTTTTATATCTGCTGGCTCTAAAAAAATGGTAAATATTTCTGCCACCTGCTAATAACGCAGGAAACAATTTTCTATACATAATGTAACAGTGTTTAACCCTCACATTTCTTGATTAAACGATTCAATACCAATTGACACTAATCTAAGTATTTATAAAAATGGTCATTCTTTACAACAGCCACTTCTGCCTGATGAAAAAAAACAAATACACAGTACGATGCTCCGTCATGTTAGGAATACATCCCACATAATTATATGTTGCGCTTATGATGGAAAATGCCCAAAAAAAAAGAATAAAATTTTTCAATGCGTTTGGTGGAATTTACGATAACCCTTATACGGCACGTTTAACTTACATACATTCTATATCTGCTTTATAGGACTCCTTATGGGTTGACAGCGCAGGTCCAAAGTAACTATTAACATCTACGTATTTCCCTTGCCCTAAAACATAGTACGAAAATACGATATTGCAAATATCTTTCCCTTGCCCTTTAATTTATTCTATTCAAGTCTGACATTTATCTATTATGTGAATGATAACACGACACAATCACTTATTTCCCTTGCCCCAAAACAATACGAAAATACGAAATACCTTTGCGCAACATTTCCTTTGCAGCAAATGTCTTCTATAGAGACACTTTACACGTGTGTACAAAAAAAAAACACGAAAAAATATAGAAGTGGCTGTTGTAAAGAATTACCATTAAAATTTTCACTAATTTTGTATCACAAACCTCAGTGACATGAATTGTTTGTTTACTTTTAAACTTCTTGCAGTCAATATTTGCTGTCATTAACTTTTTACATTTATTTCTCTCATAAATCACATGATGTAAATATTCTTCCCCTAAAAATATAACAATAAAAACTGTAAATATAAATGGTTACAAGTCGTTACCATTTTGAGGGACTGAATTTGGATTAAAATTTGCAGGTAATTCAACATCTATCGCCTTTTTCAAAAGGCCTACACACTCCTCGTCAGAACTTCCCGACTCACTCATTTGAATTTTATATTATTTCTCTTTACTTTTTCTATTATCTATTTAAAACTAAAATAATTTGAAAAACAAAAAAAAAGTTTACATTTCAATGTTTGAGGTTAAATAGTTAATGTTAATGTCAAATGAAAAGCCAAATTTTCTTACTGTAACCAGTCAGCGCTGTCAGATAGATTTTTTTGATCCGCGATAAATGGCACCACTAAAAAACGGTCGAGAGCGGTCGATAGTTCAAAATTCGAATTTTTTTTAATTCACACGAAATGTTGCGATTATTTTTAGTAAACAAGAAACTCATATACAAAAACATGTATTCCAATTTGCAAATAAAATAAAACTATGTGTATACAACTATGACAGAAAGACAAAATAAATAAAATTTTCATACTGATCAGTGATCACTGATCACTGATCAGTGATGAATCAATTTGCGTGCGAGTCGTATGCCGCACTGGAAGGGAAAGTATAGATTTAGTAGCTGATGACAACATGCCATCTATATCCACAAGTTGTTAGTACTACCGTTTAAATGAGAGGTCTGGCAGCACTGGCTGTAACGTAAGGTAGTCTGTGCGGTAAGCAACAGTTTACACTAACCAGTCATGTAACACAAAATTTATAATAACCAATCAACATTAATTATTAGTAAATATGTTTGAGGTATGTTCGTATCGCAAAAATATGCCTAAAACAGTTTTAAGAGCAGTGTTGCCACTATTAGTAAGATTGTACTGGGTCAGTACATTTCTGACCAGTCTAGTATTATACTATATTGTACCAAAGAATATTTACGTTTAAAAACGAACTTTTAAACGTAAATATTCTTTGATTGTACTATAATAGTACATTTGATGCAAATCTAGTGCATTTTCGGCAAAATCTGGTACCTTAATGCTATATTAAGTACTAACGAACTCAGTAAGTTTTAACAAAGATAAATCAGTTTTTAGTATTGAAAATACTACTGGGATCATTTTTATGCAAACGTAACATTGGATGTCATGACCTCGACCGGCAAAAAGCCGCGCTGCCACCGAAACAACTGGGATAACTTTTATGCAAACCTATATAAACATCATGATGTTGTGCCTCGGCCAGCAAACGCGACACCGAAACGGTGATATCGCTTAGTAAATTAATATCTTGCTTGCGATAATACCTAAATATTTATTTAATATTAGTGCAAGTAAAAACAAAATGTGGTTACCATTGTTTTATATATATATAAACGTTTAATGTTTTACAACTAAATAATATTTTGTTGAATAAGGTAAGTTAGTGTTATTTTATCTAGAATCTAAATTTCCAGTGGCGGCTCGAAATTTTTAGTTAAGGGGGAGTTCAGTGACGGGTTGATATTTTAGTTAGGGGGGGAGATCAGTGGCGGTCCGATATTTGTTGTAAGGGGGAGAATCAGTGGCGGGTCGAAATTTTTAGATAAGGGGTTACTAATTTTTTTTAGATAAGGGGTTACTAATAGCAAAATTTCAGATAAGGGGGGGGACTTCAGTGGCGGCCGGAATTTATATGACACATATATCATAAACAAAACACGCGCTCCGATTTCATAACCTAATTCTACAATCATCAAAAAGGAAAACATTTAAATGTAAAAAGTTGTGTCAGGTATTTTCAATACATAGGATGCTTGCGTAGGTGCGAGATCTGTGAATTTTTTACATCTTCACATTTATTTGAGGGGTCTAAATGAAAAATCTGCCAAGTCATGTCTATGCAATTTTACAGTAGAGACCCAATCACTGTGACAGATAACTGCAACCATGTTGTTGTGTAGTTTTTGGCTTTAGACACATTCTATTACAACCTTTACCAACAGAAGGAAACAGAAAATATTTTTAAGTAGTGGTTTTGGCATGAAACCCCTTTTAATTATACACTTGGCGGAATTTGTAACTAAATTCAGCAAATTTGATTGCAAATCTCGTCTAGTTTAAAGATAATTCTGACTTCTTTTTTATTATATTGTTGATACCTATATCACAAAAAAAAACCAACCCATTGCAAAAACGAACTATCTTTTATTTATAATAAATTCAAAATATAAGAAAAATAAAATATACCAAAATCAAAAATAGAAAAGTTGCATATTCCTGTTTGTTCATGAGCCTAGCAAGGAACAAAATTGTACATAATAAAGAAAAAATATCTGATGTGGCCAGCACATAAACTTTCTTTAGTATATATCCTATCATCCTGATCTAAAAAAATCATTTTATTTAATTCCTCACTTACCTGAATTAAATTTTAATAGCGTACCTTGAAATGTTTCATTAAAATTTTTAAATAATTAATTTTCAACGTCATTCGATACTGTCAATAATAATTCATGTCATATATTTTAATAATATTTTGTTATTGATGATATTGACATTTTTGTAACTAAATTACACCTTTTAAATGTCAAACTGTTAAGTTTATCCTGACCCCATTTTATGAGGCCAAATATGTAAAATATTTCAGTTTACATCAGCTTTATTTAAGTACTTGTAAAATATATTTTATTCGCTTATATATAGTGGACATGATTTATTATCTTTCATCAGGAATATATTTTTTTGGAAAGTCCAATACAAAAAAGTTTGGGTCCTGTGGACGCCCTCTCAGCTGGCCAGTTTTGCTCATCATCGAATTTTTCATTGTCTTTGGCCTTTAGAACAAGTGTGCCGAATTTGAAAGCTTTACCTCAAAAACTGTGGCTGCTATCGCGATACTACAGACATGAGGACAGATTTTTTTCAGAAAGTTATGTTTTTTCATTATAATTCGACGAGATTCGTCCAGAAATGCAATAATAAATTTTTTTTTTTCGAAATTGTACCTTTTTTCTTCTTTCATTCTTCTGGTGGTATCATATTCACCAAATTTATTGTGTCACCTAAAATCTTGTTAACGATCTTAACTGTCAAATTTGGGAAGTCTTCCATTAATATTTTTTGAGCTATCGCGGATACACACATACACACACACATCCACACACAACCACACACACACGCACCGGCAGACATCATTAGGAAAATAGTCAAAATGGATTCAGGAGAGTTTAAAACATATATCAATCAAAATCTTGAGGTCGAAAAAAATCACGATTACTTTACTTTGTTATATTAGGTATAAGAAAGTAATAAGTTTCACGTCCCAGTGTCTTCAATTACTTCAATTAACGTCCAAAACAAACTAAAACCGAAGCACAACACTGATTATGTGATTAAATGACAGTCCTGGCCTTTTAAATCACATGCTCATCCAATTTTTCAGCCGTTGGTCAGACTGGACTTGGTGGATATTGTAAATAAATATCTTTGGACATGTCGGGTTTTGCACTTGTAAGTGAATTTTCTATCTCGTTTTAATACGGTTCTAAGTGAAATTTGTACCTAAATTAAATACGAATTTATGCCATTTTTACATAAAGAACAAATTGACCTACGTAACTCATTTTTCAAAAAAATGTGACTTGGAGGGTTTTGTATCTAGATCCCTCGTTTATAACAAGAAAAGTGGCGCCACCTTACCAGTAGTGACGTAATTGTGTTTACATTATGTAGTTCAGACACAAACTAACCAATAGTCTGTGGTTCAATGTAGTACTGTTGTTGTTTGATCTTTCGTTTTATGTTGGTAACTGTCGGCAACATGTTTCTTATTTAAAAATCTGTAGTTAGTTCTTTATTTTATCATGCTGCATTCCTTCTGGATGGCCAATAATTAAACATTATTTAACTAACATTACAACTAACTTTATTTACTCAACAACATAACTTTTACACAACACATTTTACGCATTCTAACAACAACGCAACAACCACAGAATAATGAGGGCTTTTCGGGCGCAGAAAAGTTTTAACTAGTAGTTAGAACCTCTGGATTATCACTGGTAGAGTTCAATTTAAAAATTAATTTCAACCAATAATAATCGATAGGTTATAACCACTAGTTAATACTTATACAACCGAAAAGCCCTATGGTTATTTTCAAAATTTCTCTAATCTCCTGTCAAGCTACTACCAATATTACTACACTTAAAGTAACTAAAGAGGTGCGATATAATTTGAATTTAAAATGGTTTACTACAATTAATATACATACGTAATATATTTCTTAAAAAAAGTTTATTCACTTTATCGATGACATGACTAACGTTATCTCACACACAACCCTAAAAAATAAGTTAAGGAAAAAGAAAAATAGTACGTTTCGTGGTTATTTAATACATTTCAAGACATTACTCAAGTACATTTGAATTTTTCATTCTGGCAACACTGTTTGACAGTTTGTTGAGTCTTGACCTTAGATTAGGAATTTCTAATCTAAGGTCTTGACGTTCGACCATTCTCTTGATATTAGGGCTTTTCAACTAATGTTAATTAAGTTGACATTAATATCCAATATGAATTATTAGGTTTGTTGTTTCCACAGAGGATCCGAAACTGTTCCGAATTTAATTCTCGTATGATTGGTTAAGTTAACTACATATGTATGTAAATACATGTTCAACAGTGATTTGGAAACCTACCAAATCTCTGATATTCAAGGTATTTTATAACAACTCATCACGTTGCCAATTCGTATTCTGAATCATTCCTGATTGTCTGTTAGAACGGACTTGATATCGCTGAAGTATAGTCATTGCTCACATGACTGTCTTTAGGAATTGATTTACTGAAAAAAATGTAAACAGACGCACTCTTTTGTATAGAAATGTATTTTTTTATGATCTCTCAATTTATAATTCCTTTATTGAGATACTGATTCTACATGATTCAGTTGTTAATTCACTTTTATACTATAGATGCTATTGATTTTTGTGAAATCTTCAAAACACGTTTTCGCCAAAAAATAGAATTTGAATCCTTTCAAGAACAAAATAATTGCACGAAAAAAGTTTATTAAACTAACATTGTGGTCAGACCAGGGCGGGTATTCTCTATCTGGTCAGACCGCTTATTTACTATAAATTGACTCAATTGTCAAATATCAACTGATTCTGGATTTTTGACAGTAAAAAATTACAAATAAATACCAACCTAAAAGCCGATAGCCGATCATGATTTTATTCGTTTGAAATTTTATTTCTATCTAAAATAATGGAAGGTGTTATAAAGATTATTTTAAAATGGAGTGGCAAAGAATATGATGTGGAATTGAAAGAAAGTGATAATGTGTTGGATTTAAAGAAGGAAATTGAAAAACACACAGGTGTTCGACCTGAGAGACAAAAATTGTTAAATCTGAAGTTAAAAGGTAAATTTAATTACCATACTGTAATAAACATTTAAAGGGAAATAATTAGAACAGAAAGTAGGGTTTGGGATTATTTGTTTTTCCTGAAATTAAAAGAAATGTTTTATTGAGGTTCCGAGTATATGTCTCAACATCACAGAATATCCCATACCATTGAGTTGGACTTCATCTATAAGACATTTCGAGGATCTTTCCAAAACTTTCTTACGTAAATGTTAAAATTATCAGTATTCTTAAAATCAATATTTTTTTAAATGTAATTTGAAATTTATCCGTATCTATTTCCTAGTAGTGAAAAAAAATTGTCAAATGTTTATAAGTTGTCTAAATAAAAATGACTTAGGTGTGTACACCATTTTTCCAACTTTCTTTTCTCAAACTTTTTTCGCGTGTTTTTGCAAAACTTCATTTGTCTTGACACTTATGCCTTGAAGTACTGCTTGGGTCAATGCTCCGATGTTATGACAGCATAACCTACATTTCCCAGCCCTCATTACCTAACTTTTGCATTATTTTTAATGTTAATTAAAAGTTCACATTGCAAAAAATACTGAGAAACAATTGTATCTATATTTAGGACTTTGAGAACAAAAAAAACTATAAACCGTCTAATATTTAAAATAAAAATAATCTTTTGTTGAATTTGATAATAGCATTATGGTTCAAGAATCATTTGATGCTATTTCTGAGGGAGAGACAACTCTTTAAATACGGTGTATGTAGGTACACCTTAGGAATTTCAGAACTTTGTTTTTCATTCTTTGAATATTTTTCATTATTAGAATTTTTGAGTACTTTGGAGTATTTCTAATTATCTGAGTATTTTGAGTCTCACTTAAATATGTTTAAAATTTCTTGAATTTGATTTCAGTATTCTGAGTAAAATCGTAGTTAAAGTATTTGAGTGTCTTGTATTTGACTACTTAATAATATGTAAATTTTTTTGGGTAGTTGTTTCCTCCTCGATTATTTTTAAGTATGAGTGCAGTTTAAATATTTTTATTATTCAAAAGTTGCCAGTCTTTTCGTGCTCTACTCATCATTTCTTTAATGACATTAGTTAAGTAATTATTACAAGCTGATATCAAAGAACATTGCATCACATGTGATGCATAGGACAGTCCCAAGGGTAAACCGGAGGATATCAGGGTAATCTTTGTGTAATACCGGATAATACTTATATTACTCAGAAAATACTACATGTAAAGAAAGTAGTGTATACCTTTTTGCTTGGGGCTAGACAATTTATTAAACTGTTTGCTGCATTTTTCTGACTTGAAGTTTAGTGAAAAATCACAAAAATAGTTCATATCAGTTTTATTGTTTTTAATATTCATACAAATTCCTAATTATATTATTTATATGTAGGAAAGATTCCAGATGAAGAATGTAAATTAGGCCAATTGAAATTAAAAACAAATTTCAAATTAATGATGATGGGCTCTTTAGAAGAAGATATTGTAGAAGCGAATACTGCACCTACTAACTTACCAGAGGTTGTGAATGATTTGGATATAGAAGAAGAAGAAGTAGCAATAGAGAATCAAGAGGTGTATTTAGCAAAAATTGAAAAACGTATTAAAGACTATGAAATTAAGATATTAAATGATCTTCGTCCAGACAAAAAATTGTTAGTATTAGATATTGACTACACATTATTTGATCATAGATCTACTGCACAAACTGGTGCTGAACTGATGAGGCCTTATTTACATGAATTTTTAACTACGGCATATGAATATTATGACATAGTAATTTGGTCGGCTACAGGAATGAAGTGGATAGAGGAGAAAATGAAATTATTAGGTGTTAACAGTCACCCTCATTATAAAATAGCATTTTATTTGGATTCTCTTGCTATGATCTCAGTGCATACCCCAAAGTATGGAGTTATGGATGTAAGTTATTTTTTGCGTCTAATATATAATTTCAGCCAAATAGTTTTACCTCACTTGGTCGGATATACCACCTTACCAAACACTTGAATGTATACACCAAACACCCTGTATATCATATATTTTATATTTTTTCTGATGATGGATGTCTCTGTTCTCAAAAAAAAAAAAAAAAAATTAATAGAATATTCATAACTGCATATGCAAAAATAAAATAGAGGTTAAGAATGAAGTTTCTTTTTTTTTTTTTTGATTGCCAAAACATTTATTAATTCTGAATTAATTTTCACAAAGTATGCAACGCTAACAACTGCATTACCTGCATAAAATATGGTGGATCCAATACAACTTGGAGGCTACTTTATGGGTTTAGTTGAAATTAACATTACAATTACAATGTTAATTTGAAACGGAAAACTAGCAAAAATATATATAATGAAAAAGATTATATGTAAAAAATGGTTTCTATCAAGATCTTTTTATTTGACTGTAATACTTTTACAATTTAAATACAGCAAATTCGGTATTTAAAATAAGAAAACTAGAAAATAATCTATATTGGGTGACCACAAGTCATGATCTGCTCCCAAAATTGTGCGTATTTTTAAGGCATAAATTTTAAATTTGAGAATTATCAATAAGACATAAAAGCACATGTTTAGAGGCTATTTTCAAGATCTTTGTTTTTCGATTTTACCAGAACTTACGCTAACTTTTTTTTCTTAAATGTAAAATTCAATTTTTTATTTGTGATTTCGATATGGCTAAAATTTGCCTATAACCACTTTTTCAAATTTAAACTTGGTTGAAAAGTGACCGATTTTCTCTTTGTACAGGGTGATCATTTTAAATGCCTCACTCGATTTCCTTGCTTTATTTTTCACCTAGGAAAAAAATTCTAAAACTGTACTTATGTATTTTGTTTCTGAGGAATCCAAATTCAAAAAGAAAACACAACTGAACGTCAAATAAAAAAAGTTATGGCCAAAAAACTGAAAATACAAAAATTGACACCCTGTATATTAGTATGGAAATAGACATGTAAGATTCCACTCATTATAAATGTACACATTTTTTTAAATTCCCTAATTTTTTGAAGTTTAATAGAGTAGAGCGATTTTTTTTTGTCAGATTTTGTACGTATTGATAGTTATAGAGATTGACTTGTTTTTGCGTATTCGATTCTTGTTACACTAAAACCGTTATTTGCATGGAAGAGGTGCTTGCACTATGTGAACTTACATTTTGAACCATTTTTGTGTGATGTTTAAAAATTTAAACTGTAAAAATAAATTTTATTGTTCTAAAATTCATTTTCTAATGCTTTTCACATCACCGTCACGTCTATAGTATTTCCATCATGTTAAGAAATCGATGTATCCATGATGGAAATGAGAATGAACATATTACGTGTGTTCCAGCAGAAAATCAAAAACGATTTGATGGATTTTTTGAATGTGCATGTCTAAACATCAACTAGTCAGGAATTAGTTGGCAATTTGTACTGCTGGAATGAAATTTTTGCTTATCTTCTGCTTCTTTGCACTTTCTCAGTTCTCCGCATGACATTTAATTGAAACTTATAAATAATATAACCTATAGCATTACTATAGCTTTTTCTGCAATCATTTTGAATCATTTGTGTTTAAATTTCCCAAAACAATATAGTTTTAGAAGATGAGGCGAATTATTTCTATCTTTATGCAAACTAGAGTATGCTACCATGGATTCTTAGGGTATTCACAAATATGTTTATAATTTAAATAGTTTTAAACAACATTTTATATTTGAACTGTGCATGACCAGGCTAACATCCGTAAAGAATCCACGAATTCTTCAAACTGTTTGAAATCGGTTAAAAGCTAATCAGCTGTTTTGCCGGAACATTGAACTTGTAGTCAGAATCCCCGATTATTGTCTGCTGGAACGTCAATTTCGTTTTGCGCATGTCAAGGACAGTTTGAATCCGTTTCTGACTGCTGCTGAAACAAACCTCTTATTTGTCACATTTAATTGCCCCAGTATACTGTGAAAAAGTAAGGTTATGTATTTTAAGTTTACATTGACCTAATATTAAGTAATGGATGGAGCTTTAGAGTTTAGAAACAGTTTAAATGAGCTGAGGAGATTTAATATAAGAAGAGAGAAAGACATATCATAATCCATAAGAAAGAAAAGGAAATAACGGGCCTAAAGTCATATGACTTCAGCCTGGCAAATAGGAAAGTACCTGGGTATTATTTCATCTCTCTCTTTACCTTGGCATGCACTCTCTAGACTCCATCCATATTACCTATTAGGTCAATGTAGGTCTACCACAGTAAATATGTATATGAATAGATAATGATTCATATTTATTTGTTTTATGAAGAAAATATTACACAGGATGGTAATGCTAAGAGAAAAACTACTTCATAAAAACTTTACCTTTTGATTTTATTTTAAATTTTTAACTTTTATCACACGGAATTTTTTTCCTCATGCTTTCCCGCTATGAATTGAACTAAGTGTGAGTGCAAGTTCGAACTATTAATGTGTTCTCTTGTCGTCCCTGTACATATTAATTTGTGAAGGTAATGTTAGGAAACTTGAGTTACAATGGATTAATTGATCGTCTGTTAATATCAGTCATTTTGAGTAAAATTTTTGGATAAGTTTACAAAATTAAAATATAGCAAATTAATTTGATGCTGATATTTTAAACATTTGACATCAAAGGTGAATCAGTATTTCATCTCAAAACATTAAAAAAGAGTTACACGTGACCGTAATGTCAATCAAGATATTAAAATAAATGAAAATCTTAAATGATGGGACATTTGGCAGATTTTTTCTTTATTACATACAGTTTAGTACCCAGTGTATTATAACAAAAAAGTTCGGGTCTTTTACTACTTCTAAATTAGCTGTAACAACACAGTTTGCCCAATATTAAAAGTTACAGGTAAACACCTATATTTGCAGTGGCGGCTGGTGAAATTTAGGCTATGTCATATCTCAGTATTGGAGCATGGGACCCAAGCGATACTTAAAGGCGTAACTATCAGGACTAAATGAGGAAGTTTTGCAGAAAAAAAATTGCGCTTGAAATTTGCGAAAAAAAGTTGGAAAAAATTTGTGCCCCCCAGGTTATTTTTTAAACGATTTGTAAAATATTTGTGAAACATTTTTTTTCAGAATCAGGTGGAAAATATAAGTTCACATTTCAAATTTCATCGAAAAATATTGGTTTTCTATAAAGTTACACCGTTTTGAAGTTTGCAAAGTGAAAAATGAATCTAAAATAAAATTTCAAAACGGTGTAACTTTATAGAAAACCAATATTTTTCGATGAAATTTTAAATGTGAACTTATATTTTCCACCTGATTCTGAAAAAAAATGTTTCACAAATATTTTACAAATCGTTTAAAAAATAACCTGGGGGGGCACAAATTTTTTCCAACTTTTTTTCGCAAATTTCAAGCGCAATTTTTTTTTCTGCAAATCTTCCTCATTTAGTCCTGATAGTTACGCCTTTAAGTATCGCTTGGGTCCCATGCTCCAATACTGAGATATGACATAGCCTAAATTTCACCAGCCGCCACTGTATATTTGTGTTATTTTAAATTTAAATCCCAATATCTAATTAAATATGAAAGTTAATGATTGTATATTATTTCTGAATTCAGAAAAAAATGTTCTTTAAACTGAGCTGAAAATACAGGGTGTATCACTTGAAATAAAAAAGATTAAGTAATTTCCGTTGAAACCGAAAGTGAAAAATATGAACGTGATACACATTTATAATCAGTGGAATGTCATATGTTCATTTCAGCATTAATTTTATAGTTTTTCGGCCATAATTTTTTTGTTTGACGTTCAAATGTTTTTCTTTTCGAATTTGGATTCATCTGAAAAAAAATACATAAGTACAGTTTTGGAAATGTTTTCCTAGGTAAAATATAAAGCAATGAAATTGAGTGAGGCACTTAAAATGATCACCCTGTACAAAAATGGCCATGAAATAACTATTTCAAGTTACAAACTTTGCGAGGCAACAATTACCTACCTAGCCAGTTTTACTCAATACACTACTATGGTGTTAGATAACAGGGGCCAGGTTGATGTGGTTTTTACTGATTTCTCAAAAGCCTACAAAATTAGTCATCAAATAATTTTACCAATGATGCAATTGTTTGATTTTAATAATGGACCAGTAAGCTTTTTTACTTAATACTTTAATGCCAGAAGGCTATTTGTACAATATAAGGGCTATAGATCGGTTCAATTCAGTGCATTATCGGGAGTGCCAATCTAGGACCACTGTTGTTCCTAATCTTTATCGGTGACATTACATCTGTAATAGTTGATAGATATAAAATATTAGTTATTTGCCGATGATTTAAAATTATGTAATATAATAAATTTTGTTGAAGGTTATGACAAACTTCAAGATAACTTGTACAGTATACAAAGTTGGTGTGACATAAACAATTTGCTTCTTAATATATCAAAATATTCAGTACTATCTTTTAATCGAAAATTGAACCCAACTTATTACAACTATCAAATAGATAATGTTTCTGTAAATCGACCAGAAACTATTAAGGACCTGGGAATTACTTTAGACCCCAAATTAGATATTTATAATCAAAATATTGTTTCATCAGCCAAGAAAATGCTAGGATTTATTTTTAGAAATTGTAAACTGTTCAAGAGCACTGAGGCTTTAAAAATGATATACTTCTCGGTACAAAGTAAGCTGGAATATGCTTCTCTAGTATGGTCTTGTTATAAGAAAAATAAAAATTCAGTTGAACAAGTACAAAGAGTGTTTTCAAAGTATCTGATTTTTAAGTTGGATGGTGAGTACCTTCCCTAAGGTATTAAGGAGCAAAAATCTCGGAAATGTTATCAAAACATGTATTTTTATGTCCGTTAACGATTTCCAAATTTCAGATTTATGTCTAAAGATACAGAACATTTTGGGGGAGTAGAATATCTTGTGGTCACTTGGTATAGTTAGTTGTAGACAAAATGGCCATCTTGATCATACATTCTTGAATTGTTCTTTATTCACTGATTTAATAATAAGAGTAAATGCACTGAAAAAATTTGGTTTTCAGTTGCTGCTATAAATTATGTTTATTACATTAAAAATGTAAAATCAGTTCTACTACAGAAAACCATAAAAGAAGTCTAACATAAAGAAGTAGCTATAGAAGTGATTATTAAACAAACTAATAAAATTGAAAAGTAAATTTACTTAATGGTGTACCAATAATGTTTTTCCAGAAACGAACACAACTCACACATATAAGTTTTTCAGTGATTTGTATTGTTTTTATTTCAGGTTAAACCTCTTGGTGTTATCTGGGGCAAATTTCAACAGTTTTCTTCTAAAAACACCATCATGTTTGATGACATTCGAAGGAATTTTATAATGAACCCAAAAAATGGTTTACGCATTAAACCATTTCGAGAAGCTCATTTAAATCGTCATAAAGACAATGAACTGTTACGCCTTTCAAAATATTTAAAAGATCTTGCTGAACACTCTAAAGATTTCGCCAGTGTAAATCACAGGCACTGGGAGAAATATAAACCTAAAAAAAGACATGAAAGAAGACAATGATAATTTGTGATAATTAATATTCATACAGTAATTATATATTTTAATTATTTTTAATATATTAGTAATAATATGTAAAGTAGTCTCATTTCTTTCCTACATATTCATAGCAATTTGTTCTTAAAAAATTTTTGGATACAAGAAAATGTCGGGTATAGCAATACTGACTAGCCGGCGAAAGACGGTCCGCGCGGCAAGAAAGAGTATTGCCGATAAGTCACCAGCCTTCTGCGAAACCATATATTAGGAATATAATATATCTTCCAATGAGTAGGAATGGATGCAAACAATCACAAAAATTTGCCATGCACTAATTCATTTATTTCATTTACACTTTATTATGAATGAATGTAGAAATCACATTCTTTCGGCTGGTCTTCTTTCCCCGACCAGACAGTACTGTCTTGAAAGCTGTTTTACGACAAAATATTTTCAAATTCGTTCAGAAATAAATGTAAAGATTTTCGTGATAATTTGATGAAGGAACAAACATTTAAACACCTGTGTCAATTGATTCACTACTGATTGTTATTATTTAAAATGAGCCAAGAAAATTGTTCAAAATGTTAAAGTAACTATCTCGGTTGTCCATTTTTGAAGAAATACAAACATTTTATAGGTCTCAAGCTTTGCACAAGGTGTAACTTGTATGGGTGATATACAGGGTGGTCCGAAGTTTACCTGACAAACTTCGACACGTAATAAATATATAAGCCGAAAAGTTCCTATCAACTTACATCCTTAGGGGATTGCTAACAAAGATACAGGATGTTAAAGTTTTGTAAAAAACAAACAATTTTTTTAATAACTCTAAAATTACGAAAGCTATCGACTTGAAGTTTTAGGGGCGGTGATGATTTTTAAGTCTCTATTGTTTCATAAAATCTTATCTTTGTACTGCCTCCAGTGGCGCCGCCAGAGTGTGGGGGAGATGAGTTTTTCGCCGAAACTATGTTACGCCACTGTTTTGTGCAGTTGATTTTGAGATTGTTCGATTCAGTGTTCAATTTGGAAGAAAGAAGGTATCGTTTAGTTTTTTCGTACAACGCTTACTTTTCGAGTAAAACGGCTATTTCTGCTTTCCCTACTAAAACAGTAAAACCTTTCCTACATAAATGATAAAATTAATAATCCTAGTTGCCTTTGGTAAACAATGAAACAGTGTTGTCAGTCAATGTTTGACCTGTCAAAACTAGTGTTAGTGTTGTGTACCAAGCTACAAGATGCCAAGATTGTTAAGCAACGAAGAGTATGCTGATATTCATTTTATTTATGGGTTTTGTGATGGCAATGCTCAACAGGCAGTTCGAGAATACCGAAGGAGGTATCCAAATAGGAGACGACCAAATGTTTAAGTTTTTACAGACACTCATCGCAATTTTTGTGAAAGGGGATTGCGAGATAACCGACAAAATAGAAATGAAGATCGAAGAAATATTGGAAGAAATGGAAACGGAAGAATTCTTAGAGCTTTTGGCGAAAATCCAAGTTTAAGTTCTCGCAGGGCAGCACAACAATTAGGAACATCCAAGTCTAAAATGCTACGAGTATTACATCGAGACCACAGAAAAGCTTATCATTTATATCCCGTACAAAATTTACATCCCGGTGATACAGAGAAGCGTTTAAATTTTTGTCGTTGGCTAATTAACTCTGTAAGGGGGAATCCCGAATTCTTAAGAAAAATATTATGAACCGATGAGACGACGTTTACCAGAGCTGGAGTAGTGAATCACCATAATATGCATGTTTGGGCACACGCAAATCCTCACCAAACCCGCCTTCGATCATTTCAAAATGAATTTAGTGTAAATGTTTGGTTGGGTATTATTGGCAACAACATTTGTGGCCCACACTTCTTGCCGCCTAGGCTAAATGCAGAATTGTTTCGGGATATCCTCACTCATGACCTTCTCGAAATAATGGGAGATGTTCCCCTTGATGTACGAAATGAAAGTTGGATGGAGCACCGGCGCATTTTGGACGGGTGGTGCGCGAATGGTTGGACGCTAATTATCCTGAGAGATGGATAGGTCGTGTGGGAAACAATTATAACGCCCAGGAGAATATTGTAAGAGGTCCGGTGGCCTGGCCACCAAGATCACCTGACCTCACGCCTTTAGACTTTGATATGTGGGGTTATTTAAAAGAAAAAGTTTATGCTACACCGGTGACAACGAGAGATCAGCTACTTGAGCGTATCCAACAAGCTTGCAACAAGATGAGGGAAAATCATCATCAAGTATCCGCCGCTGTCAATTCCACAATTCAGAGGTGTCACAAATGTATTGAAGTGAATGGGCTCCAATTTGAGCAACTTCTTTAATTTCCTGTGTTTCACTGTTTGGTAATGAGTTTTATTTATGTTCTTAGTTTTTACATAAATTCTGTAATTTATGAAATAAATGATAAACTTTCAATAAAGTTTAGTCATGAAAATGCTTTTTACTATTTTACTCGAAAAGTAAGTGTTGTACGAAAAAACTAAAAGATACCTTCTTTCTTCCAAATTGAACACTGAATCGAACAATCTCAAAATCAACTGCACAAAACAGTGGCGTAACATAGTTTCGGCGAAAAATTCATCTCCCCCACCCTCTGGCGGCGCCACTGGAGGCAGTACAAAGATAAGATTTTATGAAACAATAGAGACTTAAAAATCATCACCGCCCCTAAAACTTCAAGTCGATAGCTTTCGTAATTTTAGAGTTATTAAAAAAATTGTTTGTTTTTCACAAAACTTTAACATCCTGTATCTTTGTTAGCAATCCCCTAAGGATATAAGTTGATAGGAACTTTTCGGCTTATTTTAAGTCCCTCTATCACATGTCGAAGTTTGTCAGGTAAACTTCGGACCACCCTGTATATAGTTTCTAAAAATCCTTTGAATGAACTTCGACTAATACCCATTTCCAATGCAAATTGTCTAAAAGTTATGTAAGAGTTACACACTAGCGAATCTAGAAGGAAATTTTGGAGGGAGGGCAGAGCTATACACATAAAAAATCGGTAAGAAGAAAAAACTAATTTTCATTAATTTTTTCTTATTCATTACAAAACGAAAATAGTATGTATTATTATTTTACTATTATTAAATAATTAGTAAAATTATTATCTACAAGCCTTTTTAACACCCTATTAGTTCTAAGTAATAATAAAAAAAAATTTTTTAAAGGACTGAAGTGAACACTACGGACTATATACTTTGTGGTTTCAGTATATATTTACTATACTACTCTAAAATGTAAATTAGGCACATGATTAAATGTTATTGATGCTTCCTGATCTGTACAACCGATATACGTTACGACAGTCATATCTCTACAGGCTCATGTTTATGTTTATTCTTATGGAATAATATATAATTTATTTCAAAATTATTTGAAACATAAAAACATCGGCTTCTTTGACGGCGGTAAAGGAATCAAGGAAGCCGACGTTTTTTATATTGCAAATTAGTTTGAAATAAACTTTACATAGTATGCCTGTGGATGGGTTTTACAAGAGGTGAAATATTACAATTTTTTTTAAATTATGAGTTATAACGCTTGTTTTTGAAACATGCCATCCTATAACGTATCATTTCATTGTTAGGTATTTTATAAATTCAGAATAGTTTATTTGATACAATTAACTAAATAGGTGGCAAAAACTGACTAATGGTATTTACTAAAAATTCTCTTTACAAATATTCCAATACTCAACTAAAATTTTGGATTTTGACTGGCTATAAAATTTGAAACAACTTCCTTATTTAACATTTTATTCCAAAATTAAAGATAAGGCCAATTTACTTTTAAGCAAATTGCAAGTTTTTGTCATTTTTGAATACCCTGCATAAGAAACATATGTTTCTCAACGTGAATCGTATTTTTTTTAGGAAATCAAAAACTTTTATGTAGAAAAACCTTTTTCTTTAAATGTTGAGTATTTTTGCGGTAAATCTTATCCGCGGACATATTGTATAATGCAACGGTTGTCATACTAACTGAATAATATCGGAATATTTTTTGCATTGAACATTTGGTTTCTGTTAATTTTTATGGAAAGCAAACATTTCAGGGGGGGGGGGCTCCTCCCTAAATCCGCCAGTGGAGTTACATGTTGTCAATTAAAGATATTTTGAAAAACAATTGAATTTTTTTCGATAATTTACGAGCTAGTTGTCAGTTTAAAAACAGTGTAGAATGGAGAATTAAAATACAGTTGAACTTTTCACACTCGAACCTCCCAAATCTCCCTAAGACTGTCAAGTAAGAAAAAATTTGAGTTAGTCAAAATATTTATAAAACAAAGTGTATTATATCAAGGGTACAGGAACATATTCGGGTTACCGAGAATTTTGAGATGTAGAAGTTCGACTGTATACAGTGTGTGTTAGATTTTAATAGGGAAACTTAAAGAATCGATAAAACATGCTAAAATATAGTTGGGGAAGCGATATTGTGACGGGACGTGTGAGGTAAGACGCGACATGTGGCCGGGAAATGCCTGGCATATGACATTTTCCCTCTTTTATACCGCTTACATTAAAGCGAGAACGATGATTGTTGTTTTTGTTGGTACGCACCCGAGGCGGAGTTTAACTTTCATGCTAGGATACTTCAGGGCCGCACTTAATTTTGTTACCGAATCGTTCTAGCAGTGTTGATATATTGTAAGTATAATATTATAAGGTGTATAATAATTATTTAATATCTGTTTATTTGCTGGCGTGTTTTTGAAAATATTTTAAGAAAGTTATCGTGTTGAGGTGAGTGTAGTGAATACAGTGATAAAGAAAATTAAAATTCATTGGTGTTTTCAGTAAGAAAAATTCGGCTATCTTTGAACGAGCAAGAGAAACAACTTTGCTTTAATGTTTACAATAATCTTTTGAGCGACGAGCTAATGACCCTAATTTGTATGATTTAGATATACTAGGTGAAACAGCATCTCTGATTATCGTTCTCCGTCCCATAATACACAAACTGGTGAAAGAAGGTGCCCTCCCAAGAAAACAAAAATCCGACGCCGGTGATTCGAAAACTCTGGAACCATCGTTAGCAAAACTTTTAAGAACCTTAGTTTACGACGCGTATCAGAAAAATGAAATCCCAAATTTGACGTGCTAGACAGAAAATTAAAAGAAATGGATTATCATCTAAAATATACCAAAAGAACTTTAGGAACTTGGCTGAGAAAAATTGGATTTAAATATCAAACTATTAATAAACGCATGGCGATTATGGAAAGTAGACGAATAGTAGATTGACGAAATTCATACCTAGAAGAGATGAACTCAGAAGGGAAAATAGACCAGTTTATTATCTAGATGAAACTTGGTATGATACTCATGACACCGTAAAAAAATGGAAAATATCAACCAATCTCATTGCCCCCTAATAAAGGGACTCGGTTGATTATATTACACTGGATCAGTTGATGGATGGGTTGAAAATGCATTGAAACAGTGTAGAAAAGACATGGAAAACTGTAATGTGGATTACCACAAAAACATGGAGGGAGAAGTATTTGAGAAATGGTTTGAAAATACCCTAATTCCAAAATTAAAACCGAATAGCATTATTGTTTTTGACAATGCAAAGTACCATTCGAGACAACTGTATAAAATTCCTAACAAGAGTTCAACTAAGCTGGAGTTGCAGATTTTTTTAATGGAACGTGATCTCTATTATGAGGAAAATTATAATAAAGTACAACTGTGGGAGGTCATGCATACGAAAAATTATGAGAAGTATATTATAGATAATGTAGCGGAGAGATATGGCCACAAGGTGTTGAGTGTCGAAAATTAACAAGGAAGATTGAGAAAGAAGAATTAGGAAAGTAATTACAATTGAGGATGATTATTTAAAAATTGCCAAACTTCATATAAATAGTGTAAATAAATTTATTATAAGTTTGACCGAAGATAGTAGTTCATCTAAAAATGAAGAAGAGGGTGAGAGGGGCGAAGATTCAGAGGAAGAAGCAATGTGAGGTGAGGTAAAGTGAAGTGGTGTGAAGTGAGGAAGTGAATTTTATGATGTCAACTGCATTATTTAATTCCGTTTTTGTGCTTTTGTAGTTCAGTGCTTGAAAAATATTCTTTTTCAGGATGTAATTATTTATTAATGTTATTCTTTTTTTTTCATTTTGACAAAAATATGTCGTTCTGTTTTTTATAGTAATAACTTTACTAGTAGAATTTAGTTTTAGTTTATTTGCTAAGAAAAATATTTGTCTATGTTACTATTTTGAGAGTATATTTTTTGTTTTTATTTTGTTTTTAAAAGTTTCTTGTTACTTTTTAAATAATTTCTTTATTCTATACTAATATTCCATACCCATCCTTTCCTGGCAAGAAATGCTTATACCTCCTCGCGGTTCTTGCTGGGTAGTAACAATTTGTATTAAGCGAACTTGAATACTGTAACAGTTGTATGTGTAGTCAATACATTAAATTCAATACTTTTATTTTAAGTTAATACTTTTTTTGCACAATTGTTAAATTTGTTACGAACTAAACTGAGCACAAAAACCTACATTGAAAAAGTAAACGAGCGAACAATACAGTTAAATCCGGCTCTGCGTTCCGTAGCGTCTTACATCGCACGTCCCGTCACAATATCGGTTTCGCACACTATAATATGGATTTGTCATATAAACTTATAGCTAAAAACAGTTAGTTTTAATTTATTTTTAGTTTTTCCCATATTTCTCCGGAAATAATTAGGATACTGTTATGAAATTCGGAAGATGAACGTTACGCACATCAGTATACTTCTCACCATAATATTCTTCACTCTTTCTAATCAGAGGCATGACGGTGGGGGGTGTCGAAGATATTATTCCCTAAAAAACGGGACACCACTAACCTAAACTATTTATTCTTTCCTTTTCTACATTTACTATCATCAATTCACAAAAAAGAGTTCTTATAATTTCAAATTAACATTACTTTGGCGTATTCTATTGATTCATTAAGTTTCTGATTGAAATGCGGCCCACCCTGTATAGTGTTAATTAAAAAAAGTTGGAGGTTGCAAGGGGGTGGCTGTACTGGACACGGTTTTCTAACAGGTATTTTATACTCCTCTATCAATTATTTAAATTGGCCCTAGGTGCATTTCACTATCTTTATTAGTATTATAATTTAATTTTGCCCTAAATAAAACATTGTGGGTCCCAATCAGTTATGATATTCTTTTATTGTGAGATGACCATAAAAACTTTATTTTTTCTTATTGTTTAATTATTATTATTTTATATCATATCTTTTTTTATTTTTATTTTATCATTCAATTTAAAGTCCTGGAGTGGAAATCATAAAGTGTAAAAATAGTATGAATAGTGACAGAGGGCCTATCCCACATAGACCACTTTATTGGTTAGTGGATCACGGTTCACCGATTCGTGACAATTCGGTAAACCATGACAATAGTTTAGGTATAAATAGGGTAGATTGTTAGCATAAGTTTAGTTTTAATCATCTCCAGATGATGCCAACTTGGTCGGCGAAACGCGCGTCGAGTGCAGTATATAGTGTTTTGGTGTTTCGTGGAAAACTACGTCAGTGTTATTTTCACATCAAAGGTTCCAACCCACTCCAGGACTACGATGGCTTTACGGTCAACGGAACTGAATCTGTATCATAAGGTTAGTGCTAAAATTAGATTAATAGGGTCAGATATATGGTTTCTAAAAACTTGCAAACGTCGTTCAGTATTTCCAAATTTTGTTCAAGTTAAAATTCCAAATTCTTCACACATTTCGAATAAAGTTACAATGTTTGCAAAGCAGATATGGCTGGATTTAGAAATTAAGTATCTGTACAGTAAACGAAGTACATTTGATGGACTTTACAAAAAGCTTACCTGTAAGTTAAATAATTTAGAACATGAACAATGGTGTGACTTTCAGAGGAACATGTTTATATCAATTAACGTGAAATTTATTAAGAAAATGTCGTCACAAAATAAAAAATAAAATATTAATCGGTAGTACGTTAAAAGAAAGTGTTCCTCAAAAAAGTTCTCAGCATTGTAGAAAATCATTCCTCACAGTCGTTTGATAAAGAAGAAATTAATCTCCTTAACAAGGGATTAAATTTTGCTTTACCTGCCTCAGAAGGCATTTTAGATGAGATTGTTGCAAGTGTTGAAAGTTCAATTCAATACCTTCCTGATTCCTCTAAAGGATTTATCAAAAAAGCTTGCAGAAACCAAATCTCGACAAATTGTCACTAAAATAAATAAAAAGTCAAAATCTACAAAAGACAGAAGAATTATCAAACGGTTGCATGAAAAAGATTGTTTTTATTTAAAAGCTGATAAGGGCAATAGGGTTGTTATTTTAGATAAAGAGGACTATTATGGAAGGGTAGACAATCTTATTAGTAATGGTTCTTATAAAGAACTTTCTAGAAATCCATTACCAAAAATGGTTACTGAAGTAAGAAGTGTACTTAAATCCTGCAACAACCTTATTACTCCAGCTTTAAATAGGAGGTTACATGTATCTAACCCAAGTGTGCCTAGATTGTATTGCTTGCCTAAGATACATAAACCAGGAAAGTCGGTACGTCCTATTGTTTCAGAAATCGGATCGCAGACTTACCACCTATCAAAATGGTTAAGAGAAGAGTTCGAAAATTTACCTATTGTTCGATACAAAAGTCGCTGATATTAATAACTTTGTATCTAAATTAAACAGTTGTTTCGCGTCAGTTAAATTCACATATGAAATTGAAAACTCTGGACAACTACCATTTTTAGATGTATTAATAATTAGAAATAGTGAAAACAAGTCAAATTCTAAATTTGACATATACAGAACAGATACCAGTACTCTAAGATATATCCCTAAGGACTCTCACCATTGTGCTCAACATAAAATGGCGAGTTTTAATTTTCTAGTCCATCCTCTAGCTTAAGCTTAAGCTTCCCCCTCAATAAGGAGAAGTTTGAAAAAGAAAAGACATTGATTAAGGATATAGCTACGAGTAATGGATATTCTGTAAGTTGAATTGATAACATAACTAGGAAACGAAAGTTTAAAGAGTCGCTTCGAAATTCCTCGACCTTTTAAAATGAAAGAGAAAATCCGAAATTTGTGTCGATTCCATTCGATCTTCGATTCAATGGTGGTATTGGTATGGCAGAACAGATAAGTCTAGTGTAGCCCAACATGCGTTTGAGAACAACCATAAAATAGATATTAGTTTAAGATTAATTAGGAATGTAACAAATACTAGACAGCTGGATGCATTTGAAAGCTTGGAAATCATATAGTGTAAAAATAGTATGAATAATGACAGAGGGCCTATCCCAAATAGCCTGCTTTATTGGTTAGTGTGTCACGGTTCACCTAATCGTGACGGTTCGGTGAACCGTGACAATAATTAGCATAAGATTGTTAGCATAAGTTTAGTTTTAATCATCTCCAGATGATGCCAACTTGATTGGCGAAACGCGCGTCGAGTGCAGTATATAGTGTTTTGATGTTTCATGGAAAACTACGTCAGTGTTATTCAATTTGAAATTGATAGTTTTTTATAACTGCTTTAGCGGCGCATGTTATCCCAATATTATCACTTCGTGAAGAAAGCAAAAAAAAATTCGTATTGTTCTATTTGTTGCAATTCAGAAATACTTTGATATCGTATGTGTATAATTATACCAGCTCGGTGGAGTCGTTGTCTAGAGCGGGCGATGACAATTGCGACTAGATAATCTCTCCATCGTAACTGCGAGTTCAAATCCCACCACAAGCAATGTTGGTGGGAATGGTTGTGTGTCCGCGTTTTTTCATCAGTGTAACCCACGTCCGTGCAACTTCGGCTTTGGATTCGGGGGTTGTCTAATTTCTGTAGTATTTATGTTATGTTATGGTAATTTTATGTTCGTTCCATTTACTCAGGAAGTAGAAATGCCATATTGTAATAGTTTATCTGAAATGAATGCTCTTAATACAGTATGGGCCATTTTGGTGCTATATGTATTGGAATCTCGGAAACTGTAAGAGATAGAAAAACAGTTAAATGGGGAGAGTTTTAGACAATTTTGTTACTAACTAAAAGCCGCCTTTAAAATTATTCTAGCTGTTGAAAGTTTTGAGACGCCGAAACAACTTTTTTATTTTTCAATATTTTTTAAATCCGTAAAAACATTCTCAAAACAACTTTTTTCGTGAAATTTAACTCTCTATTCAGTTTCAACGTTTCGATTATTTAAGACTATCATCAGATTCGTTTAACATCGATTTATAGATTTAAATTGGATAGATACCTGGTGAAAACACAGCCTAGTATCTAATTACTATTTTTTCCTTTTTTAAACAAATACATTAGAAAAAGACCTTATGAAGTCGATCCTGCACTCAATGCACTCGCTCATTATTGCGCCACTCCAACCTGCGGAGGAGATGAAGTGTAGTGTAGGCATAAAAATTGTGGTAGGAACGAAACACAAAGATCTTATTCGTCGATATACGGACGCCGCAGATACTCTTTATCCTAAAGTTTCCATCCAATTATTTCCCACGGCTTATTTGTGTTTTGGAAAACCTATATAAAACCAAGGAAACGTTTAGATTTTTTTTGTAGAAATTTTAATCATTTCTTTGTTACACGTGTCTTTTCTGTAAATGATTCAAATAAATTTCTTAACTAATACTATAGTGTTGAGGTATTTAATTAGATCAGTTATAATGAACGTTAATTTGCCATTAATTCATAACAAAATCATAAATCATAATTATTATGCAAAATGTGTAAATGATTTGTACAATAAACCCAGCTTTATATAAGTATGTAAAATAGGTACTTGTCGGTGAAAAAACAAATAATATATAAAAAAGTATTCAGGTATACCACCGTACAAATTAACTTAATTACCTACCACTTAAATTAACTTTATTAATATTTAAGAAATACTATTATAACTTATTATTTATATTAGGTATAGTAAAAATTGTAAATATTATTAAGAGTTATAAATGAGATAAATAATGGCAATATTTATTAATTTTATTATATATCTGAAGGGTTTGGGCGTAAAATCTGGTAAGTGACAATTCAATATTCTTACAGGACTCAATTTTGAAAGTTTGAAAAAATATTGGAATAACACCCGACACTTTTTGTTATTTCTGCCAATACCCAGGAAATCTGTGTGCATTGTTTTAGTTGAATATTTTACGTGTCCTCTTTCAAGCCAGTTTTTTCCAAAAATGACATGCATTTATCATTATTTGCATTGATTATTTGCAACCTCAATGTCAAAAAAAGCAGCTGAGAAAAATAATGAAAATTTTATTTAAGACTAACAAGACAAAAATTGTATAAGGTTTCTACTTAAGTCAGCATATTAGGTTTATAAATAAATTTTCTTTGGGTATCAAATTGTTATAAAACGGATGATATACACTAGGTATCCATTGTAAGCAGGATAACACTTGCTGAAATTTAGAGTTTTCTATAGCCAGAGGCGAGTCATATTTCAGGGGCAACTCTTCCAAAAATGGGGTTCCAAAAGATGTAGGGCGTCCTCTTTTCCTAAATGAAACAGGTAGCATTAACCCATTGTAGGTATATGATGCATGTATGGTTGATAAATCGTCTGAAGAGAATTCCATCATGACTGCGTCCCTGATGCATTAGTTGTTAGTTGCTGGAAATATTCGCGCATCTTAGATACCTGTTTTAAATCGGACCAAGTCATTCTATATACTTTGAAAGGGGTTTTCTTTTGGGATTTCTTTAAAACCTTCTCCCAGCCGTTTGGATCATAGATAAATTGACAGTGGGCTCACACGTAGTTTTCAACTAGTGCAAAATCTCTATCTGATGGTAACAATATATGTCCAACTTGTGAGATGTGGACAATTTTTTTGAATTATCCTGAAGCAATTAACCTAAGCCAAACAGCCAAAGCGTCCAATTTTTATTTTGTCCTATACAGTTATCTGATATCGCAATTAGCTTCTCATCTTTAATATTATTCATTTCAAAATGTTTCAATAGGCAACTTCCTATTTCATCTGCACCTCGTCCTGCGATAGATTCATCCCACATGTAAAAGTATCCTTGAGTGGGGTATGTAGAGTGAATGCTGAAATTGTAACAGAACAGCTTCTTCTTGTAAAATGTTGGTTCCATCGATAGTTTTGGAGTGGGCAAAGCTTGCTACAGATCAAACGTTATTACAAATATTCCTTGGTTTCCTATGGCTTCTTTAGTTGCACTTCCAATTGCATCTTGTCCAGCTTTGGCTTTTCGATGGTGTAACTCTTGTTCTGTTGTTAACTGCTTAAGTTTAGCATCATCATTATTAGCTCGTGCTTCTTTTGTGGCAACAATGAACCTATCACACACACTGCAAGAGTCTATCTTGGGTGACTTAAATGTGATGTTATAGTCTTCCGTAAATATTCTACGGAATTTGTCTCGAGAGACAGGGACTTCATTTTTTTCAGAACATTCAGAAGTATACACGTCGTAGCAGTTGTCTACTGTATACTCCATTGTCATGAACAAATGATTCGGAGCGTTGTTTCTGGAATAGTGACTTTCATATTTCGGTGATGCGTCAATGAAAGATCGGACAGAGACAGATGATTTTCATAACGACCTCCATTATCAACAGTGGGTGTATTGCAACCTTTTCCCATCTTTGTAGCAATATTTTCTATTCTTCCATGATTGTTCTGCAGACCGTGGATACTTAAAAATGCCTTCTTGCAAATTTTATTTCTTTCACCATTTGAAACTACAAAATAATCCAAAGTAAAATTTCGCCTGAAAGGAAGATCTCTTTTTGTTTTACGTTTGACTTTCTGTATTGTCATACATCCAAATAGGTAAGAATTTTGCATATTATGATTTTCTATCCTCCAAAAATTTCTAAAAATCTGTTGTCGGTTTATAATACTCACAATATCAAAACACTTATTTTTGCAAGAGCAGTCAGGTCACTAAATCCATTCTGACTATTTTCCGAATGATGTCTGTCGGTCTCTGTGTGTGTGTGTGCGCGCGCGCGTATGCGTGTGTGTGCGTGGGTGAGCTGGAGCTGGCGTGCGAGCGGGAGTGCGAACGCGAGTGCGAGTGGCAGTGAGTGTGAGTGAGTGAGTAAGTGAGAGTGTGTGTATGTATTCGCGATAACTCAAAAAATACTAATGGGAGAATTCCAAAATTTGGTAATTTAGATTTTCAACAACATTTTAAGTGACACATTAAATTTGGTGTATGTGACGCCACCATAAAGAATGAAAGAAGAAAAAAGGTACCTATCTGCAGTTTCGGGAAAAAAATGTAAAAATTTGTATTACGACAAATCTCGGCGAGTTATAATGGAAAAACATAACTTTATGGAAAAATCTGTCCGTATGTCTGTAGTATCGCGATAGCAGCCACAGTTTTTGAGATAAAGCTTTCAAATTTGGTACACATGTTCTAAAAGCCAAAGGATATTTAGTATTAAATAAATTAAATACTTCTTTTTTGAGTTCTCATCCTATCACCATACCCAATTATCGTAAGAATTTCAATTCTCTACAGATACACTCATGTTATAAATTAAAATAAATCGACAACAATTACTGAGAAACCACTATTGGGATTATTAGGTGATTCATTGTCAAAGACGATAGTGAAAAAAATTAGTTAAAATATGCAAAAAAAAACGGTTAATAATTAAAAAAAGGTCACATATTGGACAAAATAACCTACGGATTTGATTTCAACTGCTCAAAATACCTAAAGATCATCAAGATACTGTCAGCAATCTCAACAGATTACTGACCCTCCAACTGATGCCCAAGAACTATCCTTAACACTCAGTTTTTTTTTTCACGCGAAAATGGTTGAATGTACTAAATTTTTTTGTAAGAAATTTTTGCGTAGAATTTTGTGCCCTTAAATTTTTTTTTTGTATTTTGCGTGCAATTTCCAAAAAAGCAATTTTTGGGAGTTTGACACTATTTTGTTTTGTGTCAGCCTAGAGAACATTTTTATACTTTTCTACTACCAAAAATGTACTTCTATGCAAAATTTTAAATTAGAATTATTTCATTCCAGCTTTTGTCGTTATTTTTTTCTCTGGGGACTGGGCTATATGTCAGAATTTTTAAAACTAGAAGAGTAAGATATATTTAATTTCTACTAGGACACCAGTCGCCACGCTCCGAACATTTTATGTAGCGGGATCTCTGTGAATGTATTTTCTAAAAATTTGACCTATCAGCCTCTGAATTTTTAATGATTTTCTAAATATATGCAAATATGCAACTTTGTATGTCTATACTGATTTTAGTTTGTAACTAAAGATTATTACGTTAAAAAGGAATAAGTAAATATTTAGTTATAAAAAATTCGATAGGTTTAAAGTTGGTCTACGTTTACAACCAATTCAGTTGCAAATATAATCTGCTGGTCAATTTCATATTGGGTTTTATTCATACGCGTGGTTGCATGTATACATCTGTGGTGAACATCCCCTAGCTACCATTGTGGTATACTATCGCTGTAACCATTGAAATCAAATGTTTGTTTCTTAATCCCACCTGCCATTATTATAATAAAATTAATCAATATCTCTCAAAATAAAGGATAAGGGTTGCTTCCCCACCCCCTGAGACTGCAAGGGGAACAGATACTAGTAGCGCCAACTCTTTCAAAGGCTAGATCCGTAGCCCTAGGAATGTCTAGGATAGAACTCTCAACAGAGAATTATTAACACACACGTTTCATAAAATAATAGGTATAATGAAAAATTCAAAATTACCCACACATCACAATAAATTTTCCAATACACAGTCTTAATAACCCCTTAAAAAACGATAAAATAAAATCCCCTTGGAGAGTAGGAGAGAGCATTCGATACTCTGTAAAAGATTTATCCAGCTACAAAATAGTTTGATCTCACCAAATTCTGCCATCTCTATCATTGGCACACACATACATTATTAAGACACTTATGCAATCATTTACCAACAAAATTTCTAGAGTTATAGCCGAAAATAAGTAAAATAATTTAAATTTCTACCCCGAGTATGTACTATGTAGTAGACATAATTTTACGTCCTCCCTGACTCGTCTACGTTCAACGATCGACTATCTAATAACGACTTTATAATAACCAAAATAATTATAACAATTACAAATTTCATAATTTAATTCCTAATTCTACATCTCGACATCCTCTTGGATCGTATGTTCATCGGCCGGCACTCCACTTTCGACTCTCTGATAGCCAAAATAATTAATTATAACAATTACAAATTTCATAATTTAATTCCTAATTCTACATCTCGACATCCTCTTGGATCGTATGTTCACCGGCCGACACTCCACTTTCGACTCTCCCTTTTACCCGCCGGTTTTAGCAAAACTGTTTTCTTTAGAATCAGAAAATTCATATATGAAATAGATGGTGTTACAATAAGCTAATTATACAGGGTGTATTACAGTATTTTAAAAAATACCATCATGCATCCATGCCCTAGCCAGGATTTGAACCAGAGACCCCTTGGTCTCAAGCCTAACGTGTAAACACTGAGCTTAGCCGGGAGCCAACGGTTTAACAACAATAGATGCTATACATTTTTAAGTCAATGTTTAGATAAATCAATAAATCTGAATCAAAAGTCTCATTGAAGAGGTTTTTGACTCAGTATCGCAATAGAAACTGTTGGAATATTTAGAGAACTGTATGGACTTATATGTAAATGCGGTGATTTACTCGGGGTTAATCAAGAGAATATAAATAGTTAAAATAAATTTAGTCTACGGGTATAATGAAGAAAAGTTAGTTAGATACGTGGTATTTCACAAAGGACAGTAATAGAACTTTTGCTATTTCAAATGTACATAAATGGTATGTTGAAGCTAAGAGTCCCTGGCATTGTCATCTCATATGCCGAAAATACCTTTCTGCTTTTCTCGGATCATACCTGGGATGTAGTTCAAACGAAAGCCGAATAGACCTCAACGAAATGCCACATTAGTTAAATGGAATTTATTAATATTAAACAATACAAAAACAAAATTTCTTACATTTTTACTTTCTTATACCTAATATAAGGAAGTATAGTAATCGTGATTTTTTTCGACCTCGAGATTTTGATTGATATATACGTTTTGAACCCTCCTGAATCCATTCAGACTATTTTCCGAATGATGTCTGTCGGTATGTGCGTGTGCGTGTGTGTTTGCGTGTGTGCGGGTGCGTGTGTGTGTATGCGTGTGTGCGTGTGTTCGTGTGCGTGCGTGCGTGTGTGTATAACAGTTTTTAAGCATACATAACTGCACAAGAGAGAAGTAAGAAAATCAGTGACGTACAGATGTGTAATTAAAAATTCTTGTTTTTTAAATACACCTAACACGTATGATTTATTAAAGAAATAAATACTCTGTAACTGGGACACTTGAATAACAGTGGCGGTCGGTCCATGGAAGCAAGGGAGGCAGTGCTTCCCCTGGGATTATTAAAAAAAATACATAATTAGAACCTAATTATTATTTATCACATATATTAATCATTAAAATTTACTTTTACCCAATTTCAATAGACACGGCCCTGCTTTTCAGCAGATGAGATAATGTTGCATGATAAAACCGTAACGATGACGCACTCGATTAATCGAGCCAACACGAACTCGCGCGACTTCGATATATGTAAACAGAGACAACTGTCTCTGATGTAAGTAACTTCTTGAAATGCATCCCATCCCACTTCATAATCTTGATATCTGAGCTGTATAGCATCGTAATACGTTTTATTTTATAGATTTTAATCTCGATTTTAATATCAATTTTAATATTATACTTAATATTAATCTTCCTAGTATTATTCTCAGCTTTTGTGCTATATTTGTAAAAACTTTTTTGGTGTTTCTAAACCTGTGGTGCGGCGACAAGTGATTTTTAAAACGTTGAATATTAATGCGCGTGTAAGCAGATTTAGAATTATTTATTAAATTTGGAAGCTGGTCCTAGCACTGTGGAAAATATTATTTGCGTTTGTGTGGTGTGCAATTTGTTGAGAAGGAGATTTTCAAAATATTCGTTTCAAGATAAACTGGATATTATTAGAAACGGGAAACCAACACCTGATTTAAAACTCTTAAAAACGAAAGTTAAATCATGCTATAGGTACTTTAATATTGAAGTGTACAGTGCTAATCAGTGGTTAAGGGGTTGTGAAAATTTGTGTAAATTGTTTTGTTGGCCATGTGTACTGTTCACAAATGAAAAAGGTGTTTGGAATAAAAATGGCTTTTCAGATTTAAACAACATTCACAAAGTGACAAAAAGGCATGGTAAGTGTGAAACTCATTTGCGAGCGGTGCTAAAAGAATAAACATTTGTAAAATCACGAATTGAGCATTCATTAGATCAGCAGTTGAAAGAAAGTGTTAAAAAGACTTATTGACATTGTTTGTTTTCTCGGCGAAAATGAACTTAGTTTTAGAGGTCATACTGAATCTCGGAGCGTTGCTAATAGGGGCAATTTTATCAATTTAGTTGATTTATTAGCAAAATACGATAAAATTTTAAGTAACCATCTGGAACACTCCACGATATTTCGCGGTACATCAAATTATATTCAAAATGATTTGATTCAGTCGATAAGCAATATTGTTTTAGAAAAGATCAAGCAAGAAATAAAAAAGCTCCTTTTGTTGCAGTTATGTTAGATGAAACAACCGATATTACGAATATTAGTCAGTTGTCAATCGTAGTACGATACATAAATCCAAATAGGAAAGTCCAAGAGCGCTTTTTTAGGACTTTTAGACGTAACAACGCCATGAACGGCCGCAGCTTTATATACTATAGTTTGTCAGATAGTCGATGATCTACAGTGTGGTGCTGAACTTATCGCCCAAAGTTATGATGGGGCCGCTGTAATGGCTGGTGAATTGGGGGGCCTGCAGGCCAAAGTAAAAGAGACTTTTCAGAATGCAATATTTGTACATTGTTTTGCGCATCGATTAAATTTAGTTCTAGCTCAATCTGCAGCGTGTCTTAAAGAGTGCAAAGTATTTTTTTTCAAGTATTAGTGGAATGGCTGCCTTTTTTTCAAAATCATCAAAACGGACACGAGAATAAAAACTTTTTCAAGAAATTCAACCAGTGAAGAGCGGCTTTCAAAATTGTCCCCGTTGACATTAGAAAGTGACTTTGTGAAGGAGATGTCCCAAAATTCAAACTTTTACGACGGAGTTATTTCCGACATCGCAAAAAAGGAGAGGCGGATTAAACTACATTGTAAATAGGTAGGTATGTGCATGTTAACTACTTAACTAGCTGGCTCAATTTATAGTTGGCTAGAGAGTGCACGATGGCTAGTGTGACTGAACAAACTCTCTATTTCGCTGCGGGTTCAATCCTCGCCACCGGCGCTGGCAATGTCGGTGGATATGGTTGTGTGTCTGCGTTTTTTTCATAAGTGTAACCCTCGCCCGTGCAGCTTCGGCTTTGGAATCGGGGGTTGTCTAATTTTTGTGGTGTTTTTATGTTTTATGTTTATTGAGGAGTGGCGGTCCTACAAGTGTACTTTTTTCTAGATATCATAACTTTGCAGCTTTCGACATTTGCTTTAAAATGAGTATACGGAAGCCACGCCCCTTTTCTTAAAATAATTTTTGCCTCGCTTCGCTCGGGGCCTCACGCTACCCATCACTCTATATCACAAACTGCTTCCCCTGTATCAAAACTCACCGCACGCCCCTGTTGAATAAGTAACAGTAGCAACACGACAGTATCGTTTTCGGTTTCATTGAGTGCTTGTGTTTTAACGCTAAACCAGTCGGATGACTTCAAAAGATTAAAATTCAAAATTTGAATTTTCCCATTGTGGAGAAAAAAATGTAAAGCTTAAATTTTTCACATTTGCAAATAAAAAAAGAATGTGGGTAATACCTACTCATTGTTATTTATAGTTTATTAATGAAATGAAGGGAATTTATGGACACTATATCTCTTGTTGTTTCTATTATTACTTACGGTTTAACGATCTAATTTATTAATGAGACAATCATTTAGAAACTCAAAGGGTGAAATTTTCTTTGATGTGTCAGAATTTCTATCATTATCACTATTAACTTTGCAATTTCATCCATATCAACACATTATTTTAAAAAAGTACCGATTTTCACGTAATTTAAGATTAGAAAATACATCACGAAACAAATTCACTTGGTATTTTCATATGATTGTGATTTTATCTACATTTTAACGAAATTCTTCCAGGGAGAGCGCTGGGGAATTCCAATTAGAGATTCCTATGGTGAGATTGAGAACTTTCTCAGGAGGCAATTATTCTCATTATTTGAGACTGTGGTCGATGACACTATATACATTGATACTTTTAAAAATCATTCAAAAATATGTATTACAAATAATATTTAAAAAATTTTAAATGTATCCTTCAGAATTATTTTTCAGGGAAAGTAATAATTTATTTGACGTAGATAGTTTATAGATATAAAATATCCGCATTAACATTGTTTTTGTAACGCCATATCCTAAAATGACATTTATTGGACAGTTTCAATGAATCAAAACATTATAGACAAGTGAATAATAAAGAAAAAGTGTGAAATAAAGAAATTTTATTTCACAGTGTGAAATAAAACTTAATAGTCAACAGACAAAATTAAAGTTCTTAAATCAAACATTTATTAATTATTAACAAATTTCATGAACAATTTTATTCATAATTTTACGAAAATTTATATGAATAGTACTGTTACTAACATTATTTATATTTATTCCTGGAATTATAGGTTCAGATGTGCGAAACATATTTGATTCATTTATATTAATATGGTGGTTGGTCCGATTTTCACCAATGACTACATCGGCAGACATAGTTATTTCTGTAGTATTGTTTGAAAATATGTTTTGAAATTTCCTTTTTGTTCTGGATGCTATCTTCTATATATTCCTCAGGAACTGTTGAGGATTTCCATCCCCCATGACGTTTTAAGGTAAGAATATCAGCTCCAGAACCAGCTAATAGTGATGTCGAAGATCTCCTACAGCTGTGATCCGTATATTGCTCAGAATTAGATAAGTTAAGATATTTAGCTATAATACTTGATATTTTGAAAATGTATTAATACCAACACGTTGGACCGTACATTTTTCTCCTCGATATTGAAGAAAAACCCGGTCGGTCTTCGAATCAGGTACTTTAACAACCATCACGCAGTCTTTTCTCACAATGTCATCAATGGTCATATTGTAGAGTTCCTCTCGACGATAAGCGCCAGCCAAGCCCATTATTAATACAACTTTCAACATTAAAAACTTTTCATCTAGTGCTTCTAGTAAAAAACGTTCGACATCTGCTCTGTCAAAAACTTTAGATTTCTTAGCCCTATACCCAGTGGATTGTCTTTTCGAAAAAGCTTTTACTTTTTGATAATTGGATACTTTGTACATTATTCTGTACATTCAAAATTGCTTTAAGCATCGGAAACTTGGACCAGAGACTTGAATATTTTAAAGTTTTTGCATTTTCAGATAGTCAAAAGAACAGACAGATTTGTTACAGTTTTCTGCTTACACCAGTGCATAAATAAATCATATTCTTTTTCGTACAATTGTCTAGATTTCGCTGGTAATAAATCTAAAGTTACAGCAATTGCTTGCTCCCTGATTTCTGGAGGAGTACCAGGAATAAAATCTTCCTCACCATCACTCATTTTGTTCCAAATAATAATTATTGTAAAATACAATGTGTAAAATGCGAAGTTTAAATCGTTCAATTTTGTTGTTTTATTATTGGTTTCTATGGAAACGGCAATAGAATTTAGTCATTACGACAAGGTAACTTTGTCAATTTGCCGTATTTTTACAAAATTATACTGTTTTTTTATTTCGAATAGCATTACAAAAATTTTGTATATACCTCGAGACTAAAATGTGTTTTTTTTATTCGTGTGGTTTATAGCACTCGCCTTGGGCTCGTACTATAAACGCCCCACTTGTAATAGAAAACACCATTTTAGCCACTTGTTATATAAAATACTATTACAAAGACTCCTAAATTAGACAGAAAATTAATGATGGATATAGGTGCGTCACAAATATGCAGTTTGCAACTTATTAGTTACATCGCTGGTAATTTATATAATTCTTCGCCAATACAAGTTCAAAATAAAAAGTAAAATATTTATTTATTTATTACACTATTCAACAGATAAAATACAGAAGAGGAACATACAAAAAAAACACATAATTGTACCTCTTGTACAATTATGTGTTTTTTTTTATTAACCAAATTGTATACAAAATATTAAATAGATTTACAGTATATATCTACACTTATGCATCGTATATAGTCAAACATATATACTCATACACACATAAAAAAATAAAGTAAGATGAAAGATAAACTTTCTTTTCTTTTTTTTTGGCCAACAATAGAACAAAAAGAATTCAGTTTAATTGTAAATTGTTTATGTTTGCAATATATATATATATATATATATATATATATATATATATATATATATATATATATATATATATATATATATATATATATATATATATATATATATATATATATATATATATATATATATATATATATATATATATATATATATATATATATATATATATATATATATATATATATATATATATATATATATATATATATATATATATATTATTTTATATGTAATGATAACAAAATGGGAGTTTATTTTGGGCGCCACCAAGCGGAGACTGCTTGGATTACGATACTTACTTCTATGACTTATATATGAGCTGAGACTCGTCAACAAAGGGAGCCGGTTCTAGGAGCCAAAGCACTATTAAATTTTAAGGTATCTCTTTTTTTTTTAATAAGGCAAAGGTATCAAATTAACACATATGATTCCTCTTTTTCAAAAGTTGACATAAATGGATACTATATTACAAATAAAACCCACCACTAAAAATAACAAAACAATTTGATACACAAAAAAAAAACTTCACGTAATTTTGAATTATTTAACTAAAACTATGTCTGAGCTCAGATAAATAAAGTTGAAATTAATAGAGTTCTCAATATCAATCAAATGTCTGTCATATGACACAAAACAATTTAAAATCTTAACAAAAAAAAAATACTACCGTTGGGGGCCCCTTTTCTTTCTAGTATTTCGTACACTTGGATAGTTTCCAACACCCAGGCAAAACCATAAATTCCTGTCTTCAATTTTGTTTTCTCCAGTCAAATAATGTCCAGCTTTCTCCTTTTCTGTAAATCGTATTTTGTTATTTATACTCAACAGCTCTACGTTCAACTTCTTTCAAAAAAAAACTCTTTACTTCCTCTCTTCCTGTCATATATTTTTTTTGACTTTTCTTTCCTTCAAAAATCGCCAACTCCTTTTCTTTTTTAAAATTCCATCTTAATTCTAAATATAATGTTCAGACATCATTGCCTAGCAACTAACAACTATATAAGAAGTTTTGGCACTTTCACACTCACTATGGTCCTTTCACGTGTGTCTTGGTCCTTTTTACTCTTCATATATCTAATACCTATTACTTAAATCTAAAACTCTTGTATTATTACTACTACAAATTTGATTTACCTACTTAAAATATGTGTCAACTTGATATTTCTCATTTTGCCTTATCGTTATACCTTAAATATGCCCTTACTGGCTGCAATGTTAGTTAACTAAGATCGAAACTTATTTTATTATTTTTAATAAACTCCATTTTATTCCATATCTATGTAGTTAGTACCATTCATTAACTTTAAAACACAAATTCAGGCCACCAAATATTAATAAATCGCAAGAGTCCTTAGTTTAATGATTGAAACCTTTATTAATTACCTTGGGGGTCGCAGATATCATGTCATATTCTCCCCTGGATTAATATAGTTTTTATCCTTGGATAAAGACTTATTCATCCTTACGATGACATGCCATTTGTGTTACATATTCATGGTCATTGCTCTCTGTTAAGTACGGGTAAATTAGACTTATGTGGAACTTTCCCCGTATCCTATCATTATCTAAATGCATGAGTTCATAATTATTCTCATTTAAAACCCTGCTTATCTCATATGGTCCCTCGTATGGATATAACAATTTATCACATGTGTTTTTCTTCCAATTTGAAACTTTTAACCGTTTAACTATTACCAGATCTCCCTTTTTAAATTTTACCCTCTTTTTTATTCGGAGGTTTTGCCTTCGTAAATATCTGTCCGAGTTTGATTTTAACCTTTTCGCTACCCGATTTCTTATAGTTTGTAAATTTTCAGAGTCTACAATCACCCAAGGCCTGTCTGCATGCTGCCCTAACATGACCCTAATTGGAGCTGTCTCCGTTACTGTACTAGGTACATGATTTAAATAATACTCTACTTCCGAAACATGATTCACCCATTCTTCGTGCCTGTCCTGTGTTACGATCCGGAGAAACCTAATAACTTCTTGAATATATCGTTCAGACGGATTTGCTTGGGGGTGCCTTATTGATGTAAAACTAACATTTATTCCCTGATTTTCCCAATGATTAATAAATCTTTCATTATTAAAATAAGTGGCATTATCGCACAGAATCCTGTCTGCCCTACCTATTTCCCTAATGTATCTTGTTATCTGTCGTATTGTGGTCGTTGTATTGCATCTTTTAGTCGGATATAGTCTCACAAATTTCGAAAAAACGTCTGTCACCACTAAAATATTCTTGTACCCCCCTTTTGTCTTTATTAAATTGCTCACGTAATCAATCGCTATAAGCTCTAATGGTCTAGTTGTCGTTATGCTGCATGGTTGATTTTGGTTGGTATGATTCTTGACCTTTGCCATGCAGCATTCATGACAATTTCCTATTATTTCTTTTGTCGTCTGTAAATCTCTCTGAGCGTAAAAATTCTCCCGGTAAACTAACCACGTCTTTCGTACTCCAATATGTCCATATCTGTTATGGATGTCTCTTAAAATTGTTCTTGTAAGTTCTATGTCTAGTACGTAAAGTTCCTGATCGTCTATTGTTTTAATAATAAAGTTCTGTCTCGTCGAGTACCCTTTGTAATGTCGTTTTTCCTGTAAAATCTGTCGTAAGTCTGTCAGTTTAGTCTGGCTATGTAAAATTTCAGCCACATTATACAATTTTTCCGTAGGTAATAACATATTCAACCCTATCATAAAAGTCCCTGCTTTCTCCCCGTGTACTTCGCGGTTTCTTATCAGAGCATCTGCTGTAATATTTTCTTTTCCGGGCCTGTACCGAATTTTAAATGAATATTCCTGAATTAGTAAGGACCATCGGTAAATCCTACTGTTTGCGAATCTGTTTTTCATTAAAAAACATAATGCAGCATGGTCAGTTTCTAGTATGAATTGATTTGATGTTAGAAAGAATCTTAATTTGGAAATTCCGAAAACAACTGCGCACATTTCTTTTTCTCCGACTGAATACCGCGTTTCATAAGGTTTCAGGATCCTCGAGATAAAACAAATTGGAGTTTCTACCCCGTCCTGCATTTGTGTGAGCTCGGCCGATATAAAATTTTGTGATGCATCTGTTCTTAAAATGAAAGGTAATTGAAAATTTGGGCTGTGGAGTAATAAATTGTCATGAAAGTTGTTTTTCAAATTCTGGAACGCTTGTTCTCTAACTTCGTTCCAATCCCACTTAACGTTTTTACGTAGTAACTCAATTAAAGGAATCTCAAATTCTGTTAATTTGGGGATAAATTTTTTATAATAGTTTAAAATGCCTAAGAAACCACGTAGCATTTTTAAGTTTTTTGGCATGGGGTAATTTTTTATTTCTGCTATCCTTTCTTTATCTATGCTTATCCCTGTTTGACCGACTTTATATCCCAAATACTTAACTTCAGTCTGAAAATATTCGCATTTTCCTACGTTTAATTTCAATCCCGCCACGTCCAAAGCTTGTAAAATTATATCTAAATGAATAATGTGTTTTTCTTCATTTTCCGAAAACACCAGTATATCGTCTATATAATGGAAACAGAAATCGTCATATTGATCTAAAATATTCTGCATAGCGCGTACCAAAGCAGATGAAGCAGATTGCAGGCCGAATGGAACTACTTTGAACTGATACACATGACCATCAACACTAAAACCTGTGTACTTGCGTGAACTTGGATCCAGAGGAATGAGCCAAAAAGAGTTTTTCAAGTCTAACTTACTATAAATTGTATTCTTACCTATTCTACTCAACATAGCATCAATATTTTGAGGCGCATCAAATTGTGCTTTTGTAATTTGGTTTAATAAACGAGCATCTAAACAAAGACGTATTGTGTCGTCCTTTTTTCTTAACAACTACCAAAGGATTTATGTAATTTGTTTTGGCTGGTTCAATAATATTATCAGTTAACATGTTTTGAATCTCTTCATTAACCTTTGATCTTTGACTGTAAGGAATCGGGTAAGTTTTGCATTTGAAATGCTTAGTTTCATCTACCAACAACTTGTGTACATATTTCGTAGCAATTCTAGGAACATAATCTGTAAGCGTTTTATACTTCATAACTAGTCTTTGAACTTTACTTAAATGTTGAACAGGACATTTCATGACAAAGTTTTCCCCCAAACTACCACAATTATCTCTACGCGAGGCGCTTTCCTCCGTAATAATATTAATATCACCTTTTTTTACCACTTTGCTATTTATTTTATCATCAAATAACCTTCCATTATTTACCATCGGGACCACACTGTCCCCTACCTCCAGGGTCTGATTACCCATGTCGATTATCACCTCAAACTTTGTCAAAATATCCTCGCCAACGATCAAGTCATAATTCATCCCTGCTATGACTATAAATTCTGCCTCAATTTGTACCCCTTGTACATCTAATATTAAACTCACCACTTGATTACCTTCAGCGAACTTTTTTCCGTTAACTAGCTTAACCTTTGATATCTTCAAAACATTTAAATTCTCCACGTTTATCAACTTTCTCATAACTGCCTCATTTATTAAACTAAGTTCCGCTCCTGTATCTACTAAAGCTTGTATTTCTACATTACTAATTTTCACATTTACTAAAGGTAAGTTACATTTATAAATTTCCTCATTTTCCTCTGTACCGTTTTCATTATCAATAAACTCTCGCATGTGTCGATATGTTGTCAAAGTAGCCACCTTCGACCTAAGCCCTACCGAAAATCCTGCCTCTCATTTCCCCTAGCCTCTACTTGAGCTACCGTCTCGATTTTGTTCACGTCCTCCCGTCTGACCACATTCACCTGCGTCCGTCTGTCCTCTCTTTCTCCTTTACAATTCGCATTCTCTCTCCTATCAAAATTCCTATTGTCTTGTCTATCATTCGTTCTCTCCCCCCTGTTGCTATCGTTGTACATCCTGTTATAATTCCTATAATTCTGTCTGTCCCTCTGTCTGTACATATCCCGTTCATCATAACGCCTTCCTTGGTTATTGTTCTGGTACTGTCTGTCCCTATAGTACCTGTCATTTTCATACCCCCCTGTACTCCCTATTTCTGTCCTGTTTATTATCGTCCTCTCGTCTGTCTGTCCTCCGGTGCGCATGTTTCTCCCACCCGGTCCTGTCATCATCAATGTCTCGTAAATATTCCAGAAGTTCCCCGATCTTACTCATTCGCTGCGTGACGATGACCTTTCTGATATCGTCTTCGAAATGCCGTGCCAAATGCCCCACAATCTCAGATTCGGCAGGCTCAGGGTTCAGGTGCCGCGACTGATTGTACTTGCGAGTAGCGTACTGCTCCCGTGAGCACCCGAGACTCTCTAAGTACCTTCCGTTACCCAGGTTCTGCCTCACCTTTGACTGGTGGTATTGACCCCAATACTGCTGAATGAATAGATCCTTGAACTCCTGGAATGTCTCGTATCTATCTTCGACGAGACTGTACCATGCCTCCGCGTTTCCTCTCATGCATGTCTGTATGTATGTCTTAATGTCTGTCCTATTTCCCCTACTTTCTAAACAATTCTGTAACCTTTTCAAAAAGACACAGGGGTGGATCCTGTAGTCCCCAAAAAATCTTATTTCATTTAAACCTATGGGATTCTCTCCCCTGACTACGTATACAGGAGCCCCCCTAGTGCTCCCCCCATCTACATGAATCTCTGGCTCCCTGTTCTCCAGAGTAGTTAATCTATTGTTTACCTCTTCTACCTTGTTTTGCACCCCGAGCAAATTGCCCTCTATTTGATTAATTTTTCGATCGTTGTTCCCCAATTTTGTCCTATATTTTTCGAATCTATTATTGTATACCTCGTCCCTTCGGTCGATCATGTTTGTTATCCCCTCTACTTCCTTATCTACCTTTTCCGTTACCTCCTGTATAATATTATCTTTGGTATTGTTTACCAATTCCAACGTTTCCCTCTGAATTTCTGTGGTTATCGTGATAAGCTTTACGTTAATCTTGGCTAATTCCCCCGACATCTCGTTTCTCAACTCCCCCATCTCTCCTGCTATTCTTGTCATTTGTCTGTCTGTTTTTTTCCCCTTGTTCTTTTATTTCCCCTGTTATTTTTGTCATCTGTTTATCTATACCTGTGATTTCTCCTGTTATTTTCGTCAGCATGGCCATCATTTGCTGCATCGCATCGTTAGACGGTGCAACAGGAACATCTCCTGTTCCTTCCCCCCCCCTTGCTTGTACCTACACCAGTTTCTTTGTTGTCTGTCATTTTACCTTTACCTTTCCTACCAGATCGCAATTCCATGCAATGTTCTACCTTACTTGATTTTATTTTACTTTGCCTGTTTTGTATTCCAAAATTTATGATTATGGTATCGGTTTGATTTTATAAAATTTTTGCCTCAGAGTTAACCTATGTGCTTGGTCTTAAATCTCGCCCCACTTTGGGCACGCCAATATTTGTAATGATAACAAAATGGGTTTATTTTGGGCGCCACCAAGCGGAGACTGCTTGGATTACGATACTTACTTCTATGACTTATATATGAGCTGAGACTCGTCAACAAAGGGAGCCGGTTCTAGGAGCCAAAGCACTATTAAATTTTAAGGTATCTCTTTTTTTTAATAAGGCAAAGGTATCAAATTAACACATATAATGATTCCTCTTTTTCAAAAGTTGACATAAATGGATACTATATTACAAATAAAACCCACCACTAAAAATAACAAAACAATTTGATACACAAAAAAAAAACTTCACGTAATTTTGAATTATTTAACTAAAACTATGTCTGAGCTCAGATAAATAAAGTTGAAATTAATAGAGTTCTCAATATCAATCAAATGTCTGTCATATGACACAAAACAATTTAAAATCTTAACAAAAAAAAATACTACCGTTGGGGGCCCCTTTTCTTTCTAGTATTTCGTACACTTGGATAGTTTCCAACACCCAGGCAAAACCATAAATTCCTGTCTTCAATTTTGTTTTCTCCAATCAAATAATGTCCAGCTTTCTCCTTTTCTGTAAATCGTATTTTGTTATTTATACTCAACAGCTCTACGTTCAACTTCTTTCAAAAAAAAACTCTTTACTTCCTCTCTTCCTGTCATATATTTTTTTCTGACTTTTCTTTCCTTCAAAAATCGCCAACTCCTTTTCTTTTTTAAAATTCCATCTTAATTCTAAATATAATGTTCAGACATCATTGCCTAGCAACTAACAACTATATAAGAAGTTTTGGCACTTTCACACTCACTATGGTCCTTTCACGTGTGTCTTGGTCCTTTTTACTCTTCATATATCTAATACCTATTACTTAAATCTAAAACTCTTGTATTATTACTACTACAAATTTGATTTACCTACTTAAAATATGTGTCAACTTGATATTTCTCATTTTGCCTTATCGTTATACCTTAAATATGCCCTTACTGGCTGCAATGTTAGTTAACTAAGATCGAAACTTATTTTATTATTTTTAATAAACCCCATTTTATTCCATATCTATGTAGTTAGTACCATTCATTAACTTTAAAACACAAATTCAGGCCACCAAATATTAATAAATCGCAAGAATCCTTAGTTTAATGATTGAAACCTTTATTAATTACCTTGGGGGTCGCAGATATCATGTCAATATATATATACATTACACAGTGTGCTCACGGATGGGGTTGCCAAGAGGTAAATCTTCTTTATTTCATCATTTAGGAAAAAATGTCAATCTATATAATAAATTCTGCTTATCTTGAAACCCTACAATGGCTATTCAGATTTAAGTTTATATACCGGGTGTCCATGTGTGAAATAAAAATGTCTACGTTTACCGAATTACAAAAAAAAGTTACTCTTTTTTTTTAAAAATGTATGTACAAAATGCAACAACTTAATTTCTTCAGAAATTAAAGTCTTGGAAATAAAAAGTGGGAGAGCCCTGATATTTCACTGTCAGAAATGTCGGCAATTCGATACGTTTACACTATTACATAAAACAATTGAGGATGAAACAACCATATTATCAGCAGGGATGAAATAACTTCACTCTTGAGACAAAAGATAGAGGACCTAGAAAAAGCTAATGATAAAAATTCAAATGTACCAATGTATAGTCAGATTTTACAAAATAAACCAACCATTAGAGCAGAAAACTTGCATATGAATAACCTCCCAAATTTAATAATAACACCAAAAAACACTCAGAATGCTGAAATAACCAAAAGTGACCTCCAGCAATATATCAGACCCGCAGAGCTGAAAGTTATGGTATCAAAAACATACGCCCTACAAAGAACGGTGGCTTTATTGTAAAGTGTTACAACAAAAATGATGTGGAAACTTTAAGAAAAGAAGCAGAAAGTAAATTAAAAAGATATGAAGTTCAAATAACAAAAATGAGACAACCAAGATTCAAAATCACTGGCTATAATCGTGAATTAGATGTAAAAGCAATTGTAGCTTGTATACGTGAACAAAACCTGTTTATCAATGAAAATGATCAAGAGTGACTTACATAAAACATAACAAAAAAGTACTACACATACAATATATGGAGAATGTTCACCCCTTCTATTTCTTTTTTTCTTTTCTTGACTGTTAATATCAAATAATATCTGATAGTTTTTTTTTGCGAAACCTATTTTAATATAAATGATTGGGGTACATTACAACATGAATTCAATTTTTACATCTTACTAATACAAAATAATAATTCTTGAAATAAAATATCTTATTATATACTCACTATTTAAGCAAGACACCTACAGTAAATCATATGTATACATTTCCAACATTATCTCTGTAACATAAACAAAACTCTAAGAGCCTACAAGCCATGTTAAAATATCCCAGTTGTGTCCAATAACATGTAACAAAATTTAAAACAAATACCTAATAATTAATAGTGTAAGTAAATTGTAATGTAAAATAACCAGAACTATGTTTTTAAAATATTATATTAATTGCAGTTCTCTGATGATGGTGTAATAAACCGAAACGTTAGAAAAAAATAATAAAATTAGTTATACCTGACCGAAATCAATGGGAGCGATATTCTGTTTACGAGGACATTAGAATCCAACGTTGTTTTAAATGCCAGGATCATTATCATACAGCGAATGATTCAGAGTGCACTTCGTATCAGTATCTTATAAAAATCTTACGAAGCAAGATAGACAATAGTGGATATAATTGCTACCAATCTACAAGAAAGTGAAATACTAAGCGAGCTGGATCAACTGGAGTAAATCTGAAATTATAGACTGTGATCAAACAAATGCTAAAATTAATTAAAAAAAAAGTTTTAAATATCACACTTTAATATTCGCAGTATCCAAAAAAATTTCAATGAGTTGTTAGTGTTTCTACATGCTTTTGAGCTGTGCTTTTGCGATATTGTCATTCTAAGTGAATGTTGGCAGATTAGACAATGTCAATCAATATAATATTAAGGGTTATAACATGTATTATAATCAAGCCAAACTAAATAAAAACGAGGGTGTAACTATTTTCATAAAATCGGAGATTAATGCTAATGTTACCACTTTTAAACTTAAGAAATCAGGTGTTACACTGAGTAATATTTATTTAGATTTAAATAATATAAGCTATGGAATCACTTGTAGTTATAAGCGACCCTCAACTAATGTTCAAAATTTCTTAGAGGATCTAGAGGAGTATTTTTCACAAAATCTAAGTAAATAAATGGAACTATTTATAGGGGACATTAAGATAAATACTAATAATAAAGTCGACAGCAATGTTCACTTATATTTATCAATTTTGAATTTCTGTGGTTTTGATTCCACTATAAATAAGCCCAACCGTGTAACACCATACTCTAATTCATTTCTGGATCACATTTTCATTAGTAATAAATTAATGACAAACCTGCTAAAACATGCGTCATACATTCTGAATTCTGATGTGACTGATCATTATCCAGTTATGATCAATTTTTGATGTGATGATGTAGTTCATGATGATGTTAAATATATAAAAAGAATGATTGAAAAAATAAATTACCAAACTTTTCGAGATTTAATCTGTAAGGAAACTTGGTTAAACGTTTTAAACATAAACGATGTTGAAATTGCAACTGATAACTTTTAAAAAATAATGTCAAATGTCGTAGAACAATCTAAAGAAAAAAAAGCAATTATCTATAAAAATCATAAAAAAAATTAAACCATGGATAACTAATGGTATAATTAACTCCATAAAAATAGAGATAAAATGAAAAAAAAACTTTTTGTCAACTATAATATAAATGATGAGAAAACATATAAGGAATACAGAAATAACTTGAACAAACTAATACAAAAATGTAAGTGTACATATAGTCTCTGCTATTATAAACGACTAATTGAAGATAAAAAAAAAAATGTAAAAAAAATATATATAAAAAATTATAACTTATGCAACAGATGAGAAAACGAGTATAAACAACAATAATATTCAGATTAATGACGATGATGATAAACCCTTCCCCAATGCCAAAGAAATGGCTAACCATTGTACCGCCCTATAAGCTTCACCTGGAATCACTGGACCCATAGGACAGGAGCATCTGGAACACCCAGCGTGCTCTGCGGAACAGGCCGAAACCAATGTCCCCAATCCACGGAGAGAATGGGATTGTCTACACTTGCCAGGAAAAAGCCGAAGCATTCGCGGACAGCTTGGAACTGCAGTGTAGGGAAAACCAACTCGATGATGAGGACGAGGACTGGGTTGATGACGTGGAACGCAGAGTGCGTCGGATGCTCGGCCTGCCAGACAATGATCACATCCGTCCGACCACTCCAGAGGAGGTCAAGAAGATTCTAAGGAGCTTAAAGCCGAGGAAAGCTCCTGGATGTGACAAGATCGGAAACATCGCCCTCAAGAAGCTACCCAGCAAAGGGGTGGCAGCCCTGGTGAATATCATCAACGGGATCTTGAGGCTCAGATACTTTCCGGACAGGTGGAAGAAGGCCGACGTCATAGTCATCCCGAAGCCAGGTAAGGAACTACTCTTTCCCTCCTCTTACAGGCCCATCAGCCTACTCTCAGCTGTGAGCAAGGTAGTCGAGCGCGTCATCTTGAGAAGAATAGAAGAGGAAACCGAAGAGCTCCAAATCATCCCGGATGAACAGTTCGCGTACAGGACAGGACATAGTACGGAACTCCAAGTGCTCAGGATCACCGAAGAAGTCACCAAAGGTTTCAACCAAAGACAGGTCACGGCGGCACTACTCCTGGATGTTGCGAAGGCTTTCGACAGGGTCTGGCACGATGGTCTACTAGCTAAAATGATGAGTATGGGTTATCCCATTGCACTCGTCAAACTAGTTAGATCATACCTGGACGGGAGACAGATGCGAGTGAAGATCAGAGACTGTGTGTCCACGTATCGACCGATGGAAGCCGGAGTCCCCCAAGGCTCTGTGCTGTCACCCCATCTGTTCGCTGTCTTCACCTGTGATCTCCCAAGGGCCGAAGGCACCGCAATGGCACTCTACGCGGACGACACGGCCGTCACGGCCAGATCCTGGAGTGCGAGAACAGCCACCAGAAGACTCCAAGAGGCAGCCTCTCTTCTGGAAGAATGGTGTATCAAGTGGAAAGTCGCAGTCAACGCGGAGAAAAGCCAGACGATTCTCTTCAGGAAAGGACGCAAGGAAACCCCCACAGGACACGTCTCCATGTTCGGCGAGGACATCCAATGGCACGATTCCGTCAAGTACCTTGGCGTAATCATGGATAAAGGCCTGACATGGAGACAGAACACCGAAGCCATCGTGGTAAAGGCCAAGCGGACGAGAGCTCTCATCTACCCGATGGTAGGGAACCAGAGCAGGCTTAGTCTGAGGAACAAGCTTCTGCTAGTAAAAACACTCATCAGACCACAGCTGACCTACGCCTCCGTAGCATGGGGATACCAAGCGAAGACCTATCTGAAGAAGATCCAAGCCGTGGAAAACGTGGCCATCAGGACAGCGGTGGGCGCACCATGGTACGTTAGAAACGCTGACATCTTTAGGGACCTGGAGTACACACCAGTCACCGAAATCATCCGGGATAGAGCGAAGAAACTGTACACCCTAGCTGAGGAGCACAGGAACCCGCTGATCAGGGAGGCTACCTCCTATGATCCGGCCGACGCACCGAGGCACAAGAGGCCGAAGATACAGTTACTGGATAACGGGTGAGTATAACTAATCCTTTCCTTACAGATGGACCAAACCCACTGAAAAGACATGACACGACCAACCACCCTCCCACAAACCTTGCGGGCGCCGGTCAGTAAACCGACCAGTGCCCGTTGTCCCCCTGGCTCCGTGAAGGACGAAAGTGCTAAGAAAGCACTTAGGCCTTCACCTCCTAGAGCTACACAGTTCATCCTCACCTTGTCCGATGATCCAGATGACAATGTGTCAATTGCCACTTTGTGTACTGGCAGTCAATCCCAAGTCACAGAATATCCACACAGTCCCTGACAGACAGATGACTACCCCCGGGGGTGACAAGCTGGCGAAGAAAGAAGACGAAGACAGAAGAGTGCCAGAAGAGGCCCTAGCCAGCAGGGTTCATCAGCCAGGACCCAGGGAGGTTGACCGAAATCTTCGGCACCGCTCACATTTGTAAGTGGGGCCGTTCGTAAAGTAAGTTAACCCGCCCTGCACGAGGCCGGTCCAAATAAAACAATCTAAAATTGATAAATCGGGCGAGCGAGGAGGCCATAGGAAAGGTCCATTATTGGCGATCCATTGGTCGTAAAAAGTTTCTTGTAAAAAATTATTTATCAAATACGCGTTATGTGGGGGAGTACCGTCGTGCCGATACAAAATGTTTCTATGTTCGGCGAGAGGTAAATTTTCTAAATAGTTATTATCAAATTTTGTAAAATATTTAGATATCTTTCACCTAAAATTAAAAACAAAAAAATTAGCTATGCATATTAGCAGAAGAAGAAATCTTTATAACTTACTGTTTAACAGTTTCCTGATAAAATCCTAATACTACCACCCTATCGTTTCTTATGGCACAGTAAATATTAAACTGCCAACTTTCTTGAAAATTTCGCCCCCTGAACACATGAGAAATCGAGTCACTCCAATAATGCGAATTGTGTCAATTAAAAAGTCCATTTTTGGTAAATTTAGCTTCATCTGACCATATAATATTTCCCAAATAAGAATCGTCGCCTACAGACCTTATTAGAATAAATTCACAAAAATTTTCTCTTGGGAAATCTGTTTCTTTTAATCGTTGAACCGTTTAGAACGAAAACGGATGAAATTTATGTTTAATTAAGATTCTGTGAACTAAATCCTTGCATAGTCCCGATTCCAGAGCAGCTTGTCTTAATGACATCATTGGAAATGCATGAAAATATCCCAGAATTGCTATTTCTACGTTTTCGTCATCAACAATAGGCTTCCCCTTTTGGCCTTGACAGAGCCATAGTTTTTAAATTATCCAGTATGCCAGTATGCGTTTTACAGTGTTTGGTGACGGTTTCCGCTTTTGTGGATATCGAGTCAGCAAATGTACTTCAAGTTCTTGATATTACTTTATCACATTCTCCATAAATAATAAACAAATTCATTTAATTATACATAACTTGATGTAAAAAAATACAGGGTGTTCCATTTGATTTAAGCAAGTTTTCGCAGTTTGAAGTTTAACGTCAAAAATGGAACACTTGGTATACTACTATTGAATTTCTTTAAACTGTATATCGTAGCTCACCTTATGGTCTTTCTGCATGCCAAGAAGCAAATAAGTATATTCTACACGAAGAAAGTTATAAAGGTTATTGTAAACCATTACACCTATCAAAATTTTTTTTATAATGTCAAATATCTCTGAAACGGCTGGATATAGGCATAGGGTACATGTTTTTGACTCAGAATTTTATGCTCTTTTCGAAAACCCTAAAATATATAGGGTATTCCATTTAAAATAAGCAAGTTGGTATCGACTTCAGGTATAACTGGAAGTGCCAGATGCTTGTAATTATTTTAGTTGGATTGACCACACTGCCATTAGTAATTCTCTAAATTTTCAAAATTTTCTTGTGCGTACTTTTCCCTATATCGATCGATGTAATTCCTGATGGGACACCCTGTAGTGCATATGTATCTTAAAATCCCAGTTTTTTTATAAATGTATTTCCAATATTGAATACTCACAATTTTTTTCAGTTGTGACCTAGGTGAACGAAATATAAATATTCGTTCTTTCGAATGTATATAGTGAAATTTTGTGTAGAGATTGAGACATAACATGAGCAGGTGGTACATAACTTCGACGAAAATTTATAAATGTAGTGCAGTAGTAGCATTTTCAAAACTAAGATTCATCTATTGGTCAGTAACTAAGTGTGGAAACATAAACGAAGAGAACAGATCCATAATCCCCATAAATTAACGTTGCACTTGTATTTTATATATACAGTGTGTCCGTAAAGTATGGAATAAGTTCATTATTTCTTAATCCAAAAATACTTAGAAAAAATCCTCGGACACGTCGATTTTATTGCGCATCTTATCCTGTATTTTTTGTTATGACGTCATCACTTTCCGTTATGACGCCATCGATAGTTTTTTGGATTCTGAATTAACAGCTGATTCCAAAAATGTATCACACAGGGTCTAAAATTGATATGTTGAGAGATACGGCCATTTTGAATATAAGAATTTACTAATTTTTCATGTTTTGTTTGAACAAATTATAGTCACTAGAACTAACGGTTAGTTAATAATAAAAATAATTTATAGTAAATGTTCGACCTGTACTCCTTGCTGTAGCCGACAATACCCTAAACGATGAATAAAGTGTTGCTAAACTTTGTTTATAGTTTCCTGAGAAATGCTGTTTATTTCTGTTCCAATTCTCTATTTTAATTCAAAAATGTTTTCTGGTTTGGTTTTATGAACTAAGTTTTTAGATGGCCCCACAGAAAATAATCCAATGGATTGAGGTCCGGTGACCTTGGTGGCCATTCGATGTGTTCACGTCTACTAATCCACCTGTTCAGAAATATTTGGTCATGATACCTCCGAACGTCAGTTGCATAATGGGGAGGCGCACCATTTTGTTGATACCACAGGTCAATATTTCCAGGATTAATTCTACTGGGGAATAATATTATAAATAATAATATTTGATAACGTTGGGATGACATGGCCCATTAAGAATTGGATATGCCGATCCGTTTATAGTTCCATCGAAAAAACAGGGTCCAATGATTATATTTCTTACAATTCCCGCCCACACGTTTATCTTTTGTGAATACTGTGTGTGCTGCTCCCGCATTCATTGAGGGTTTTCCCTTGCCCAGTATCTACAATTCTGACAAACACTTCACCATTTAATTTGAAAGTACATTCATGGGAGAAAATAATATTTTTTTATCAAAAGAGGATCACTATTGCACATATTCATCATTGTTTCACAAAATTGTATCCCCCGATCTGGATCATCATCGCTTAGTTCTTGCACAAGCTGAATCTTAGAGGATGCCATTTTTCTAATTTTAGTACTGTATGTACTGACGTTTTAGTAACATCATAATCGCGACTAACCTGGCGAACACTGGTATATGGATTTTCTTTAACAGCCAGGAAGATATTTAATTTTGTATCCTCATCAACACCTGGGCAACCTGTTTTGGGTAAATCTTCCACCGTACCAGTCGCTCTAAATTTTTTCCATTTTACTCACTGTCGATTGAGTTATGGGTCGTGCAGGATATTTAGTATTAAATAAATTACATCTTGTTGAGTTCTCATCCTATCACCATACCCAATCATCGTTAAGAATTTCAATTCTCTGCAAGAAATGGTTAATAATTAAATAAAGGTCATATACTGGACAAAATAACCTACGGATTTGATTCCAACGACTCAAAAAATCTAAAGATCACCAAGATATTGTCAGCAATCTCATCAGATTACTGACTCCCCAACTAATGCCCAAGAAGTAACCTTAACACTCAGTTTTTTTATTTTTTTTACGCGAAAATGGTTGAATGTACGAAATTTTTTGTAAGGGCAGTTTTTGTGTAGAACTTTGTGCCCTTTAATTTTCACATCTATAATTTTTTTTGTATTTTGCGTGCAATTTCCAAAAAAAGCAATTTTTGGGAGTTTGGCACTATTTTGTTTTATGTTGGTACCACATTAGTCTTGAGAATTTTTTTTATATTTTTCTACTACCATAAATCTACTTCTATGCAAAATTTTACATTAGAATTATTTTATTCCAGCTTTTGCCGTAATTTTTTCTCTGGAGACTGGGCTATATGTCAGAAACTAAAACTAGATGTGTAAGATATATGTAATTTCTACTCTAGGACACCAGTAGCCACACTCCGAACATTTTATGTAGCGGGATCTCTGTCAATGTATTTTCTAAAAATTTGACCTATCAGTCACTAAATTTTTAATGATTTTCTAAATATATACAGATATGCTATTTTGTATGTCTATATTTATTTTAGTTTATAATCAGTTATAAAAATTATTACGTTAAAATGGAACAAGTAAATATTTGGTTATAAAAAAATTCGATAGGTTTAAAGTTGGTCTATATTTACAACCAATTCAGTTGCAAACATAATCTGCTGGTCATTTTCATATTGGGTTTTATTCATACGCATGGTTGCATGTATACATCTGTATTAAGAATGCAATGTGGATTGCCCACCTTCCCGACGCCGCGTCGAAATCAATGACGGCATTTGCCACACTACAAATCGGCAGTCAAAAAAATCCTAAATACACTTTAGGATATTAGACATGCAGTGTGGTAAACTATCGTCCGCCAATGCCATCATTGTGGTGAACATCCCTGTCACCATTGTAATCAAATGTTTGTTTGATAATCCCACCTGTGCCATTATTATAAAATTAATATCCCTCAAAATAAAGGATAAGAGTTGCTGTCACCACCCCCTGAGACTGCAAGGAGAACAGACACTAGTAGCGTCAGCTCTTTCAAGGGCTGGTATCGTAGCCCTAGGAATATCTAGAATACAACTCTCGACACAGAATTAGTAAGACACACAGGTTTCATAAAATAATACGTGTAATAAAAAGAAAAATCAAAATTACCCACACATCACAATACATTTTCCAATACACAATATTAATAACCCCTTAAAAATATGATAAAATAAACTCCCCTTGGAGAGTAGGAGAGAGCACTCGATACTCTGTAAAAGATTTATCCAGCTACAAGTTACAAAAATAGTTTCATCTCACTAAATTCTGCCATCCCTACCATTGGCACACACATAAATTATTAAGACACTTATGCAATCATTTACCAACAATATTTATAGAGTTATAGCCGAAAATAAGTAAAATAATTTAAATTTCTACCCCGAGTATGTACTATGTAGTAGACATAATTTTACGTCCTCCCTGACTCGTCCACGTTCAACGATCAACTCTCTAATAACGACTTTATAATAACCAAAATAATTATAACAATTACAAATTTCATAATTTAATTCCGAATTGGATCGTATGTTCACCGGCCGGCACTCCACTTTCGACTCCGCCTTTTACCCGCTGGTTTTAGCAAAACCATTTTCTTAGAGTCAGCAAATTCATATATGATACAGATGGTGTGTTACAAAAAGCTAATTATACAGGGTGTATTAAAGCAGGTGAAAAGTGAACACCAAGACTGAGAGCGCCAGAAGAGGCGACCCAACTGGAAGGATCCATCAAGCCACAGGACCAGAAGAAGTCTGTTCAAATCTCCTTCATCATCTGCATTTACAGGGAAGTACACAAAAAAAAGGACCCACCCCTTACTAATCTCGGCTCTATCTGGTCCTACAGAGATGCATCAGTGGTAAAGAGCAATAGTCCTGCTCATCTCCTGTTGCCCCTACATCTGTTGGTATGACAGTGGTTCATTCATCGGAAAATAAACTACAATAACTTTTAGGCAATCCAAAAAGATAAAATTGAAATAAACGAACCGTAACTAAAAGTATGTAGGACAAAATTCTAGTGTTGCCCAACATTCGTTTGAAAACAGCCATAAAATAGATATTAGCAATTTAAGATTAATTAGACAGCTGGACACATTTAAACGCTTGGCAATTACAAAATGTAAAAATAATATGAATAGGGACAAAGGGCTAATCCCAAATAGCCCGCTCTATTGGTTAGTGAGTCACGGTTTGCCGAACCGTGACAATAGTTTAGGTATAAATAGGGTACATCATTAGCATGCGTTTAGTTTTAATCATTTGCAGATGATGCCAACTTGGTTGGCGAAACGCATGTCGAGTGCAGTATATGGTGTTTTGTGGAAAACCACCAGTATTTTCTTCACAAAAGATATGTTGAATATTTATTGTTAGTTGTAAAATTTTGTTTTGTTACAGAAGGATGGTACAATCAAAATTCTTACATTTTGTAAGTGCCTAAAATTTTATTTCGGCTCAATTTGCAATTCAGGAAAAATTGTGCTTTTAGGTGATTGTAAATTGTAGTCTTACCCATTAAACAATGTTTTACAAACATCATTGTGAAAATATGGAACTAAATAGTCCTTCTAACTTGTTCCCTTCACAAGCTATAAATGTTGGAGAACAGTCTGACAATATGTTTTTGTGTGTTGTATCCTGTTCATGCTCCCCCTGGTAAATACCCCAACAACGCCCATGTGTACAACGTTCGGCAACTATCGACTTTCTTTACATCTTGTGTTTATAAACCTAACCTAGTAGTTATGAAAAAATCAGACACCTATTGAAAGTTCTCGGAGATCGATCCGGTATTCAGTTTAATTATTTGTCATTTCATTTTGGTTACAACCGCGAAACGAGTGGAACAAGCAGTAACTCATAATCATATTACAAGTAGATCACGTCAGACAAGTATTAGTACATTGTTGCACTTTCAATTGCCCTGTTTAACCTGTTGATTGTTGACATAAATTGATTGCCGCTGTTCATAAGTAATTAGTTAAATATGATTACAATATTAATTCAGCTAATTAATTGTGAATGAAAAATAATTCGGTGATTGTGTATGATTTCGCAATATTTATAACATTTATTGAAGAAAGCATTTCTTTAGTGTGAAATTACCTATCTGTATGGTATAACGAGGACTTCAAATTTTAAAAACAAGTAAGTAGAAAATATGTGTTTTTTTGGAAATATCTGTAATTGTGACTGGATCCTCCGCCAATATTTTAAATTAATGTTTCCTTAGGGGTTGATATTTTTATTATGGATTTTCGACTACTACATGTTATCCATTTCTGCAATACTAAAACGCATGTGCCTGTTATTTTACTGCGGATTTTAATTCAATTTTAATTTTAATATTTTGATTATTTTAAATGTATATACCTACACGGTGGACAAAATAATAATTTTCTTGCAATTAAATGTCATTGCTGATTTAAAAATGTATGCATGGGGCATTATTGGTATTATGGACTTTATAAAAATATTTTGAAAGTTTATTTGCATGATCCGTTGATACCGGGAGGTCTAAAAAAAGGAAATTTTTTTGTGTTGCTTATAATATTTTTAATTCGTTGGAACTTTTTGTACTGAAAAAAAAAGAGTATTTTAAGACTCGTACATAAAAATGGACCAGTGGGTTTTGGAGATGTATAGCAACTTTCCTTTAAAACTGAACTGTCTCTTATATTTGTTATTATTAATCGATTTTAATTGTTATGTTGAATTTTTCGTCGTTTTCAAATATGCTATTATATTTTTTCTATCTCTGAAAGTATACAGCAGGCAAAATGAAGTTGTATTTTTTTAAATACAATAAAATGTTTTTCAGTTATACCTTTTCAAGATTTTCATTATTTTTTTAGTGTAAAAAGTTCCAGCAGACCTGAGAAAGGGTCTAATGATAGATTTTACAACATCCTGCTAGCAGTACTGAGTATCCTCTTTGTGCTCCCAAGTTTTAAACGTTTTATGAAAACTTTGCGTCGTACCAGTACGCAAGAGATTACGTATTTAAAATGACCGTTTTCTTTTCTACCAGTGCAAAAATCCGGAGGTTGGTCACGTTTCGTTTAGAATTGGTGACGATGATTGTGCTTGTGTGCTGATTTATGACTGTGTGGCGTATTTGCTCACTTGTGGTTATAATATTATTTCATTTTTCATATTGAATATGTTACTACTCACTATGAACTATTTTTATGAAGGTATGGGTAGATGATAATTTGGAGAAGATTTCTATAGCATCAAAATATTATATTATTGATGGACAAGGGTTTGCAAGAAATTAATTGTCGTATTTTTATTTAAGATGCTACTAATAAATTATGCATGATAAAGCAAACAGAAAAATTCTCATAAAATTCCTTTTATTAATGTGACCGGGGTAGATGATAATATGGAGAAGATTTCTATAGCATCAAAATATTATATTATTGATGGACAAGGGTTTGCAAGAAATTAATTGTCGTATTTTTATTTAAGATGCTACTAATAAATTATGCATGATAAAGCAAACAGAAAAATTCTCATAAAATTCCTTTTATTAATGTGACCGGTTTCGTGAACAAGTAATTACTTCACATCATCAGACACAGGAATTTTTATAAATAAATAAAAAATTCCTGTGTCTGATGATGTGAAGTAATTACTTGTTCACGAAACCGGTCACATTAATAAAAGGAATTTTATGAGAATGTTTCTGTTTGCTTTATCATGAATAATTACTCATATGGGATTAACCTACCTACGTTAATAAATTATGTTTTTTGATAGATATGGGTATAGATTTATCAATTGTTCCTAGGACTCTTTTTGAAAATAAAAAAAAAATGAGGATTTCATTTTCACAGCAGCAAATGGTTCAAAACTATATATACCTACTTACGGAAATAACTTTTTTAAAGAAAATTTATAATTACGACGTGAATATCCTTTCATTCACTATTGCTGATATTAATTATCCTATTATTGAAGCAGATTTCATAATTCATTTTGGCATTATTGTAGATTTAAAGAATAAATGTTTGATTGATAAAAAGACAAACCTCTTAGTAAATTATTTCATCATAATTTATACTTTTACAACTCCAAAAATCTTTTCCACTGAAAGTGAGTATACAAGATTGTTTCAAGGATATCCAAATTTAATAATTTCACCGGATTTCTCATCCCTGTCAACCATTCTGTCAAACACAAGATTATCACAAACAGCCATTTACCTTTTGTACGCCCACGTAGATTAGATGCTAATAAATTTAGAATTGCAAAAGAGGCATTTAGACAAATGGTGGAACTAGGAATATGAAGGCCTTCTTCAGAGTCTGTTTCAACACCTCTATGGTTGCAAAAAAAAGAACCAAACGATTGGCGTCCATGTGGTGATTACAAACAATTAAATGCTGTTACTGTACCTGATAGATATCATTAACCTCATATTCATGATTTGAACTCACGGTTATATGAATGTAATGTTTTTAGAAATAGACTTAATTCGATCATACCATCAAATACCGGTAGCAGAGGAGGATATTTTTTAAACTGCAATCACTACACATTTCGATTTATATGAATGCCATTCGGTTTACAAAATGCCTCACAAGCATTTCAAAGATTTATGAATGAAATACTTTCAGACTTGAATTTCATTTTTATCTATTTAGATGATATATTGGTAAAAATGATAAAGAACATCATAAACAGATTTTAATTTAAAGATATTACAAGATGAACAAAAAGAAAATTTGGAATTAGAAATATTGTTAATAAATGAAAAAATTGAATTAGAGCTACAGACATTTAAAATTCCAAATTCAAACAATGACATGCGGTGTGATGTTTCTATTTCTAATATTCGACCTTATATACCTATATCAATTAGACGAAATTTTTTTAAAATTTTTCATAATTTAACTCACTCAGGTGTACGAAAAAATTAACCATTAACAAGTATTTCTGGCCTAAGATGAATACAGATTACTGTCAAACATCTAAACTAAATAGACATACAAAAACAGCTATAGGTAAATTCGAAATACCTAGAGGAAGATTGGAACATATTCATATAGATATTGTAGGTGCATTACCACTTTCTGGTGGTTATTCTTATATACGTTTTACACGTTGGCCAAAGGCCTATCCGTTAAATAACATAACTGCAGAAACTGTTGCCAAACCTTTATTTCAACTATATATTTGTCGCTGTGGTGTTCCTTTTTTTTATTACTTCTGATCAAGGTATTCAATTTGAATCTCGCTTATTTTCAGAATTTTCAATTCCTTGGTTTTGATAGTATTCATACAACCACATATCATCCACAAAGTAACGTGATGGTTGAAACTACTTTAATAGCCAGAACCAGTTCACGTAATTGGAAATTATTATATTAATTATTTTGCTAAGTTTTAGGAGACCAATAAAAGAGGATTTAGAATGCTCGTCTGCAGAACTTGTTTTTGGACAACCATTAAATCTTCCAGGAGAGTTTTTTATCAGTTCTCACAACGATACAGATATTCCTATTTTTATTTCTAAATTACATGAAGATTTCAGTAGTCTCAAACCAACAAATACAAAATATCATTCATTAGAAAAACCATTTGTCAATTTTGACATTCAAATATGTCATTATATTTTTCTAAGAATAGAAGGCTTAAAACCTTCCTTAACGCCTCTAAATGAAGGTCATTAAAGTTATTTCACGTACTGATAAAGTAATTTGTATAAACAAAGTAAAGAAATTAATATTAGCATTGAGAGAGTTAAACCTGCTTATTAAATGAAGCTATAGCTTTAAATAGTAGTAATGAAAGAGTTCCTATGAAGCTTGCTAGATTTGCAATAGATTGCCCAAATGGCTGTTTTTTTAAGAGGGGGAATAATGTGGCATATTTGCTTACTTGTAGTTATAATATTGTTATTTCATTTATCTTATTAAATATGTTAGTTACCCACTATAAACTATTTTAATGGATGTATGGATAGAAGATAATATGGAGAAGATATCTATAGCAACAAAATATTATATTATTATATGTATATACCGGGTGACAGTATTTCTTTGCATTTCCGGTTTCGCCGGAAATTATCTCAACTTTTTTATTTTAAATGGATTACCCTGTATATTTTTACATTTTTTGGAATCTATGGTGATTTCTGAATATAACATATACATTTCTCTTTGATTTTTTATTTATTTCTTTTTTAACGAAAATTTTAATTTTTGATTTAGTGCTGTGATTTACCAAAAATGTTTCTAACGGGGTTTCTTACTATTGCAAAAATTGAATTACTGTTTTATGATAAATACTCTTTCACATAGTTTTTCTAAAAATGCATATTTGTCATATATCAAAATGGTGGGTCATCACGATATTTAGAAAATACATCTTTTTACGATTACAGTGATACCCATAACTTAGCAATTCCATAAGAATTCGTAGTAGAAAAATCAAAATTCGTATCAATAAATAGGTATTATAATGTAATTCACAAAAAGATACACAAAGTAGTGTGTTGTGAAAACAATTATCTCAAATAAAGTTATTTGTTTAAAATAGCTGTCAAAATAGTTATCAAGTAAGCAATGGCTGTACTAGCATTACAATAAGCGTAATTTAAGTGTACTAGTCATGACAGGTATTTCAAATAAATAATTTTATTTGAGATAATTGTTTTTTCACAGCACACTATTTTGTGTATCGAGTTTTATGTATTACATTATAATACCTATTTATTTAGTAGAATTTTGATTTTTCTAATGTGAATTCTTTGTATTGCTAAGTTATGGGTATCACTGTAAACGTAAAATGATGTATTTTCTAAAAAATATCATATGGAGCCACCATTTTAAGATTTGTCAAATACGAATTTTTTAGAAAAAAACGTTTTTCTCACTTTTGAAGTATCCTATGTAAGAGAATATTTATCATAAAACAGAAACATTTTTTGTAAATCACACCACTCTAAAGCAAAAATTAAAATTTTCGTTAAAATAAGAAGTAAATAAAAAGTTAAAGAAAAATGTATACTGCTATATTGAGATTTCACTATAGATTCCAAAAATGTAAAAAAATTACAGGGTGTTCCATTTAAAACAAAGAAGTTGGGGTTATTTCCGGTGAAACCGGAAGTGCATAAAAAATGAAAATACTGCATTCTGCTGCAATTTTATGTGTATAACAACATATTAAAACTTCATAAATTTATTTCTATAAGTAATGAAAATAGAGGGGTGAGCCACTTTTCATTTACACCCGGTATAATATTAATTTGTCAAAATAAAAAGTCTAAAATTTCCCGTGGTTTAATTCTAATATAGTGGTAAACCCCACAGGCTGTTTTTGTTTTTCATTCTTATCTTATTTGTAGTCTTTCGTTCTACCGGAAAAGCAAGCTTCTACCTAATGTTCGTCCTTCAAGTAGGACGCAGCACATGTACGAAAGTTCTTCCAGAAGCGCTTCCAGCAGGACACAGTGTTGTACAATCTATTAAGTTTTAATAAAAAATAAAATATGTTAATATTCAAAAAGTTGATTGAAGATGAAGTTACTTTGTGAAAATCCATTTTGATTTAAAAAATTATAAACACTTTTTAATACTTGTTTAATTTTCACTTTATTTGTTATTTTACAACTAGTTTCATCCTATTCGGACAGTTTACTTGAAAATGTCCGAATAGGATGAAACTAGTTGTAAAAATAACAATTAAAGTGAAAATTAGACAAGTAATAAAAAGTGTTTATAATTTTTTAAATCAAATGTTAATATTCTCTCATAATCTAATTTTTTAGGTATAATTTAGTTTTTGGTTAATTAAAAACGGACAAAAATTAAGAAAGTTAAATGTATTCATATAAATTCTAATATTTCTTGACCACCCGGTATAAGACAACATTTCATAAGAGAATTTCTAAAGAATTTTTTTTGTCCGACTTGAAATAATTCCACAAGCTTGTATAGACTATCTATCTAATATGCATACATTACTTCGTCGTTCACTTTTATTTTCAACCAAAGAATAACCACTAGCAATCTTGTATACAAGTGACAGCAAATATTGGGCAAATATGAAAAATACGTACTTAGTAAATACGGGACGTATTTGGCATAGGAAAATTATATAGAAACGTGAGGAATATTTTAAATGTTTACCAAGTAGAAAATGTAAGATATCTAACTTTTGGTGATATTCATTACCTATGCCCCCATTTTTCATGGAATTGTGATGACGATATTATTTTTTTTAATTCAAATACGTTAATGGTATCCGGATGGTATTAATTGTTTCCTCTCATTGTTATTATTGTAACACAAACAAGTTTCTTTTTATACAGGGTATCTCATCAATAAGAATGTTCTTCTCAAAAATACACTATAAAAATCAAGAGGAACTTGATATCTATAAAGTAAGATTTAAATATAAAAAGGATGTCTAACATATACCAAAATTAGAAGAATAGTCCAATTTCTGTCACTTATTAAAATGCTCAGCTTGATTATCTAAGAATACAGTTATCTAGTGTGATACAGGAAGAATAAACCTCTGCGCATGTCTTTTGAAAACTATAATAAGAGAAAAAAATAATTTAATTTGCTAAAGTTTCGGAAACAAAATCTAAAAAAATTTGATAAAGGAAACAGATTTCGTTTCCGAAACGTTAGGGAATTATGTTCCTATTTTTTTTTTGTTTTATTCTAATTTTTAAAAAACACCCTCTAATATCCTCTGAAGTAAAGTCACAGATGTAGAGAATTATTCTTCCTGTATGATACTATAGGTAACTGTATTTTTAGATAATCTAGCTTAAATGAATTATTCATGTGGTAGTAAGTCCCAAGAAAGAAATAGAAAAATTAAAAAAATGTCACAAATAACATTCAAACAATACCGACTATATTATAACTAGAGATCGACAGGTAGCGATAAATTCCAGAGGCGACTTACGTCGATGTAATATTATATTGTATACACCTAAAGAAACATTCCCAAACAATATGAAATGATAAAGTATTCTTATGTACTATGCAATAATTTGTTTTCTTTATAAAAATGGGAACAAAATAGTGTAAGGTTTTTATTAGGAAATCGAACAACTTGCAGTTATAAAAAACAATTACTTACCGACTGTCATTTTGACGTAAATGCTCGTTATTGTCGAGTGTCCAATTGTAGTGAAAATGCATATATAGCCTTCGCTGTCACGTTTACGCACACTGCTTCATGTTTATTACACTCTAGATATGTCGTATTTATAGAACGTATATGTGAATAACACGTAGATACGTAAACAGTGCGAAATTAAAGACAACGGAAGTTAACTTTTTTAAAACGTCTTGTTCAATTTCTTTTGAGGATAAAGTGAACTTGTGGTATATTGATTTTCCGGAGTAGAAATTTAATGGCACATAATTATATTGCACAAGCTATAAAGTGTTTTCGTTACGATTGTTGTAACAATCGTAATCTTGTATTTTAAACGAACTCTGGTTAAACCACATCGATGCAACTGGCCCTAAGAGTCATATTTCCTCAGACAGTTATACGTAATAATATTGCCGATAATCCACTGTTTAGATAATTTTTGCTAAAGTGTATTAGTGGACAGTACAGCAATGTTCAGATGTTATCGAAAACGACACTAAGGAAAGAATATTTAAGACGGCAATGTGGCAGTATTAAACAAAAAAGTTTATTCTGAACTGAATGACAAATACGTATGGATTAGCTTGGATGAAACCACCAATGCTGGCGGCTGGAAAATGATGTATATGTATAATTTCAATTATCTTGTTCTCTGAAACCATCAATGTTTATTACATTGGGGTTTACAAGTATTTACTTACTTTGCATCCTTTAAATGAGCTGTCCAGACGAAGCTAAAAGCAGAAACACGTGTCGGCAGATGTTTTAAAGTTTTTAAAGTGATTGTTCAACTCGTGAGTACCTTTTGTTTTATTTATTTTTGGTTTTACTGAACAGAATAGTTGGAATTAAAAATAACATTATTGAGTCAGTAATACTGAACATAATGTGCATATTATCTTTTTTTGTAATCCAATTTTCAGCGTGTTGGCAAATAGCCGGGAAAATAATTGTTTAAAAAGATATATGTTGTACTTATCCATGATAAGTTTTGTAAAAGTAGTGAATAATAATTAGCAAAAAATTTTTTTCAAGGTTATTATTTTTTCATTCCACTCTAGAATATTTTTATCTGTTTATAGTGTTTGGCAATGTTTCATTAGGTATTTACAGTACAATATTATATCTACGTAAAATTCAAAGATGTATTGAAAGTATTGTTTCTCATTTATTATTTTTTATATACCTAAAACTTTTATACTAGCACAATCAGATAAGAATGACAGTATAAAATATAAAAAACTGTAGGTATTTATTATTAGTTATAATTATCATGTTTGGTTTGAAAAAATGCTTATGTAATACCCAATAATTATTTTATTATTTTGTCTAGAAATGATTTTTCAAATTAGTGGTGAAAAAACCTAACAAATGACAAAGAAAAATATATGCATCTGTTTCCATATGCGTACAGATAATTCACGTTTCTATGCTGATTAATGTAATAATTTTATAATTTTATTTTAAAATATAAAGCGATTCAACCGAAGTTTACATTCAAATTTACAAAATAACACCTATTAATTATTCTGGTTATTACACAGCACAACACTAAACATGAGTTATTCAATGCAAATAAGGCTAATCACGCGTTAATCACTTGATCTAGAGCAAGGCTGGGTGGAAGACAGTGGCAACCGAAGAGACTTGTTACTTTAACCAAAGATTATATACACCTTTGCCTTAACCAATAACGGAGCAGTACATAAAAAATGTACAGGTTATTATGCGACGGTTCTTACCCTAGTTTTAGAGTCTATTTTTAAAGTTACAAAAAATATATGTATATAAAATTCTTGGATATTTTATGGACATTCTAAATACACAGGAAGGAAAATAGATGAATGTCAATTTAAAAGGATATGAACCAAACTTTCTTTTTTTTTTTAATTGATAGGTGTATCTTTTTTTACGATTTCATTTTTCATATATAAAATCTCCATAAAAATGTCCAAAAATTTCATATTAACAATTTTAAAAACTATATAAAAATAAACCCCAAAAGTTTCACGTGATAACGCAATTTTACAGTACCTACATTTCTTTTTTATTAAACACAGGTAATACTACAACCCCCTGTATCCCTGAAGGTACCTAATTGTACCTTGTGTGGGAGAGAGTTACACATTTAGAGACAATGGACACACACTTAATGTCCGAGTATGCTAGGGTTAATTTCTGGATTAGAAAAAATCCTAGTTCCTCGGCCGGGGATCGAACCCTGGACTGAAAAAAAATTCCAAATAAATTTATTTATTTCCAATATATACAATTCTAATTAGAGACTACTAATATAGCATAGATATAGTTCACATTATAATGTAATAACAACAATATTGGTGAGAGGCAAGTGTCCTTACCACTCGACCACGAAACCATTTAAATTAACCATTTTAAGAATCATTTACAGAACATTTAAAACAGTGCTGTTTTTAAAAAATCGTGTCTGCCATATTAGTTAGATTAGAATTTCCCAATTTAAAACGATACTAGATGACATGTTTCTTAAAGGCATGGGTATACAAAATTTAAATTAGATATAGAGTAGATGGTTACTTGGACATTAAAAAAATTAGAAACAATTCTCCAACTGTGATGTTTAATGTTATATGTATTTAGAATATATTTGCCATAATCATATGCTGATGCCATAAAATAACTCATTAAACATAAACTGTAAAAGTTTACATAAAAGATTTAATAAGTTTCTTGTTAAAATTTTCTAAACAAAAACTTTACAATCAGAAATAATTGCACTGGAGGTGCTCTACAGGAAATTGCCGAAAACTGTATAAATAAAGTCAGGCTGGTGTAAGATTGCAACTTTCTTCTTAAAGAGTGAAAACCATAAAAAATTGTATTCGTTTCAGTTCTCAGCAGACCAGTTGTGCACAGGTCACGAATTTCCTAATACTATCTGGATCTCCAATTGGTATTGCTCGACCTTGAGAAAATGTCTCTGTATAGGAGGCCGCCATACTGTGGACAATCTAGTTACCTTTCAGTTTATTATTGGTAAAAATTAGTGATTTCGCTTTGCCGCACTGGTTTTCGATTTGTCAATTGTCATCTTTGGACGATTTGTTTATGTGATGTGCTATGACTGGTTTTATTAATTATTGTACTTTCTGCTTGATTTGTCAGTTTTATTAGATTTGTTCTTATTTATTAGTCTTTGAGTGGCATTTTGTGGTTATTGTTTAGTGCAGAACTTCTCTGTGCACTTAATTAAAAACGCATTGTTTGGCTCCTGGTTGCGAAAGTTCCATAAAAAAGAAGATAAAGGTGTAACGTTCACTCGTAAGTCTGGTAGTATTCCGACATCAATAGGTTTTCTTTGGAAGCTGGATAGGTTTGTAATTTTCTATAATAAAACATTTTTAAATCGAATTGTTTTTCTCTTCTTAAATATGAAATATTTTTTCCTCAAAAAGTGTTTAACTAATTTGTAATACACTACTGTGATAATAACACAACTTATCTGCTAGTTGCCAATAATCAGTAGTAATTTTACAAAAGCGTGAGAATAAATTGAAATAATTCGACAGTTTTTCGAAAACCTATTGCCTAGTAATAGACACGAGAGCCCGTAGGGCTCAAGTGGCTATTGACGAATGGAAACAAGTTTGGAAAAAGAACCCGACAATTATTTTCTAATTTATTCTTACTCTCGAATGGTATATTCGAAAGATTATTTTTTAATGTTCAAATGAAAAATGTAAATATTGTCTGAACGTTATTTGTGGCATTCTCTAAATTTTTCGTTCTCTTTTTTGGGACTTAATACCACATGAATAATAGTTAGTTACCCAGTATGTTACTGGAAAAATAAACCTCTGCATGTGACTTTACGTCAAAAGATTATTCAGAGGGTGCTTTTTGACAACTAATATGAGACACAAAAATAATAATATAATTCTCTAACGTTTCGGAAAACGATTCTGTTTCCTTTTTACTTTCTCATACCTAATATAAGGAAGTATAGTAATCGTAATTTTTTTCGACCTCGAGATTTTGATTGATTTATACGTTTTGAACCCTCCTGAATCTGTTCTATTACGTGTGTGTGTGTGTATGTAGGTGTGTATCCGCGATAACTCAAAAAATACTAACGGGAGACTTCCCAAATTTGAGAGTTAAGATTGTTAACAACATTTTATATGACACATTAAATTTGGTGAATGTGATACTACCAGAAGAGACATAATGAATGAAAGAAGAAAAAAAGTACAATTTCGGGAAAAAAATTAAAAATTTTTATTGCATTTCTGGACGAATCTCGACGAATTATAATAAAAAACATAACTTTATGAAAAAAAATCTGTCTGCATGTCTGTTATATCGCAATAACAACCACAGTTTTTGAGATAAAGTTTTCAAATTTGGTACACTAAAGGCCAAAGACAATGAAAAATTTGGTGATGAGCAAAATTGGCTGAAAGGGAGTCCACTGGACCCAAACTATTTTGTATTTGAGTTTACAAAAAAAATATATTCCTGATGAAAGATTACACAGCCACACAAAAAAAATCTGATCTGGGGGTCTGACCATGTCTACTATATGTTTTTGGGGCTGCTGAATTCGAATCCGAGGTCTATTTAACCCCATCACATCAGGATTTTCCCATAACCTCAAGAAACCCATAATTTCAGCTATTAAACGCAGATAACCTAACAATGAAGTTGTAATCTGAAAATCCAGACTCTTAACCCCATAACCCCATAACCCACTTAACCAAAAATCTATCAACTCCAATAACCACGTATGTTAGACATTTAACTTGATATGTACGCGTATCTGTCAGGTCTCCAAAAATGCTCGAATTCTATGCACATTCATTCATGAGTCTTTCTATATCAATGAAAAATATCGTACGCGTATCTGTCAGGTCTCCAAAAATGCTCGAATTCTATGCACATTCATTCATGAGTCTTTCTATATCAATGAAAAATATCAGTGATAAATCTACGTATTTTGGTACATGGTTCTAGAAAATATTTTTTTTCAAGGATTTCAAAGCTCAGGTTCTATTCAGAGCGATTATATCTTACGTGCGTCTACATCCAGGGCACCTCCACGTGGTGACGGTGGGCAATCTACCCGCGGTGTACATCGGATAACGCCAATGCCGACGGTACAATGATTTGAAAAACTAACATTGGTTGAATAAATGTAAAAATATAGACTTTCAGAATGAAGGTGTTTTTAGGACACAACAGTATGTTTCGGGTGCTTGAGACAAAACAAAAATTGTACGAGAAAAGGTGCAATGACCAGAGTTATGCGGTTATTAAAATAACGTACATATCAAGTTAAATGTCTGACGTACGTGGTTATTGGAGTTGATAGATTTTTGGTTAAGTGGTTTAAGAGTTTGGGTTTTCAGATTACAACTTCATTTTGCATTTAATAGCTGCAATTATGGGTTTTTGAGGTTACGGCAAAATTCTGATGTGATGGGGTTAAATAGATCTCGGATTCGGATTCAGCAACCCCCATAAACATATAGTAAATATGGTCTGATGCCGATCAGAAAAAAAATTCTTTTTTTTTGTGTGACTGTGTTATAAATCATGTCTACTATATCAAGCGAATAAAATATATTTTCGAAGTACTTAAATAAAGCTGATGTAAACTAAAATTTTGTACGCATTTGACCTCATAAAATGGGGTAGAATATATCTGGCAGTTTGACATTTGAAATATCTAATTTAGTTACAAAAATGTCAATGTCAATAAGAAGAAATTATTAAAATATATGACATGAATTATTATTGACGCTGAAAATTAATTATTAAAAAAATTTTATGAAACATTTCAAAGTATGTTTTTAAAATTTAATTGAAGTAAGTGAAGAATTAAACAGAATGATTTTTTTTAGATCAGGATGATATATACTGGTATAAGAGAGTTATGTGCTGGCCACTTCAGATATTTTAAAGTTATTTATCTTTTTTTAGAATATGTCATGCGTGAAACTTGACACATATATTATTTGTTTATGTAATATCCATAGATACTTACATTGTATCGAATTATTACTTACTATAGTATTTTTACATGCATTTTCTTTAGTTTGTATGATAATTTCTTCCACTGACGCTGGACTAAATCGTTCTTAGTTCATTTTTTAAAATTTAAGACAAAACTCATGACAGACAGACAAAACCAGAAAACACGTCAATGTACAAAAACAAATTACTACAAAATATTCTCAGTAGAATAATATAATTAGATTATTCTCACTATAATAACAATATAATTGGAAAAAATTAAACACGATCAAAAATACTGCTAAATGATTGGAAAATAAAAACAATAAAAAAAAAACCGCTGCCAATTACTTGGGGATCAAAACTTCCTCACCGTAGTAAAACGCGACGTGTGGTGGAGTTTTTAATAAAAGTAATTTTTGACGTTTCAAAAAAAGTCACAATTTTTTAAGTTTCAAAAAAGTCACAATTTTTGAAGATTCAAATAAATCAGATTTTGACGTTTCAAAAAAGTGACATTAGTGGAATATGTCACCAATATTTCTTTTAGACATTAGGACCGATTTTGCTCATCAACGAACTCAATCTCTTCCTTGACCTCTAAAATGTGTATACCAATTTTGAAAGCTTTATCTCAAAAATTGTAGCTGCTATCGCGAACCACACAAACAGACACACACACAGACGCACAGACAGAAAATTTTTTCTGTCTAAAATTTTGTGTATCGACATAATTCGTTGAGATTCGTCCAGAAATGCAATAAAAATTTTCAAAATTTTTTTCACGAATACATAACTTCCTCACTTTGAGGGGTGAGGAAGTAATAATCACGGAAATAGACTAACGTGTGTGGTAAACACGATTTAAATGTCCGCAGTCTAATAACCTTCTATAATTCGTTAATATGTAGCCAATATAAATTACCCACAATATGGCAGCCTACATATAGGGGACATTTTATTGTATCAGAGATCCAGATTATATTAAGAAATTCGTGGTACAGGTATACGAATAAGCGACTTATTTACACCTACTTTATTGTATGATTTTAGCGTAGAATTGGTGAACAGTGAATCTCAAACAGTAGCTGAATATATTTTTGCTTTTATTTCGAAATTCATTTAACTATTTATCCTGTGTTTTCTATTATTGCTAAAATTATAAAATTAATATTACAAATTAGAACCATATAACGATATTATTAAAATTACATATTTTTAACTAAGAAATATTTTGAGTAGGTAAAATTTTGCATCCTGATATAGATATATAATCTATTTATATAAACTGGACAAGACCTAAAAAGAAAAATGTATCTTGCCATTTGAGTATCGCTGACGATTGAACCGAATAACATTATTTATGGCTTTAACTCTAAGACGAAAGTTGCAATCTTACAGCGGCCGGACTATATATTATTATTTTACTACACGTCCAGTATGTATACGTAATACATAGGTTTGTTTAGCTTAAGACTTGGAAGTTGATTTAAATTTGATAAGGGACTCTTAATAATCTTTATCTATTCTGCTTTCATGCGTCCATGTGATCTGTAGCGTCACAATTTCTACTGGTGTAAATTCTGTTAATGTTCAGTGATGATTTTCCCTAAAAAAATGTACACCAAAATTTCGTCGTGCAGTTTTCTTCTCGTTTAATATTATCTAACTAACCTTACTAAAATATTGACCACTCAATTCAATTCGGCAAGATCCATATCGTATTAATATATTTCCAAACATGTTTGAAAATTACATTTTTTGCCAAACGGCGTTTGAAATGTACGTACCAAATGTGAAGACGCAGAATCAAGTATTGATTAATGATTAGTTTACATCCTCAGATATTATTTCTAGTTTCCTTGTAATAGCGCCGACTATTCAAAGACTTCTCTTGAAAATAATGTCATTTCTAAAATACATTTTGTTTCAATTTCAAGTTTTCATGATTTTCTTGAAAATGTTTTTAAATAGATGATAATAATAATAACAGAACGTCTTTATTGAATATACAAGAGAAAAACGTATATTAAAATATCTTAAAAAGTTGATTGAGGAAGCCGTTACTATGTGGTAGTTCATTATCACAGGAAAACGAGTAAAATACTACTATGTTTTTTACCACTATATTTGCACAGAATTGTGACTGCAGTTCAGATACGAATGAGATACATAGCATATTGTTAACCTTAATATTAAACAGTTTAATATTAAGGTTAACAATATGCTATGTATCTCATTCGTATCTGAATCATTGTTTGATAATGACGTAACTGTCGAAACTGCAGTCACAATTCTGTGCAAATATAGTGGTAAAAAACATAGTAGTGTTTTACTCGTTTTCCTGTAAAATATCTTAACCTAATATAATATCTTGGGAGAAGTTTCCGAACTGTACTTTTATAGCCCAGTTGTCCCACAGTCGTCCATTTTATGAATCTACCTGAACAAAAATAATAAGACATGATATAGATACATTTTTTATTGTTTTTCTGTCATAATGTTATAAACTACATATACATAAATGAAAAGTAAATATTGAACAATACATATATCTATATATATATACATACATAACCTGCATTATTATATACGCAATAAAAGTTTCATACATATTAAGTTATTCGTTATCTATCGTAAAATCATCATCAGAGTAGTCAGAGTAATCCTCAGAACAGCTATTTCTCTACATCATTTTTGATCCTCCCAAAGAGGAAAAACTTCATTATTTGTGGTTTTATGGAAAAAAGTACTTTATAAAAAAAGCCTGCTTGTTTCCAAACTCCCAAGATACTCAAATTCAAAATCGCATATACAGGGTGCTCACTATAATCAAATAAGTGAAAATGCATATACAGGAAAAATTAACCTACGGAACAAATTTCGAAAATGTTTCTTTATTATCATTTCAAAAAAGAAAAGAATTTTTTGACGTGATTTTTTTCACTTCCGGTTTTGCCGGTAGTGACACTAACTTTCGATTTTTAAATGAAACACCCTCTATATTATTACATTTTTGAATTCTGCATAATTTTCTGTTTTCAACGATACCAAATAAGTGACATTTCAAGCGTCAATATATTTTTTTAATAAAATGTTTAGTGTGCCATGACGGTTCCAATTTATTCTAAATGTCCCGTGTAATGCTAGAAAAATAGAAATCGCGCCAAAAATACTAAATTACGTAATTTATGAGCAAATAAATTTCATCAAAATGTTGTCTACGCAGCCGCCGTTACAACCTGTGGAGACCTGGAGCTACGAGTAAGACGCGCAATTAATAGCATAGCGGCCCAGCAATTGGCGAACGTTCTTCGAGAAACAGATATACGAGTTCAGAATTGCATTGACTTTAATGGACAGTATTTTGAACAACTATTGTAGTGTTCTGTGTTAACTTTTTGTATTCCAAAGCCACCTTATGTATAACAAGTTAATTAGAACAAAAGTGTATTTTCTTATTTTCTTTTAGCTGTAATTTTGTTTGTATTGATCGCACATTTTAATACGACGTATGAATAAATTCCATATTAATTGTACTAATAAATGGTACCACGGTACCAATATGGATCCATTTAAAAAAATTGAGTTTTTCCCCAAAAACCATTTTGATAGATTTTATTTGCTCAAATCACATAATTTAGTACTTTTGACTCGGGATTTCAACTTTTCTAGGATTACACGGGTCATTTCGAATAAATCGGAACCGTCATGGCACACTTAAATGGAAAACTAAATATATATTATAAAAAATATTAACGTTTGAGATGTCACTTATTTGGTATCGTTTAATTCAGGAAATTATGCAGAATTCAAAAATGCAATAATATGCAGGGTGTTCCATTTAAAAATCGAAAGTTAGTGTCACTTCCGGCGAAACCGGAAGTAAAAAAAATCACTTGTATGTCAAGAAGTGCCACTTATTATGTATATAGAATATCCCAAATTTCAATCAATTACCTTCAAAACTAAAGGAGAAAAGGTGGGTGTACCATGATCCTGTTACACCCGGTATATACATATATATATATATATATATATATATATATATATATATATATATATATATATATATATATTCATAAATTCAAATTAAGTATCACAAAAAGAGATATCAACGTTCAATCCTGTTTCACTGTTGTTGAGTGCGTTTCTGTGAAAATTGTGTCCATATTGTTCCACAATATAAACGGGCATTATTTTAACTGAATACGAAGCAAACTGTGATATCTCGTTTCAGCGACCAATTCGGTGAGACTGGAGCTGTTAGAGAACGACCAAGACATGGTAAATCTAATCAGCAAATGGTAGCTAGGACCTGTTTGCCGCAACAAAAGTTTGTATTACTCTGCGAAATTGTCTAAATGAGGTAGGTTTGCACATGCACAGGGAGACCTATAAGACACCTCTCATTGACAGCAAATCACTGAGCTCAAACGTTTACTTTATGTGTGAGGAACGCGTCAACTGACGTGATGAGTAGAATGCCATGATATTTTCGATTAAGAGCCGTTTTTGTGTCCATAGTGACGGACGGACAGTTCGCGTCTGGAACCGCCAAATTCTAAGGTTAATCATAGGTACGTTCAACAGGTGCATACTTTCGAGGGTGAATCTGCTACGATTTGGGGTGGAATTGTCCTTCGAGGTCATACGGAATTGTGGATAGGTAAAATTTATGCAAGAGACATCGATAGCAACATAGCGAATGATTATCACTGAAATTTGGAACCTAATTTCATATTCCTGGATGATAATGCTCGTCCATATAGAGCTAGGATAGTATATGAACAAATAAAATTGAATGAAATTGATCATTTTTTGCCTTCACCTCCGCCCTCTCCAGATCTGAACTGCAGTGTACATGCCTGAAAAATGCTTAAAAAACTATTAATAAGTCGGCAACCATCTGTTTATAACGTTACAAGTATAAGGCCAGTTCCTCTGGTTATATGAGATATCTCGAACTAAGGGAAGATATTTCACTTAATTTCAAGTATGCCTAGAAGGGTTCAACCAGTGATAACAAACAGGAAAGGAATCACACGCTATTAACCGATGTTTTTAATTTATTTTTTATTTTCTCATCTATCTATACTGATAGAAAAAGTATTGTTAATTATTGACTGTTTAATTGGAGATCATTTTTTAATTTTGTTATTAAACATATCCTGGCTGGATTGGATGAATGTGTGATTTATAGAAATGATGGAAGAAAGTAGTCGTACTAAATATTTTTTTATGGAATCGCTTTTCCCTGAGAACTCACCATATCTTTAATTATTTTCACGCGACGTTTGAGATTTTAGGGAATAATATTTGACAAATAATCAACTTTAGACTTGTTATAAATATAATTTATATGAACCCATTAAGGAGCTCACATATACATATGTTTTACTACATAATATGTAATTCAAAATGAATTTTTATATACAGAACACCATATTGATGATTTGCGCTCCAAGACAGAATGACTAGGCTGTACAGTACATATTGCTAAAGAAAGTAGATTTTTAATTTGTGTGCATTGCTAACATAAACATTCCTTTCAGCGTCTGTGTGTTAATTTTAGTACTTTATAATTTTGTTCAATAAAAATAAATCTTGTCTCGCATTTTTGCCATGTAAACGTACATACGTGTAATTGTATACGTTTTAATATTGTCCGTTAAATTACTTACATAAAAATAAACTATGGTAAAATAAAATGTAACTGTTGTTTCTTGTAGGTAAAAGTAATAACAGTGTTTTCAAATTAAGAGTGAAGGGCCTTTTTATTGCAATTATGTACGCTATGATATTTTATACCAGTTTTCAACTATGTAAGGATATAATTATAAAACCGATTAAAACGCTCTAAACGCTCTTTCTCTTTACACATTAAAAGGTATATATATATATATATATATATATATATATATATATATATATATATATATATATATATATATATATATATATATATATATATATATATATATATATATATATATATATATATATATATATATATATGTATATATATGTATATGTATATATGTGTACATATATATATGTATATATATATGTATATATACACATATATACATATACATGAGTAGTTGTTTCCTTCAAATCATATTTAATAACACATTAGTTTAGTCCACCTGCTAGAGGTCGCCGCTCTCGGTACTTGCTGTGATGCAACTCGCTATCCGCCACAGAGACATCTAGGATGTCGGTCGGATAGTAGCATTCAGATCATATGAGAAGTTTCATACCTCTCACCACTATTCACTTCACCTTAGTTAGTATATAACTAGCAGGTTAGCCACTGTCATTTGTCTGTTCTATAACCTATGGCATACTGAAGAGAACAAATAAGTTCGAAATCGATTAATGTCTGGTTAGGAATTGACAAATGATATTGGCTATCGATCTATCATGATTTGAAGGTGTAATTCAATGCAGGTCGGGGTGCCCGCTGAGTAGTTGTTTCCTTCAAATCATATTTAATAACATATATATATATATATATATATATATATATATATATATATATATATATATATATATATATATATATATATATATATATATATATATATATATATATATATATATATATATATTATTAAAATAAAATATTTCAAAATTAATGACAAGTGTCTACTGCCAAAGTTGTCTAATGCATGAATAATCTTTATTATTGCACCCGCAAGCAGTTGCCGAATACGTGACCTAATAGATTTATTGATGTTATTACAAGTTCTCTAAATATTAACACTGGGTAGATCAAGGTCTCTAACATTTGGCCATCCTGACAAGGGCACGTCCCGGGCCCCGCCTGCGGCAGCACCTAAACAGAAACAAAACAATAGCTGTAATTGGTACTTAGATAACCCATTTTTTCTATATATGACAACTTGGAATGCATTTGGGTACGTCGGTGATGGACTCAACAGAGTATTACCTGGAGCGCCGGTTTTGGACTCAACAGAGTTCAACCTACATGATCACAGGCACCGACGACCCAAAAGTCTCAACACGGATTAATCCGGAAGATGGATCATCTGTTTTCCTGGATTCAGCAGGGACCTGGCTGTTGTACGCAAATGACAGTGATTCCGGAAACCCAAAGACTCGACAAATGACTTAATTTAATGGACTTAACAAATTAGGAGTAACTCAAAGATTGAGATAGATTAAGTAACATGTATCGATTGCACAGCTCAGAGGCCTTATTTACTTTAGTAGGCGTGTCTGACTATAGAAGAAAGAAGTTCTTAACACCCAGCTCAGAGGTCTATGCTGTAATGGATAAAATAGACGTGTCTGGCGGTATAACTGCACAACTCAGAAGCCTACCTACAGCTAATAGGCGTGTTTGACATTTATAAAATTAATAAACCAGATCATATCTAAAATATATGATATAAAAATAAGAGAGTATGCAACATAGTGTCTAGGGAGACTGATAAAAGAAATAAACGGATCAAGAATATTTGCTCACCATTAATTCATGATGTGGATTTGAATAGTTTTAGTCTACCACTGGCGACTACGTCTCGAAATCGTCTGCGATCCTTGGAAAGTGACTGGACACGATAGCGATCATTTGGTAATACTGCCGTCGTCACTCGGATTAGACCCACATATTTTTTAACCAACTTGGCACTGGTCAATTCTTAAATAATTGGTGATTTCTTTACCAAAAGCATGTCGCCCTTCTTGAATTTAATGGCGGCTAAACGCTTCTTATTATAACGTTTTTTCATTGCATTCGCAGTTTTATTGATATTACCCAAAGCCTTAATTCGATTTCTATCAAGCGTTTTTAGTCTGTCTGAGTCAGTAAGTACGTACGATAACTCGATATCATATTTGAGTCGCGGACGAAACCCGTATAAAAGTTCTTACGGGGATTTGTCTGTAGTTGAATTTAGACAAGTATTTATTTCATGCTGTACCTGTAATTTTTTGTATTATGCCTCAGCTTCATTAACTAGCTTGTTTGTCACGTTTCAGCGGCGGCATAATATTTTTGCAATTATATTTCTGATGTTATATTAGCTCTATGAATCACATAACTTAAAAATTCCTTTGCCATTGACAAATACTCAGTGACGGCCGGGGAAATTTAGAGTATGCTCTATATCAGTGTTGGAATATATAAAAAAATACTGTTGTCCAGTATACACCACTGCTCAAAAGTAAAGATGACCTTCAATTTATTTACTTCATAGAGCTTGTGACTGTGACGTACGTGCAAATAAATATTCAAACAGCAAAGTATAATCTAAGTAGTTCTACGGTACAGAGGCACATCAAAAGAAATTATGTTTTTATTTATACAGTGTAACCGTAAAACAACTTGGATTAGCTGAGATTGGTGGTAAAAGAAACACACTTAATGCTTTGCTTTAAATGGCAATATCTCCTAACCCACAGAATTGAAAGAATGCGTGTTTGAGAGATAGGTACGAGATTCCTTATTTCTAAAATAGTTGATTTATTATAAAACTGTGGCTCATCAGATTTTGTGGATGCATAAACTGACATCCCATTAGTCTAATGACAAATCTCATTTTGACAAGTGTGGGTTACGAGATATTGCATCTTAAACGACTTTATACACTGTGTCCGTAAAGTATGGAATAAATTCTTTATTTCTTAAACCAAAAATATTTAGAAAAAAATCCTCGGACATTTCGTTTTTTAATTTCAATTGCACACCTGTTCCTTTCTTTTTTTTGGGTATGACATCATCACTGTTTCCGTTATGACATCATCGATATTTTTTTCAAATGGAACACTGTATATTTCTCCACTTTTGGATTCTGAATCAATAGCTGATTCCAAAAATGTATCACACTTAGGGTCTAAAATTGATAAGTTGAAAGATAGGGCCATTTTGACTATAAGAATTTACTAATTTTTAATGGTGTGTTTAAACAAATAATGTCACTAGAACTAACGATTAGTTAATAATAAAACCAATTTATAGTAAATGTTCGAACTGCATTCCTTGTTGTAGCTGACAGTACCCTAAACGATGAATAAAGTACTGCTGAACCTTGTTTATAGTTTCCCCAGAAATGTTGTTCATTTCTGTTCTAATTTTTTCTTTCAATTCAACAGTGTTTTCCGGTTCGCTTTTATAAAATAAGTTTTTTAGATGGCCTCACAGAAAATAATCTAATGGATTGAGGTCCGGTGACCTTGGTGGCCATTTGGTGGGTCCACATCTACCAATCCACCTGCTGCATAATGGAGGAGGCTCACCTTCCTCTTGATACCACAGACTTTCGTCAACATTTCCAGGATTAATTCTACTGGGGAATAAATCTAATAACATTGGCATAAGATAGCCCATTAAAAATTGGAGATATGCTGGTCCGTTTACAGTTCCATCGAAAAAATAGGGCCCAATAATTATATTTCTTACAATTCCCGCCCACACATTTACCTTTTGTGGATACTGTGTGCGCTGTTAGGTATCCATCGAGGGTTTTCTCTTGCCCAGTATCTACAATTCTGACGATTCACTTCACCATTTAATTTGAAAGTGCATTCATCGGAAAAAATAATATTTTTTATCAGAAGAGGATCACTACTGCACATATTCATTGTTTCACAAAATTATATCCTCCGATCTGAATCATCATCACTTAGTTCTTACACAAGCTGACTCTTAAAGGGATGCCATTTTTCTAATTTTAATACTGTATGTACTGACGTTTTAGTAACATCATAATCGCGACTAACCTGGCGAACACTGGTATGTGGATTTTCTTCAACAGCCAGTAAAATATTTAAATTTTGTATCCTCTTCAACATCTGCGCGACCTGTTTTGGATAAATCTTCCACCCTACCAGTCTCTCTGCATTTTTTTTTTCAATTTTACTCACTGTTGATTGAGTTATGGGTCGTTGTGGATATTTAGTATTAAATAAATTACATACTTCTTGTTGAGTTCGCATCCTATCACCATAACAATTTCAATTCTCTGCTTTACAGATACACTCATCAAGTTATAAATTAAAGTAAATCGACAAATGTCAAAGACGATAATGAAAACAAAAAACAAACAAAAACTGGCCTACTTCAAAAATTAATAAAAAACGTGTTGCTTTTCTTTAACTCACAATGTAGTCACGATGTTTGTTTTCAATTTAGTTTACTTCTTTACTTGTTTTTAAATGGCCGTAGCTTCCAACTTATCAATTTTAGACCTTAGGTGTGATAAATATTTTGGACTCAGCTCTTTAAACAGAATCCAAAAATGGACAAATAAAAAAATATCTATGGTGTCATAACGGAAACAGTGATGACGTCATAACCAAAAAAAATAAAGGATAAGGTGCGCAATTGAAATTAAAAATAGACATGTCCGAGTATTTTTTTCTAAATATTTTTGGTTTAAGAAATAATGAATTTATTCCTTACTTTACGGACACACTGTATAGATTTGTTTCTGACTAAGATGGGAGAGTGAGTCGATGCTCTAGAATGGTTTGGACTCCACAGAAAACTGTAGGTTCTTGTCTCTCTTCACCTAACACAAAGTCCTATGATTTTCAGGGGGTTACTTCGATGACTTGAGGGCTAAACAACTTTTTTTACATTTGTAGTAGATAGGAAATACTATATATCACCTCACATAAGGTAGGTTAGGCTGGTCATATCACATGGTGTAAGATAAGTAATATTTTTTTCTTTAAATTAAATAATAAAAAATAACAATAAAGCTCATGATCTTGGTGCAATTAAATTTATCTCAGATCTGTATTATATTTCTAACGTTGTTGAATTCACATTCTTGCCAACTAAATTAATCTACATTTGAACTGTTATACAACCAGTCCTGAGAACACAATAATCATTGTTTATAGTTTATTGTTATTATGATGTACGTACACTTTAATTATTTGAAAATTGTGACATTTACAATTTACATGTCACGAACATTATACACAAACGCACGAAAATTAGGTTACATTTTGTTAAGGTCAAATGTCAAGGTGATGGTTATTGAAAGTTATTAAAGTTATTTTTTTTATTATTATTAATTTGTATTTTTATAAATTATTTTGACGAGGCTAGCCACAGAGCTGTGACAGAAAATGCATGTTTTATGTATGCTTTCTGCCTTTTTGAGTTACATGGTGTTACAACTAATATTTTTAAATATTTTTTTGAAACCTCTCAAACGAAGGAAAATATTAAAAACATATTCGGTATACTCCTATGTATCTAGTGGAGTATTAACTAATATTTTCTTATTATAAATGCCTCCTAACATGTCTACTGGCATCAAACTGGAAGAAATGACCCCCTTAATCTTATGAAAATTTCATTCATCTGTGAAATTTGAATATTTGACCATCTCTATTTGAAATTTACCTACCAATCAACGTCGAATTAAAACAATAATTTTGCATTAGTGCAAATTATCGAATATTACCTGTGTCACTTTTGACATTTCTTGCCAAGCATATTCAAGTTAGGTATTAAGGAGTGGCGGCTCGTGACAAATATTTTTGGGTCTGCAGCATAAAAAAATGCTTGGAAAAAAGTGAGAAAAGTGTTTTTTTTAAAAAAAAATTATTTCGTTTGTTTAAGTGTAAGATTAATACGTCGCTCCTTATTTGCCGCAAATTTATCAATAACCTTTTTATTGAAATTTGGTATTGCGGTTATAATTTTTTTTTTTCATTGACAACATCGAAAGAGCGGTTAGTCGATATTTACACATTGAGTTTCTCAAAAATGTTTTGATCCGTTTTAAAGTAGAAAAACTACGTTCCCCTTCAGCTGTAGTCACAAGAATTTCCAGCAATTTCTTAATTTCTCTCATTGCTTCTCCCAAATTATTGGAAATAATAAATTTAAGGAAAGGTACTGCACAACGTAATTCCCTGCATTCACTATTTGAATATAATACAGACAATTCTGTTTTAAGTCGTTGTTTAATTATAATATTATAAGAAGAGCAAGTAAGTTCTAATTCATTGTCTGGAAATTTGTTATGGTATTCCACAAAATTTTTCGAACAAATTAGTAATTCCGGTATCAAGTGGTTTGTGAACGCAAAACGATCTTTTGAATTGTTTATTATCACATCGCATACCTCAATGCAAGCAGCACGATGACAAATTCCCGTGTGAGGCGTAGCCCCGACCACAGGAAGTCATGCAAGTACGGGAAAAGCATTTATGGAGGTGTAATGAACGATATGTTTCATTATACCTCTATGAAAACAGAAAACAAGACAACATCTTTAGAAATTTTATTTTTAAACATGAACGAACAAAAACCTATATCTTTAATTTTTATTGAATGAAATATTTATGTTACAATTTGTGTTATTGTAAATATGTAATCCTTTAGCAAGCACATCAATTTGTAGAATTGCAGTTGATGAAGCCGAAGGTGCAACATTTGAAATTATTTGTTGGTTTTCACGTTGTGTTTCCTTTTCTTGAATGACTAAACAATTTACGATAAACTTCACAAAACAATCTTTTTGCTTACCGATTCCTCGATGTAGCCTTTAGCCACAGTCGAGGAACGTCAACCTCCATGTCTTTTTAAAGTAAGCAAATCCCCTCCCCCTTTCGACCAACATAGATGATGAAGATCGGCTTAAGCCATGTCCAGTATATTCTTCAGGATTTTTTAGGTTCAGATATTCAGCAATCTGTTTTCTTGTACCACTTATAGTATGGCAACCTACATGTTGAGCGTAACATCTACCATTGCGATACTCAAAAGTAATCTTCTACTATATATATATTTATAGGTCTTAGATTAATATATTTGTGATAAAAACTGCATGGATCAAAGGGACATCCTTCCTTTGTAAATGGTAACTTCTTGATTTATGATTTTTGCCATCTCGAAGGAATACCACCAAAAAATGGCCATTACCTTCCACGTCTTCCGAAGTTAAACGAATCAAGTCATGTCTTCGGCATACACCGAAAATACCAAATATTAAAATTACTTCAGTAAATAACCACTTCTGATCTGGTGCTTCAAGTATGAATTTGGCGACATAGTCTGCGGTTAATACTTTTGACTTTTTCGGCGTGTAACCAACACTTTGTTGTTTGAGAAATGCAGTAGTTTTTGGCAAATTATTAACAATCACATTTTTTTTACCGCCAGACAACTTTTTAACATTCAAAATCGACTCCATAAAATTCAAGCTTTCATAGATTTGGCTTTTTCGGACAAATAAACGTGAAGAGTATCATCACTTCCTGTGTTAACCTTTTTTGCTGGCGCCACTTGCAAAATAGACTACTCATTTTTATCTCTCACAGACTTCCTGGGCAATAATCAGCACTTACTTTTGCCTCTTCATGTAATATTTCTTCTTCTGGAGAAATCATTTTAAAAATATTTTGAATAAAAATTCGAAAAACTGTCACAATACAAGCGTTGTTAGGGAAATTAAGCAATCATTTTATGCGGTTATTATGGAACTTTCAATAGCATATTTTATTACGACTGGTAAGTAGGCAGCAAATATCATTAGTGCACTGGAAAACTTTTCCTGTGCGGCCACATGGGAAAAATCCATTTCTCGTGCGCTAAATAGGTATGTAAACATAGTGTTTTCGGAGAGGTAGAATTAAATATTTGTTGAGTGTTATTGATTCCATACATAAATAAATATTGATATTTTACAGCAGAGCTTGAAAATAACCCGTAAAATAGTATATAATCTTATCCTAATCTACATAGATGCCTGTTAAATTTAAATTGAACAAAAATTATAGGCACCATACCATAGTCAATTTTGAGTATATAAAAAAAAATTAACTGAAGCTCATCTTTAACAAGTTGCAATTCGCAATGTGTCCCTTGATTCAATGCAAAAACGATTCGAAGGCTTAAGTTGCAAAGGTGTTCGGAGCTATTTTGGCGAAGTCTCGATAAACGTAAAAATTGTTCTCTTTCTATGCTTTCTTGCGAAAAATCGACCAAATCACTACTTTTGCGATATAACCGAAGTGGGAAAGTATAAAATTTTGTTTGAATCAAAAACTGAAAGCCGAGATAGAATGTAATAACATAAAATAAAAAGAGTGGGAAACGGACTGGAAAAGATGAAAAATCCCTAAATTATATATTTTAAGTCGTCAAATTGTTCTGACATGGGAACATTTTTATGTGAAAACTAAAATGGCTGGTCTCAAATACACATTTAGAAGAAGTAAGAACACTGAACTATACAATTATTTAAGTATGTGTAGATCACCCTGTAGTTTTCTGCATTTCAATTTACCTAATAGTTAAACAGTGGTGCTACTTTATAGGTTCTGGGAACCATTACCGTTGTGTTTTGACTGTTAGATACGTGCAATGATAACAAGACATCTGCGTTTTCATAATACCCAACCTTTTATCTTAGTTATCAGTATCACCTTACATAAATAATAAATCAGCTAGATACTAAAAGTACTCCTTCCAATAATGCTGAGCGAAGTTAGGAACCGTTTTGTTGTGAAGCAAAAAAAAATTAAAAAGAATATTTGAATTTTCATGGAAGTATTTAAACAAAAATTAAAAACAAATTGGTGAATACATTTCAGTATAACTTTCTGGTTCATGGCAACCAATTTTGCATTTTATATTTATTAAAATATTTATAAAAATCTGAATAATGGGAATTGTTAATTTCTAAAAAATAAATCACTCATTAGTAGACATATGGCATATGAATGTCATCCCAAAGACGGATTTATATCGAACATTATATTCCAAAAAGCGTATGATACAATAGTAATATGTAAATTAAGTTGTATTTTTTTTGACAGTGTACTTACACATTAATTAATTAATCTTTTGCATATAAAACCGGCACTGATCGACGCTCGTTAACCGCCGAGAATTAAGTTTCCTAAGCAAAGCACTTTATTACCCGACTACCTGCTGAATTGACCTTCTATTTAGTAGGAGGGGATTATTTTGTTTACGTCATTTAGCAATTTCGTTCAATTCGAGAATTTTCAAGTTAGAGATCTATTGTGTGTACAGCGAGTATAAACATATTTTTTGTAGTGCGTTAGTGGGCGTATAAAATAGCGGGGCCAGTCAGATTGTAGACTATTAATTGTCTCTTCCCTCTTAGGCTAGAGGGGTTTTTGTACCTTAAAAATAGAAAATTTGTTTGGGCACTTCCAGCAGGATTGTAAAGTTAAGATATTTCACAGTTAGAAATATTATCCATATATCAAAGGGAAATCCAATTCCCGACAAATTTTATCCCAGAGTTTTGAAGTAGTGTAAAGATTCATTATTATCTTTCAAGAGCTATACAGTTGAGGTTTGGCACACTCATTGGCTATCCTCATAGCAAAGGAAAACATCAAAAATCAGGAAAATTTTATACTGGGGGTGAAGAATAGTAGTAGAAACCATTTATATCCGTTACCAGTAGAGCTAGACAGTTGCTATTTGGCACAATTATAGACATTACTCCTAAGACGAAGGCATACATTTAAAACTTGCCATTCTTGGCTTGGGGTGATAAAATCCCTATATCTTCCAAGAGCTACACAACTGAGATTTGGCGTTGAAAATTCAAAACCCGGTAAATTTTGCCCCGAAGGTGAAAATAGTGGTAGAACAATTCCAATAAATCTGTACAGTTGAGATTTATTAGGCTCATAAACATTACCTCTCGGGCGATAAAAAATGAGGATGAAAACAGCGGTTAAAACTCTGTATCCACTAATAACAGATTTAAATAATTCAGATGTTACACACTTACGTCTAGCTCGAAAACATAATATCAAAACCCACCAAAGTATGAACTGCAATTGAAAAATAGAGGAAAACGCTCTGTATATACTTCCAAGAGCTATACATTAGAGATTTGAGACACTCATAGAATTATAGATATCTACATAAAATCATAGGGTAATTCCACACCTGGCTAAATTTGGCTGCGAATTCCCACTTACAGTAGAGCAAAAAAATTTGGGATACTTCTAAAAACAAATGAAAAAATTCTAAACAACATAGTTTGCCCGAGGTGAGAAATACTGATAGAAACTCTGTAACCAGTTCCAGTAGAAATAGAAACATCCAAAATATGAAAGGATGAAAGTTTAACAGGATTATACTTCTTCTATCTCGATACAAGATGTAACTAATATACCGTGTTTTCCTATTTGCACACTATAGAGGGAATCAACGTAGTTTGAACTCGTACAATCAAAGTAGAGGGGAGAGCATAGATTGCATATACTGTGGCAAACTCCAAGCACATTTTGCATCTAGAGGGACTCGGACAGGAGGGGAGGGTATATTTGGAAGTAGGTTGTTCATTTTGGATACATACAAACATAAATCACCTGTCAATTTCTCAACCAAATCAAATCGCTAAATACCAATATACATATTTGCTACTCATCTATCCATTGAATGAGAGAGTTTGCTCTTGCGAACTGCCACTTCTGTTTGTCTACTCATGTATTAAAAAGAACAATGGAAAAGAAATAAGGTCACTAAAAATCTTGAAATAGAAAATAATTTAAAAATTGATCCGCCCTCAAAAAATAAAATATATAGATATGTTTATAAAACTAATTTTAATTCATACTTCTTAGAGCGCTTTTTTTACATTTTTTTTTAAAATAATTTGATTTAAAAATAGTTTAAACTTTTTGAATAACATTTTAAAATCAGTTACTGTGGCGACTTTTAAGTATTACACATCTACTTTTAAATTCAAATTACATACCAAATGGCGAAAAAGACTTTTATTCGATAAATCATAAATCACAGTAATTTGTAATTCCAGATTCTTATTTCCGATAATGAATTTACAGTTATTCTTAAATTTACCCATAAAGCACAATAATTTGTATTTCTAGATTCTTATTTACGATATTAATGTACAGTTATTCTTAAATTTATTTCTGGACCCTCCTTGAGTACTGCACCTAAAGAAGCTTTGCTAATTAACAGACAATTAAGATTTTCAGCAATATCATCGAAATTTTCATTTTTGTTCGAATTATTAACACCACAGTAAGTAGACAAAGTTATCGAATCATGTTTAGACGAGAGTTCTATGGTACTTTGATAGCTTTCTTCTGAGGTAGTAAACAGCCAGTAAAGTGCATAGGAATAAAATGGTTGTTTTTCCACAGACCCAGTGCTCATCAACCAAAACGAACATATTGGTATTTGTTGACAAAATTTACTACAAGTTTTAATGACACTTTGGGAACTTTTAGACTTTTTTACATCGATTTTGTTTATTTCATAAACTGTAATCATTCCTATGCAATAACTAGTACTATGTTCTATTAGAGATATATCGCAGGGTATACATAATTCTTTTCCTCTTTCAATGTTGTATTTTGGAATATCTGCATGTTCATGTTTAAAATGTGTAACGAATGATGATACAGCTACCATCTTGTTACATGGATTATGAGGACATTTGATGGGTATTTTAGACTGAGATGAAATATTACTCGATTGTATAGTACATATGTTAGATTGTAGATTTTCTAAATGTTCATCTGATGATTCCATGATATCAGTTGAGTCTAATTGGTCATTTTTTCGGCTTAATAATTTTCTAATCTCGTCCGATGGAAGCTGAAATATGCCTTCGATGGTTATTTGTGGTGGTGGTAAGGTGACTTCGTTGTGAGTTCTTGAATAATTATAATCTTTATTAAATAATGAATTTGTGTTGTATCTATAAGGTCTTCCAATTCCTGGTTTTGTTCTTATTTTATTTAAAAAATCTGTGTTTATCTTACTTTGTGCAAATACTCCTGATGTCTTACAAATGGTACAAGTAGAACCTCCTTTTACGTTCCCTAAAACAAAAAAGTAATGCTAATTAATTTTACAATTTTAAAATTATTAAATCCCAAGTAATCTTCGGCTCTATACCATTCCTTTATTTTACTCTTTAATTTTTAAAATTCAATGTATATGCGTTCCGGTCTACTTTGACTCTTATGAAGACTGAACAATTTTCTAGATAAAAAATTTAGAAGTTATTTTTCATGTTCCATTTAAATTGAATTGTGCGAAAATATTGTGATTTGAGCACCGATCCCAGGGACAAAAACACTGTTACAAGTAGTGTCAGTCACTCGAACAAAAACGCCATCGACGTAATAAGAAATTTACCAAAATACCAAAGAAAATTAAAGGTATTCGCATACGAAATGTACTGGTGTCATCTTTTAAAATTTGCAGTACATTAGTGAAGATGAAACGCGGGGTTTTCTGACTCTGAGGTGATTTCTGTTGTAATTTCTACTTTCTAATCACAAACACGTATTTAAAGTCGTGTTGTCCGAAATGTTTTCATTTCGTTTTTATGGGAAATTATTAAATTTTATTATGTAATTATCAGATCTCGGACGGAGGTATCCCAGTGTGTCCCAGTGACACCTACTGAAACATTCTGAAACAGAAATTTACACTACATAATAAAGTGAATTTTCTTTCATTTTAAAATGTTAATACGTAAACTAGTTTTATCGAAAAACGTAGTATATTAAATAAAAACTTTACAGGTTCTTTTACAATTACATTACACTGTGGGTATTCTGGAAATTTGCATAGATACCTGTGCTATGTGAGTCAACTAAAACTAACGAGGAGAGACCACATGCAGCTTATCTGTACATTGCATAACGTTGAGTCATATGTAACAATCTGTCTTTTTAAAATGTCTCATTGTAAACCTTCATAAGCTACAAAAAATTGCAATTTTTAGATTTATTGGAAGTGATGCTAGGGTATAATATACCGTGGTCGAAACTAGATATCCACTTTTTTGACAATTTTTGCGAAAGTGTATTAGTGGCAAGTATATCAATTTCAGGTGCCATCGGAGTCGACGCTGAGTAAAAAATATTTATGAGCGGAGTGTGATAATATTAGACAGAAAATTTCTTCTGGGCTTATCATAATATAAATGGATTTTCTGATTTTCAACGAAAGGCGACAAAGTTTAACTTCAAAACATTTAGAACAGATATTAGTAATATACTCTTATTATTGTAGGTAACTGATAGTGAAAAAATACGTATGTGTGTGTGTATGTGTGTTATACATCCCCCAATACTTCCAGTCCTTTTCGAGTCAGTGTTTATAATAAATTGACTTTTATCAATTTTAAATATTACGGAATACGCATAATTTTGAAACCAGCTTTTTTCTGATTGATATACAACCAAGTAAGAAAAGTTTGACAAGGTATAATTACGTGACAATAACTGGTTCTACGAAACAAATTATACAATATGAAGCAACTCACTAAGAATACCAAAATTCCAAAATCGAAGTACTCAAATCGATCGAAACCGCAAATACCTGTAACTCTCGTGAAAAGCATTTTTCATAACATATTCATAGAACATTTTTCTCTTAATTTTAAACACACAGTAATGTTTCTTTTTCTGGAGAGCACCTATTACGGAGCTCTAATAATAAATAAAAATTTCTAAAAAATGTACGGGTTTTTGTAATAAAATTTCTTGGCAAAAATATAACATAAATAAGTGAAATATTAATACGAGTTGGATTTAACTGAGAAATAAAAATTTACATAGCATTGCTTTCATAAAAAAATATAAAAATTGATTATTCAGTCGATGCAAATATTAGCATGCCCTAAATATCTTACGCATCTGGGTTAAAATCACTAGACGTTCTTTACGTGGGTATTAGAGTTTCACGCCTGTTTATATTCCAGGTTTATTAAAAAAAAGGGATTCCGAGAAATACGTGCCTTGTAAATTATAGATTCGAGCAAATATAATTCATGTATAGGTGCTACAATGTAAAAATTTTAATTACATGGTTCAAAACAGGTTTGAATTGTATCTTAAACATCTTAAAACTAAAATACCTATATTGTCTCAGAAAAAAGATATTCTACCTAATATATGTTCAGTATCTTACTCGCATTATTGAATAATTAATTAGATACAAAGGAAAATGGAGAATAATAAAATATATATATATATATATATATATATATATATATATATATATATATATATATATATATATATATATATATATATATATATATATATATATATATACATACGAAATGTTAACGAGACGATCCCAGAATTTGGCTTTAAATCATGTAGTCACAAAAATTAAATATGGCAAATTAGGCAACAAATACCATAATTTCAAAATTGATTAGGTACCTAATAAATGTATATTGTGGATATATTTCAAGTAGATTTTAAAATATAACTGCGTGTAATGTAAAGTGTACAGCGGTCCTTGGTGTACAATAAACAAGTACATTATCTATTGTAAAAAGTCAGGTGAATACAGTAATTGAGCTAGTAGATATCTATTTCATCCGAATCAAATTATAAAATTTTTACTTGATGATTTGTCAACGTTGTGCCTAAAATTATTAAATGGGCACTTTTTCATCTCGTCTGATACTAAACAAATAAAATATGGTTGAGAATATCAATATCAATGTGATTTCAATAAATTTTGTACTCACCCCTATAATTTTTTTTTTAATTTGTTAATACAATTAGAACAATACTGATGCTGAAATGGGCACTGGTACAATGGTGCACTTTCTGGTATTTCTCCGCATAAACTGCATTTAACCATAGTAGCCCAATGGGTCGAATACTCCATGTTCTCGTCTTACGAAATTATGGAGCATCTAATTTCTTTACAATACATTTTACTTCAACGTACTATACAAAAATTTTGTGTTTTTTTTGATGAAAGGTGACTGTTGTACTTTAAATTTTTGTTAAAATATGTCACCCTTTTGTCAGTAATCAAAAATAATTAACAGTTATTAAAAAATGTCAAATAATAGGTTTTAAGTTTTTAACGTTTAATACATACAAGATGCATTCAAATTTATGAGGATTTCTGGAATGCATTTCTTTGGTGAACAATAAATGCGAGTCATGTATTTACAAATGACATGTTTACATTTAATTTGCTTCAACTAGGATAAAGATTATTTCTGACAAAAATTCTACAAGAATAAGTATACCCAACGCACACTATATTGATAAATTAAGGTTATGAGAAATATAATGTATACTCATTGCCTTTTATTTTTTAATACGCTTTTTTTCTTGAAATCATCCAAAACATTGATATATTTCATTACTAAAAAACAATGGCCTAGGTACATAAATAATAAAGTTTCAAGAATGGTTTTTGTCGTGGACTTGTACTTGCAAATGTGAGATTTAAGGTTAAAAACGCTGTCTTAAATGACACTTGTTTGAAGTTTAGTGACACACCGGTCAACTGATTTTCCTAATGAATTTATTCATAGTTTCTGCAAATTTTAAATTTTGGGGGTATTAAATTGTACAGCATTCCAAGTTGTTATATCCTGGTCCACAAACTAGATTGCCATATGTACTTATTTAATTTTTAAGAATATCTTTTCTGGAAATTTAGATATTTTCAGATTGTGGTTGATTAATAATACAATTGGGTTATATTCCGAATAGTGGGATTAATAGATTGACAGTTGTAATTATTGACTCATATAGAAATTAAAATAATCGAATTATGTTTTTCATCCACATATCCCAAACTCAAGATTACTAAGGGGACCTAGTAATCTTGTCTTAAACCAATCCAGTTACCAACGGCGGTTCGTGTGTAAAGAGATAGGGAGGTCAATTAGAAAAGTTTACTGTATTACCTACCTTTTAAAGTGATTTAAATTCCAAGTCGATCCTCCGGTCTTTTTGAGATGCAAAGTGGTCAATTACTTTTTTCATTAAAGTCTTTTATCTTCTTTATTAATGACCTTTCTATGGTAAGCATAGCTAAAGAAGATAACCTTTCCTGACCCATGGTATTTCGTAACAATGTCTTTATTCTTTTTAAGGTGGAAAAACAACGTTCACTTTCGACGGTAGTCATAGGGAGAGTACACAAGATTTTTAACAGTTTGACACTTTCAGAAAAAGTATTGCACAAATTATTGTTAATAAAAAGCTGTAACAAAGCAACTGCACCTTCACTATTGGAAAAATCTTCTCGGCTATATAATACTTCTAATTCAGTTTTAAGTTTCAAATGATTTATGGCTGGATACTCCGTCTTAACTAATTTAAACATATTTTGAGGACAACTTTTTTTTATAATCTTTAAATCGATCTGCGTGAAATAACTGAAACACTGCTAAATGATTACTGAAGCCAAACCTGTTTTTGATCTCAGATGTAATTATATCACAAACTTCTAATGAAATTCTCCTTTTTGATTCGTTTTACATCTCTGGGCAGGCTGCATGGATGTCTCCTCCAAATAGTTATTCAAAATTTTATTTCTGATGTCTTCAATTTTACTATTAAAAACGCCAATACACTTATTTACTGTTATGACATCGATATTACATTTTTGTAATTGATTGAACAATATATCACAATGAGGCATAACTAAATGAAAAAAATTTAACCAGTAAAGAAAATGTTCATTTTGTAAGTAGTTTTTTAAACCAATAGCTTGGTTTAGAGTGTTGTTTTCTGATTCATTATCAATGATTTTTTTCTAAACAATCTAATAATTCTGTTCGATCTCTATGCACTTTGTATTAAAATTGCATCATGTTGGAGCAGCTTTAGGTAATATCACCTTAACAACATTATCTAACACGGCTGTTCTTTTTGGCGATTTTCCAAAGAATGAAGAAAAGCTATGTAAATTAGCAAAAAAAATGTTTATGCTTTTATCCTGACTTGATGCTTTTTGTAAAATTAAATTTAGTTGATGAGCGTAACAGTGAATAAAATTTGCTGAAGGATAACTTTTTTTAATTAAACATACCTATTAACTTCTTTTTTCTTATCAAGAGATGTTTGCTTTATCGTCATATTAGGTTTTGGACGGCCACCACCTTTGAATTTCACTCGGTCTTCATAAACCAACTTATGTCCATCTTTCAGTTTTAATATATTTTTTACAACACTCATATTTAATAGTAAACACCAAAAACACTGTTTTACTTAATTTCACAAGTAGAGATTTACTAATAAAATGTTCACAAATAAAAACATTAAAAACAACGCGATAGAATTGATCGACCAACGAGTACCTAGTCAACATTAAGACTGCTGACTAGCGACTGCTGTACTAAATTTCGTGCGTTACCGTGTCAGAGTCGTCAGGGACATTGTCCCCTCCAGTGTTTTCTGTGTCTTTTGCTTTCTGACGATTGTAATTAAAATTTATGACCTGACATTCATCACAAATCCATCTACAATTTAGATGGGCTTTGAAGTCTATGATCGATCAGTGGTTGAAGCAACTCCTCTGGAAAGTCGAAAGAAAACAAAAACAGCCTCTTGCCTCTCTTGTTGTCTTCACTCATAGTCGCAGTTAATTTAGGTTCAGTGATACTAGTGGCAGTACTCTTAAGTCACATTGCTCTCAGCCAGAACTACCAGAAAACGCGTAAAATACCGAAAATATGACACCACGAATGGCTATCAGCCATAGGTTATAGATATAGAGTTAGCTTAGGACTGTGTGAGCTAGAACGAAGCGAAAAGTCTAATAATCGATCCTACTTCAGTGTTTTTAATGCACATTGCAGTTGCATATTGTTTATGTGGTATAAAGTAGAACAGTGATATCAGTCTGCTCTACTTACCACTTTCTACGCGACACGCTTTACTTAACGCGTTTTGGGGAAACCTCCTCCATATCTATGAACTCTATGTTGTCAACTGACAGAGAGTGCTGTGGAAGCTCTGCTCTCAGTTGCGTTGGTGTATTTTTGTTCCCTATGTTATAACTAGATCAGTTTGCACCCAAGAACAAATTCAAAATCTGCTGCCCCTGCTTCACAGTTTATACAAGGAATATCTGAACTAAGGCTGGTCTTTTCACCTCTGGGTAAATTACTGTTAACTAGAAGATTAGAATTGGTACATCAACATTTTATTTATACTACATTTACATTATAATCATCTAGTTAGTTTACAGTAACTTACCCAGAGGTGAAAACACCGGCCCTTAGTGACATGAAGAAGAAAGTTGACAATTGAATATACAGGGTGAGTCAGTTTTAACCTGTCAAATTTTAAAGATTGATATAATATCAGAACAAAAAAATATACATATACAGTGAGTTCGCAACAGGTGATGAACCTCAGATTTTAGTAATTTTTTTGCAATTTGAGGGTTCATCCCTGGTTATCTGAAAGGACGTTTTTGGTGTACTTTTGTTTTATTTGTAATCACGTAGACCATGGTAGTTAAGCAAAAATTACTTTTTTGTTATGTAAAGTACATTTTTTGTAAAGACAGCAAAATGTCAGTAAGGAAAGATATTCAGATTACAAGTTATACTTGTATGCAACATTTTAAGAAGATCCGCCTGTTTCGAAGATTTTGATCTTTTATTTAGTTATTTAGGTAAATCATTTTATCGTAAAATGCGGTTATGGTGTACTATAACCGCATTTTACGTTAAAATAATTTAACTAAATAATTGAATAAGTTTTTTTTCGAAATCGACATACTTAGTGATGTAAAATGACGATTATTTTACAGAAACAAAACATAATAAAATATTATTATATTACTAATTCCAAATTATGTAAAAACTATTATAAAACAATATCAGTGTCTTGATGTCTTTAAAAATGAAATTAAAATAAATAATTTTTGAAGTATAAATTTTAAGGAGGTTACTCCTTAAGGCGGTGTTAGTACGCGTTCGTCGCAAGGATAACCAACAGAAAACTTTAAATCGCTATTAAAATTTTTCTGTTGATGAGAACGAAAATTGAGAACACATGAGTCATCTTAAATACCATATGGATTTAACACAGTATAACATTTACACTATTCACTATTTATGTAGATACCTTATATTTTTATTTTGCAGTTATTACCACAGTATAACCAGTAAGTTATTTCTCCTTATTGCAACGCCTCGCCATCGGGAACCTTCAAAAACGGTTAAATTGACTCGTTATAATGAATAGCATCAGTGTAGTAGTGGCCGTTAGATTTTTTATTTCGCTAATAACATATACGCCGCTCTAACAGCCACTACTACACTGATGCTTTTCATTATAACGGGTCAATTTAACCGCTTTTGAAGGTTCCCGGCGGCGAAGCCTTGCAATAAGGAGAAATAACTTACAGGTTATACTGTGGCTCATGGCCTGGAATTCTGTCAAGATTAAAGCTACTACTGCCGGTATCACTAATAATCAGTATCTTTCCCATAGAAACTTCAGTTTTTGCAAAACTGTTATTATACTCTCTGCAGCCCACGCGGCGCTACTTTGTATGATATTGATAATTTAGATTTATGATTTATATTTATAATTTTTAGAAACGCATATACAGAATGGTGTCACAATATTAATAAACTTTGTCCCAACCATCAAACTTTGTATAATGGTGGAATGATATCGCATACTTTAACTTATATGTGCCCCAAATCAGTTTTTTCGAATATCTCACGAAGGGTTAGTAGACTTACATGAAGACTAGTTCTTGATAGAGTTATAGACCCTGAAATCTCCAACGAAAACGTCTCAGTTTTTTTTAATGAAATTAAAACAGGGATAATATTATGATACTATAAATTCAATGTTGGTTTTTACTGTTACAATCAAATTATTCCATTTCTTTTTTAGATTATTAATAGTGGGAATTAATTTAAATATTTACTTACGTATTTTCTCGTATTTTAGAAATATGAGATACATTTATTTTCACAAGCTTGATGGGGAAAGTATGCATATAATTTATATAAACACACAATTTTTATAAAAATTATTTTGATTCTGAGCAATTCATTAGTTACTGCTTATTTTACTTTGTTCTAAATATATTTTTTAAATAATATAGTGAATGTTAAAGGTTGATTTATCAATATTCTGTCTAATTTTATTTCTTAAATTTTAAACGCCACCTACCTAAAAAATTATTCTTGTATGTAAAACTGAAACATGTATTTTAAAGATGAATCCCAACGAAAACTTTTTCGTTACGCGATTGTTATTGGTACCGCTAAATTTTAAAAAACAGCTCTTCCCGAAAACCATAGTAAAACACGGATCTACTATTGTTCTGTAAACTCGTAAAATATGACTGCACTGCTAAAAGTTAAAAATATTAATCGTCAATCCGCCAATTTTATTTTAAATATAAACATCACCGATAGAATTTCGTAATGCAAAAACAAAACTCCAAAAGTTTTATTGGAAACTCGCTTTAAGATGCCTTGTGTCCGTAAAGGAGTAGGTTACCTCTTAACTTTTGACCAATAAAATTAATGGCGGGAATACGTCATCTGTATGCTAAATTTGGAATAGCGTACATTGGTATGCTTTCGTTTAGAACTTTAAAGTTTATGAATTATGTTAATTTTATATACTTATAGCAAGTTTGATAAAAAATCTTCAAGCATATCAGAGAACTTCAGCTGTTTTTTTCCACACACTATCTTCGAAATGAAGCAGTTATGGGCAAAACTTCATTCAATTTTTCATCTCAAAATAGAACAGTGGCTTAATAGTCAAAGAAGGTGAGAAAAAAACGTTATGGGATGCCACAAATAAATAACTATAAACAGTATCTCAAAATATACAGGTTCAGGAATCATTTCCTGAATTTTCTCGACGTACTTATAAGGATCACCTTGTCCTGTAACCAAGTACTGATTTCAATTTTGTAAATAACCCCTTTATAAATATTATGTAAAAGAAGGAAAGGGCAAAACTAAATGGACCTATCCTATTTCACCAATTAAATATTTAGGAAATATTATCAAAATAATTTGTATAACAATATATAAAATAGCTAAATAGTTTAGAAATCAATCTAATTTAATTATTAACCATAACATATACCTATTCTTCTTCTAATTGACAAGTAACAAATTTCAATAAATAGTTTATTTAGCAGTTAAATAAATGATTTTAGTTATATCCCAGTAAACATCAAACGCTGGTTGTTTACAAGGTCTTTACTGGAGATGCTAGCTGAATAAAAGCCCAGTAAAGGCCCATACGTTGGTGGTTACTGAGATTATATTATTTATTATTTCTTTCTTTCTCTGCGGGAATGATTATTGAAACTTCATGTTTAAAATATTTTATTAATAGTAAGGTATTTTACACTAAGACAAATAAAACACAAATATATAAAGAATTCAATCTCTTTAATACATTGACTGCCATAACTCAGTCTATAGTGTCATATTTGTATAGTACCGCCATTCGAGATACTGATGCCCAGCTACGCGGTCTGGCATACTTATACCTACATTTCTTTTACTCTTGAATTTGATTGTTTTTTATATTGTTTAAAAAAATTTTGCAACTCGAATTTTTCATTATTTACAAAAGCAAGCTGTTTTTCTTTTTCTTCGATTTTTTTTCTTAAATTCTTCGTTCTCAAGCAAGAGGAATTACGTAGTAATTCTTCATATGCACCTTGTAGGGGATTTTCTTTACTTGTGGATGGAATGTTTTCCACATTTCCTATAGACAATAATGAACTTAAAATTTGTTTAACGATATCTCTTTGAGTTCTCTAGTTTTAACACGTTCACTTCTTGCAGTTGGCTGGATATTTTTGTCAAAGTTTCAGGCAACAAATTAAGTGATGGAATAGCTAATACATAATAAAATTAGCCACAAATTATTTTTCAGTAGATAAATTTTATATTGCCTACCAGTTTTTTTTAGTTTTTGTGGCAATACATTCCTCAATTTTGATTTCATTCCATCTTCAAAATCATCACTTATAACATGTTTATTGCAAAGTATTTTATTATCGGGGTTAAATTTTCCTTTTCTTTAACATTTTCTAATCCAGTCTTTTCTAATTAAAATGTCAATAGGAAACGAGAAAAATGATATTTTTTCTCCATTCTTCTTTGCCCTCTTAGCAGTACTCTTACAAATAGCAACACTGCATATAGTTCCAGTCAACTTAAAACAATTATTTATTATTAACTGGATATTTCTTCTTCTCAAAATTACATATACTTCATCTTCATTGCACATACCTTCTCAAAATAAATGTAATTTAAACCAAATATTGTCCTTTATATAAAAATCCAAATGCCACTTAAAATGTCAAAAAAGCACGTAAAAACTTTAAAAATAGGTCCATAACAATATAATATAACAAAACTAATAATAACTCTAAGCAAAATATCAAAATAATATCAAATAACCACACAAAACGATTATAAAATGGACACAGTAAACGTTTGATTCACAACATGCATACATTTCCCTTCCGTCTCCTCTCCCCCGGACCTCGACTTGTGCTCACGATTTTTTTTAATATAATCTGGATCTCCAATTGGTACTGCTCGACCATCTAGTAACATTTCTATTTATTATTGGTAAAAATTAGTGATAGCGCGTTGCCACACTGGGTTTCGATTTGTCAATTGTCAGTTGTTAACGATTTTTTTTATGTGATGTGCTGTGACCATAGAAAAATATTTATTTTTATCTATGGCTGTGACTGGATTTTCATAATTATTGTACTTTTTGCCTGATTTGTCAGTTTTATTAGATTTGTTCTGTATTTATTAGTTTTTGAGTGGCATATTGTCGTTATTGTTTAATAGAGAACTTCTCTGTGCGCTTAATTAAATATGCATTGTTTGGCTCCTGGTTGCGAAAGTTCCACTAGAAAAAAAAAAAAAAAAAGTGTAACGTTCATTCGTAAGTCTAGTAGTATTCAAACACCAATAGGTTTTTCTTTAAAAGCTGGATAGTTTTGTAATTTTTTTATAATAAAATATTTTTAAATACAGTAAACGTTTGATTCACAACATGCATACATTTCCCTTCCGTCTCCTCTCCCCCGGACCTCGACTTGTGCTCACGATTTTTTTTAATATAATCTGGATCTCCAATTGGTACTGCTCGACCATCTAGTAACATTTCTATTTATTATTGGTAAAAATTAGTGATAGCGCGTTGCCACACTGGGTTTCGATTTGTCAATTGTCAGTTGTTAACGATTTTTTTATGTGATGTGCTGTGACCATAGAAAAATATTTATTTTTATCTATGGCTGTGACTGGATTTTTCATAATTATTGTACTTTTTGCCTGATTTGTCAGTTTTATTAGATTTGTTCTGTATTTATTAGTTTTTGAGTGGCATATTGTCGTTATTGTTTAATAGAGAACTTCTCTGTGCGCTTAATTAAATATGCATTGTTTGGCTCCTGGTTGCGAAAGTTCCACTAGAAAAAAAAAAAAGAAAAAGTGTAACGTTCATTCGTAAGTCTAGTAGTATTCAAACACCAATAGGTTTTCTTTAAAAAGCTGGATAGTTTTGTAATTTTTTTATAATAAAATATTTTTAAATCGAGTTATTTTTCTCTTCTCAAAATGTGAAATATTTTTTTTTCCTCAAATATTGTTTAACTAATTTGTAATACACGAATGTGATAATAACACAACTTATCTGCTAGTTGCCAATAATCAGTAGTAATATCATCACAAGAGAGTGAGAATAAAATTGAAAATAATTCGACTTTTTTTTTTGAAAATCTGTTACTTAGCCGTAGACACGAGAGCCCGTAGGGCTCAAGTGGCCATTGACGAATGGCAACAAGTTTGAGAAAGGAATCGGAGAATTATTTTCTAATTTATTCTCACTCTCGAATGGTATTCGAAATATTATTTTTTAACGTTTAAATACAAAATATAAATAATATCTGAACGTTATTTGTGGCATTCTCTAAGTTTTCCTTTTCCTTTTTTTAGGACTTACTACTGCTACATGAATAATTCCTCATTATCTAAAAAAATATAGTTAGTTACCCAGTAGGTATGTTACTGGAAAAATAAATCTCTGCGCTTGTGACTTTACGTCAAAAGATTAGTCAGAGGGTGCTTTTTGACAACTAATATGAAACACAAAAATAATAATATAATTCCCTAACGTTTCGGAAAAAGAATCTGGTTCCTTTTTCAATGTTATTTATCTTTTTACTTTCTTATACCTAACATAAGGAAGTATAGTAATCGTGATTTTTTTTCGATCTCGAGATTTTGATTGATATATACGTTTTGAAACCTCATGAATCCATTCTGACTATTTTCCGAATGATGTCTGTCAGTGCGTGTGTGTGAATGTGTGTGTGTATGTGTGTATCCGCAATAACTCAAAAAATACTAATGTGAGACTTCCCACATTTGGCAGTTAAGATTTTCAATAACATTTTAGGTGACTCATTCAATTTGGTGATGTGGTACCACCAGAAGGAACATAATGAATGAAAGAAAAAAAAAGGTACAATTTTGGGAAAAAAAAATAAATTTTTGATTGCATTTCTGGACGAATCTCGACGAATTATAATGAAAAAACATAACTTTATGGAAAAAAATCTGGGCATATTTCCAGAATTGCGATAGCAGCCACAGTTTTTGAGATAAAGCTTTCAAATTTGGTACACATGTTCTAAAGGCCAAAGACAATGATAATTTCGGTGATCAGCAAAATTGGCCAGTTGAGAGGTGGTCCACGGGACTCAAACTTTTTTGTATTTGTCTTTATAAAAGACCATATTCTTCAAGAAAGGATTACAAATTATGTCTATTATATCAAGCCAATAAAATATATTTTCCAAGTACTTAAATAGAGCTGATGTAAACTGAAATTTTTTTACACATTTGACCTCATAAAATGGGGTTAGAATATATGTGGCAGTTTGACATTTGAAATGTTTAATTTAGTTACAAAAATTTCATGCCAATAAAAAGAAATTATTAAAATATATGACATGAATTATTACTGAATACTGTCAATAATAATTCATGTCATATATTTTAATAATTTCTTCTTATTGACATTGACAACGAGCTGATAATTATTTAAAAATTTTAATGAAACATTTCAAGATACGCCATTCAAATTTAATTTGTGAAGAATTAAATAGAATGATTTTTTTTAGATCAGGATAATAGATACTGGTATAAGGAAGTTATGTGCTGGCCACATTAGATATTTTTTATTTGCTTATTCGATAGTATTTAAAAATATGAGCTCACAGAATTTTTCTGGATTTTTTTGAGCCCCGGAAAGGGGCAAAAAAAATAAAAAGTTTTAAATTTTAGTCTTATGCCATAATTCGACTAGGTTTGGTGCCAAACACAAGCAACCAATGAAAGGTAAGACGGTACCGCAGTATTGGCAGTTTTACGTATTGTTTGAATGTGTGATTGGTGACGACTTATTCAAATATAAATACAACTATAAATTCATTCACATAGAATTTTTTTACCTTAGTATGAAGATAAAATTTTATTTGTACCTGTTTTAAAACCTCGATATTTAAATATTAAAAAAAAAGCAGCGGAAAACGAATAAGTTAGGTTATGTTATAGATTTATTCTACATTGCTGTTGCGGAATTGACGATTAAAAACAAATATTAATTAATTATTATAATCATGCTTATTTATTTTTAACTTTCACCTGATTATGATGATTTTATTTAATTAGTATTGGAGCGTGCATTTTATTAAAAAAGTCGTACAAAATGTTACCATTTTAATAAGAATTTAAATTATAAGTAACGAATAGCAATAGTAAATCAATAACAGAATCATTTTCTTCGCAATTCATTAAGTAGAATATAAATCTTAATAAAGATGACCAAAAACTGCACAATTATTGAAAATACCTATATGTATGTAATATATACATTAAGTTTAAAAATACGTAAATATTTACCTTTTTATTTTGTATTCAAATTAAAATAGTCTAGAAAATGTTTGATATAACACAAATTCATGAAATCCTTCAAAATCACAAATAATCTCAAATAGTTTTCAGCTACCGAAACAATACTTAAATAAAGAAAATATGACAACACAGGTTCGGCCATATCACACAAACATACCATTGGTTCATTAACTGGCGGCAATTTTAAATAAATTCAAATTTTTATAATTTTTTTTGTAGTTAATTTTTTCTTTAAATCGAATAACTTATGGATATTAATTACATAAATAGTACAGAATCATATACCATAAAAAGAAATCCAACTTTTAATATAGTGGGATATCCCCATTATGAATATATAAGGTATAATCATACCTTATCAAGAACTGATATTTATCTTTCTTTCATTCTTCTTTTTATCATTCTTCTTCTCCTTCCACATTTTATTCTTCTCTCTTTTTTTGTCTCTCTACATTTTTTTTCTCCTTGCTCTATTTCATCATGAGCATTTACACAAGATTGCCCGTGACAAATGCCCCAAACGAAAGAGCAATAGAGTCCCAATTATCGGCAGCCATACAATTGTCCGCAACCTTTTGCACAATTGCAAAAATCATATTTAAAACACAATCCGGAAAAGGAGGAGTTGATGTTTTTTTTGTCTCCAAAAAATTGTTTTTTAATCTTCAGGGTTCAACCCATTGCCCAACTTCTGTACCTGACAATATACTCGGAAACAGTGCTTCTCAGCTGCTTTCGCTGTAAGTGATAATGAATGTAACTTGACAGATTCATTTTTACTCACTAATTTACAGAAGTAGAAATAACGATGGTTATTAAAAGAATTTTCTTTAATTGGAGCACCATACCTGGCTATGAAAAATCGCATTCCATTGGAAGAAATTGATTCTCGAAAAGCATCACTTCAATTGAAAACTTGAACTGCATCTTTCAAATTTGGTCGTTTGTCTAATAATTTCAGAGCTGCTGTTTTACCTCTATGAAAGAGAGCAGGATGTTTATCACATTCGGAGAATGCATGTAAAAATAAGATATGATCCTTGCTGCCTCTATGTTTATCAAAACTTCGAGATCTTAGACTAAACCATAGACTAAACTCTCCAAAATAACCTCAAGGAAAGATATTGTGTCATAATATGCATGAACATATTTACTCGGTGAGACATCACCTAGTGTCAACCCTGGAATTGACGTTATTTATTGCAACCTCCCCATGTCTATAGTAATTATATTTAGTGGGAGCTCTTAATCCTTTCAGCATAATTTAAAATGATTCACAGAATAATCTGTGGAAAGTATGAAGTTATTTTAATTGATTAACAATACGAACATTTAAAGGATTGACGAATATTGATAGGATCTTCATGAAAAAAAAGTGTACCTTTTGGCATTCCAGAATATTCTGCGAATATGATTGTCGTTTATTGGATGATCCCTAGAACATTAGAGATTTTTAGAAGAATATTCAGGTATTCTTTTAGTATGAGTAATGTGACTGTACTGCCAACGATTCTTTGGTGTTTGCTCCTGGTTTATTCAATCTTAGATCATATTCCTTAAACTATGCTAGACTTACGAGAGACAATAATTCCGAAACACCTGTATCCTTGGCGTTTTTGGTCATACAGTATTATTTCAATTTTGATTGATTATTACAATTTTTTGTTAATTAAAAATAAGGCCTGAGAATGTGTTGTGCGCGTATTATTTTTAGAACATTTAACGTTTTTTCGGTTTTCAAAAAAATTTTCATATTTATTGAAAAAAATATGTTTAGCTTGAAAATGAAAAATATTTATTATAATATTATTTAGAATTTTAAAGTTATTTTTTATTGACCTACATAGAGGAACATAAAGCATAGTTTAAAATATAGTGTTTTATTTTTTTATATTTAAATCAGTATCTTAATAAATGAAATATTTCAAATGGATAAATTAAACAATCAAAAAATACATTTACGTTTTAGCTATTTTTATGTCGGAGATGTAGTAATCCTAAAGTTGTCGTCCTTACCCTGATTACTAGACGGATTGTGTTCGATTTTGAGGACATGGTCATCATAAACTGACCTACAGATTGTAAAAATTCGCTACAAGCAAAAATGTTATTTCCACTGTTGATTTAAATGAAGATGTTAGAAAGGAAATATGCTAAATAAATGACATTAAAAATATTCTATTCTAAGATTCGTAATTTTACGTTGTTGACAAAATTTAAAGACATTGTACCTGATAGAATGAATGGTCTATGTTAATGAACTCGTCAAATGAATGCCAAACATAAATTAACTCTCATAGTTTGTCATAATTTAGTATTATTGTCTGCTGAATTATTCTGAAGTACAGGTCCAAATTAAGCCCACGGGTTAATGAATAACTCTGTAGGTGATAATTTGTTGTACAAGGTAGGGTACACCGAATTGTGCTTTCGATAATTTGAAAATCAATAGAAAATATGAAAATAATATGAGTTCTCTTAATAAAGTTATGTCGAAAATTCAACCGTTTGAAGGCACGTATTTTTTTAATTTCAACTAAATGAAATATTTTATTATATTTTTTTCATGAGGTAATAAGCCCCACGAAAGAAAAAGAAAAATTGTATTGAAATTTAGTGAAAACTTGTTCCTCAACAGGTATTATGTTTAATTGTTATTTTCATTGTCCTGCTTCAACTAGAGGTGTAACCAAGGGGTATGATTTCCTGTTTTTCAGGAAAAAAGGTACTCCAATGGAGAAAATATTTTTTTTTATTTTCGAAATCTACAGTCAATTTACGAGTAAAACGTCCTCTTATAATTTTTTCGTAAAACGTACCGTTTTACAGTTTAACTTTCTTTAGAATTCCTTGCAAATTGATCAGAACAAGACAAATATATGTATTTCAAACATAAATAAAATTAAAGCCTAACTAAACATAAATATTTTACATATGAGAACTCAAATCATTAGAGAAGCTTCACAAAATGCCCACCACCTACTTTGATACATTTCTGACATCTTCAAATTATGGTAATCACAGCGGCAGGTATTTGATGTCAACATTCCTTCATCTCATCGCATGCTAATTGAATTTTCACAATAAACTCCTCTCATGTTGCAACTGCATCGGCATTCACTTTGTCTTTCAAACAACCCCACATATAAAAATCTAAAGATGTACCTAATGTCTGGAGATCACGGTTGCTAGACCGCTGAACCTAATCTGCCTATCCAACGCTCCAGGTAATTTTCATTGAGCGATTCGCAAATTACTTGTTCAAAATGTGTTGTGGCACCGTCCAGTTGTATTCAACTATCATTGCGGATATCAACGTTTACATTATGGGGTATATCTACCATACTATTTCTAAGAAAATCATGGAAAGATTATGCATTCAGCCTTGATGTCAAGAAATGAGGACCACAAATACTGTCGTATATGACGCCCAACCAAACATTAACATTAAATTCTTGAAAATTTTAATAAAAATTTTGACTGTTATTTCAAAAAAATACTTTTTTGCGAATTTTTCGTAATCGATATCTCCTAAACGAATCAACCGATTTTGATGCGGTTTACGACGATCGACGTTGTTTTATAAGAAGAAGAGCTGATTAGATTTTGGAATTGATCGGTTCAGTAGTCTTACCAAAAATCGATCCGACAGGAATTTTGAATGTTATTTCAAAAAAACACTTTTTTGCGAATTTTTCGTAATCGATATCTCTCGAACGAATCAACCCATTTTGATGTGGTTTACGACGATCGACGTTGTCATATAAGAAGAAGAGCTGATTAGATTTTGGAATTGATCGGTTTAGTTGTCTAAAAGATATTCCAAAAAAAACAAATTTTCAAAAATTTTATTTTTGAGATTTCTCAAAATCTACCAGGCCAAATCGGTTTTAATTCTCAGGAAATCTAAAAATCTAAGTTGAGTCAACCACACACACACACACACATACACACACACACACACATGCACACGCGCACACACACACACACATGCAGCCATACAGACACCATCGTGGAATAGTCAGAATAGCTTCTTAGGACCTCAAAACGTCGAGATCTGACAAAAACTCGATTTTCAAGAATCGACGTGAAACCAATAACTTCCCGATTATTGAAAATTTTCAATTTTCTTAGCGAGAAGTTAACAAAGTTAACGTGATTTTCTACTGATTGCGCAATAAAATTTGTCCGCATCTAAAGTGAATATAGGAATGGGAATGTTTTTATTCACTGATACCAAGTGACTAAAAGCAGTTAGTTGTCATTGCAACTATAATAGAAGTAAGTAGAAAATGAGACTTCTGTGACACCTCCCACCACATCGTGATACCCCCTACCTCTCCCTCCAATTGATGGGAAGGAGAAATGGGGGGTATCTGGATGTGGTAGAGGTGTCACAGAACTCTCACCCATAGGAAAAGTGAGAGGGAGAGGGCGGTACATAATTCACTGCTCGATCAGCTGTAGAAGAGATGGACTAAGAATCTAGAACAATACCCCACCACTTAATTCGCTAGCCTATTAAACATATAGAGAGTTCTCGAACGACCTCCCAAATTTTATAGTATATAAACCAAGTGTAACATTCAAATATAGTTTCCGTTAATAGTTGTCTTGTAGTTTCAAGTAACTCATAATTATTCAATTTGTCGCAAAATGATAGTTATTACAATTTGCCTGAACTAACAAGTGATTTATTTGATTTCTTACCTCAGATATCTCAAAATAGAACAAGTCAAAGAGTAGATTTGTATCAACTGAATTATTAAATGACCTCTGTTATGCCCCTTGCATAAAAGAGAGGAAATGAAAATGATGAGATAATCTTTGATGAAAACGAGTGGAATCATTTTCTTACATATCAAGGTTATAACCAACGATAAAACTGAGCCGATATATGATGGAAATTTTTCTATACGATTTGAGCAAATTTCCTACTCCAGAGTGATAAGAATTTTAAAAAATAATGCAGTCATCTACTTGGGATATGAAACAATTTGTAAATTGTAGGAAGTAGTACCACTCATTAAGTACAGAGTTGATGTATTAAAAAGACAGAGGTTTACAAATTATTTCAAGATCATAAAGCAGGGACTACAATGTCAAATTGGAAATGTTTTTGAGAACGCAATGAATCTGATTCGCCCAACAGAAAATTATAATAGTGAAAATGTTTGTGTATTCATGGAATTAATTCACATTTATCCACAAGTATTCGAAACCGAATGCAGCAGAAGACTGTAAGGATGAAGAAAGTAACGTTTAATGAAAGAAAAAATAAGAGTTATTTTCTTGTAACATGGAATTTTGCTCACAATTCATCTAGGAAAAGATACTGGGAAATTCTAGCTATTGACCGAATGCATTTTCATACAAGAATAGATGACATTTCAAATACAGTCAATTCTATTTTTAAACAGTAATTATAGAAGTAATGTATTAAGTGATAGATTTTGTTAATGACATAAAGATTATTATGGAACTCATTCATTGTTTTCATTTTTTATTTATTTGTATGCAAAAAGAAAATGTACTGATATTTAAAATTAAAATAAGTTTTACTTGAAGTTTGTTTTATTAAAATGAAAAATGAAACAATACATTTTATATTTATACAATCTGATTTTTTGAAATGAATTATGTTTATTGTTCAATCTAAGCCATTTAATATAGAGTTTGCCTCTCTTACTCCTTATAATTTTCTCCACAAGAAATACAGCAGGATACTTAACTTTCTGAATTTCTTGCGCGTAAAAGCCACCTTTCATTTGGTTTCCATCTTGATCTTCTAAATGATATGTTCTAGGATTACTTTTTTGAACTTTCCAGATTTAAAAAATTTCATTTGACCAATTAGGAGTATACTCCTTTGAAAAAGCTTCCCGATATTTGCTTATCCTCACATAATCATTTATTCTGAATTTTTGTTTCTTCGAATCGAAGATTTTTAGATGGTTATAGACAGTTTTCAATAAATTCTTTTCATCCTTTTAATAGTTTTAGGTTTCATCCCAATAGTTCTGTGTTTAGTATTATTGTATTCCGCAACAATATCTGTTAGAAAATGTAGCCACTTACAGTTTCCTTGTAAGCTGAATCGTCTCCATTTTATTTTTTTAAAGTTCTATTCACTCTTCCTAAATACTCTCTTTAAGATTTGTGTAAGAGCTGTAATGGTTAATTTTCAATTTATCTATTACATTCTTGAAATCTTTATTGTAAAAGTCTTTACCCATGTCTGTTTGAAGATTTCTAGGTTGTACTTTAATGTGACAAGATCTTTTCCATTGCTTGTGCAACATCTTTCCTACCTTTATTTTTTACAGGTTCACACCAAACAAATTTCGAGAATACATTAATGACCACTAAAATATATTTATAACCTTTGTTTATTTTAGCGTATGGTATAATTTCTACGAGATATGCTTGAAGAGAGTCATCAATACCTTTAACATTCACCCTCCTTCGTTTAAAATATTTTATAACGGATTTATGAATTTCGTTTACTATTTCCTCTTTAATATTAATCATCTTTAGCTATCGAATACTGTAGAACAATTTGACCGTAAAAAGGATCTTTTTTTGTTACAAGGAAAGTAAACTTATCACCTTTATTTATGATTTTTCCTAGAAATGTATTTATTGTAACTGCATCTGTATTCATAAAAACTGTGGTATCAACTGGCGAAACTTCTATTTTTTTAAATTTTGCCGGGCACAGGAAATTTGTATTCTGTTGTATTTTCTAAGGTATAGAGCATACTTTGAGATTTTTGTAAACCACATCGTATATTTATAATACATTTACTATGATGTGAAGATGGTTCACAAATATAAAATGGTGATGAAATTGGATATGAGGTGACGATTGATGATGGAGAAGATGTTGATGATGAATATGGAAATAATCTCCTTTTCAACATATGCCATCCAAATTTATCGATTGGCATAGTTAACAGCAAAGTTTCACACTTATGATTTTCTCTTCTCTCAGCTTTTCTATTATTGAGCTATTTCGTTATTAAGTCCCATATTTCCTGCCAATTGTGAAGCTGTAATCAATTTTAATCGATCTACAATTTCATTATAGTCATCGAAATACTTATATTCAATATGATTGTTATTGAATTCCATTATTGTTAGTTTTCCACCTTTCTTACTTTGACTTCTTGTTTTTACTAATTGCGATGTATTGACAGTATTAGATCTGGGTCTGTGTACTGTTGCAAGTACAGCTAGTGCAGATTTTTTATGGTAGGTTTTTTAGTATTCCGTTCTTGGGACAACGAATATAGATTCGTAATTCGTGGTTTAATGATATCTATAAATTTAGATGCATTTGATGTTGACAGACCTCTTTCTGGGCTATGACCTAAGTAATGAGCATTGGTCCTTCTAATTATATCAATGTACTTATCTAAGTCTGTTGGTCGATAACCTGCAGGATTCCTTTTAAACATTAATTCGTACAATCCTGCTGTACCCTTATATCTAAATTGACCATTGATGATAAAGTCAGCTCCATCAAAATCAATAGTGGAATCACCAATTGCATATTTTTTTTTGTAAATGGATCAAAATACACGCCAAAAGTATCATCATATTCATTGATAACATCTTCAATTTTACCTTCTATGTACACTCTAGGTAGCTGTTTTTTAAATTGTTGTAAGTAAGCCTCATGCTCTCCCACTGACGAAGTGTCTGCTATTGGTGTTGGAAAAGTTTCATCAAAAAAACTCCCACCGAATGTAGGTCTTTCTAGGGCCGGATCATATTGGAAAGTTTCATTACAACAAACTCATACTTATCTTTCCAGCAAAATGTACATAAATCTCTGAAAGTTTGAAAACTCATATCGACGTTTACATGATCATCTTAAATATGTTTCAGATTGGTCACATCCTGTGGGAATATTACAATAAGATTAGCATTATCTCTACACAGCTGTTTTGGAATAGATGAGTAAGTTTGACTAAAATAAAAACAATCAGTATTATTCTTATGACGTCCAAAACAAAAATAGCTTTTGATGATATTTTGATTACATGAAGCTAGATCATCGAATATTATCACTGAATTTGGTTTTATATCTTAGGGAGGTATTACTATATCACCATCATTATATTCGAAATATCCTATTTCCTTACAAGATTTATTAACATTCTCAAATATTCATATTTGGGTTGATATAGGGATTTACAATATAAATAAATATTTTCGAAGCGCAAACCATTGAGATGTTCTAGCAAACAGCATTACATTTGTGTTTTCACACCCTGAACTTCCTACTAATAGTACTCGTATCGATTATCCACCAAACAAAATGCCATGCTTTTGAAAAGTGTTTGTCGGAAACTTCATCGTAATCTATTATTGGTAAAACTGTCTCTTGTTGCTGAATTTGCATTTCAACTATCTAATAATTAATATTTTATATACAAATTTATAGTGAAATAGAAGTTCATTATAAAGAAAACTATTGTAAACTGATTGATTAGCGTATCTGTATCTATATAAGGAGGTATTTCATAAAACATCATTCATTTTTTTTTGTTATTTATATAATAAAATAGTTGGATGCAGAAATTCATCTCTTACAAATAATCTAAAAAGCGAGGGCGTGGTCTGTTCAATAAAATAATTGACAAACTTCTGGTAGAGTTGCATTTGCCCGGTTATAATTATTGTGGACCAGGAACCAAACTTGCGAGGAGATTACAAAAAGGTGACAGGGGGGTCAATCCCTTAGACAAGGCATGCAAAGAACATGATATATCGTATTCCAAGTTTTAAGATATTGTGAAGAGAAATCAAGCTTGCAAAAAATTAGCTGAAGCCGCATTCAAACGCGTAATAGCATCCGATTCAAATCTTGGGGGAAAACTCGCTGCATTGGGAGTCGGTGGAATAGTGAAAATTAAGAGTAAATTTGGAATGTGTTTTAAGCATCGAGGAAATCATGCATCAAAGAAGAAAGGTGGACAAATAAATTTAACGTTGCTGTAAAAAGAAAATTACGCTCAAAAGAAAACGAAAGCAAAGAGTAATTCCAGTTCCAAAAATAGGGGGAATCCTTCCATTCCTACTACCCCTCTTAGGAGCTCTAGAAGCTGTTGGAGGAGGAGCAGCGGGTATTATGAAGGCAGTTAACGACACAAAATCGTTAACAATTAGCCGAACAAAAGAGGCATGATTTAGTAATAGAATAAGTCACGAAAGGGAAGGGTTTATATCTGGGTCCTTATAAAAAGGATTTTGGATTATACTTAAAACCTTGTAAAAAAACTCCCAATAAAGCTGCCTCGCCGACCACTCACCAATCTAAATTTAAGGAAATACTCGAAAAATTTTAAAATTACTAATTTTCGAAGTGTTTTTATGAGAGATACACTTCCAAAGAAAATAAAGGAAAATGAGTCAGGAATAGTTAATCTAGACATTGGCATTGAAGATGGAACTCACTAGACGGCATATATGAAAAGGGATAAAGAAGTATATTATTCTGATAATTATGGAAATTTGAGACCTCCAGTAAAGTTAATAAAATATTTTTTAAGTGACGGAAATAGATTTAATGTAAAAGATCCGATAGGACCAGTATTAGGATTTGATGAAAGAGAGTTGGAAGTTAATAACAATAATATATCCGATGTCATAGTAAACATTTCTGAAGTAAATACTATCTGCGTTGACTGCAACATTGCAATAGGTTCTTTTTTTAATGGACAACCCGTACAAGTTATTCATCATTTTTTTCCCACAGTTCTAATTGGGTATAAAATAGTGGAGACACCTTTAAACATTATTTATTTTCCGGTGAGCGTTGAAACAAACCATCACAACATCACAGTCAAAATAGTTGATCAACGTGGACATATTGTCAATTTTCAAATAGAAATGTTAACTGTTAGACTACATCATAGAAAATCAGTCATATAATAAATGATGTGATATTTAATTTATAGACACCAGCCATACTACAAAAGAGCTGGTGAAAAGAAAAAACAACAGTCGTAAAAATAATTTCAATAAATTAACATCAGAAAATCGACGGTTATTAAAATCACTTGGATTTGAAATTTTAGTGTAATGGAGTTATTGAATATTACCGATAGACCTTTCGGTGGCAACTCTGTTGCAGAGTATCAGTTTCATAAATTTCAACCCAATATATTCGGAAGTCTAGGTTACAATGATGGAACAAGAATTTTTATACAAGATTTAGATGCATACACTGCACCATGTAATAGTTATTTATATATTGATGGGAAACTAACAAAAGAGGATGGGACTGAAACTGTCAAATTGGAGTTTATTAATAATGCTATTGCTTTTCTATTTCGGGAAATGAGATATGAAATGAATGGAATAGTAATAGATTCTGTGAGAGATGTTGGTTTAGTTTCAACTCTAAAAAACTATCTCTCACAACGAAAACGATGTTTTCATGCAAAATGCTGGGTGGTTTCCAAAAAAGAAAAAAATGTATGGCAAAATAAATTATTGCCGATGCAAATGGAAATTTGAACGTTTGCATTCCATTAGAATTACTAGTCGGCTTTTTTTAAGGGTTTTTAAAAGATCGTCATTAACATGAGGCAAGAATTATTATTGATACGTATTAGTAATGATTTAGACAGCATCACAAGTATTGATGATACTGAAAAACCGAAAGTTACAATTACTAAATTATTTTGGAGAGTACCACACGTTACTGTCAGCATGTCAGAACAGCTAAGATTAAATAAAATTATAAGTCGGAATATTGATCTTCCTAAAATTTAGAAATTGGAAATTAAATGAATATCCAGCTTTACCTCCCTTAAACAGACATACGTGGGTTGTCAAGACATCTACCAAGTTGAAACTCCTAGACGTGTTATAATAGTATTTCAAAAAGACAGGAAAAGAAAAATTATAACTAATATGAGTAAATTCGATGACTGCGAACTTAGAAACATAAGAATTTTCTTGAATTCAGAGATGTATCCATACAAATATTTATATCTAGACCTCAAAAATAACAAATATGCTACACTCTATGAAATGTTTGCTAATTTTAGAGAATCTTATTACCTGTATAAAGTAAATCAACCTATTTTCAATCCAGTAGAATTCAAGGCATTTTCACTAATAACTCGATTGTCGCGTCAAAAAGAAGCGGTATAAACGGGATCAGTAGTTCTGAGAATTGAATTTGAAACTGACACCCCTACTACTTCGGATATTACTGCATATTGCCTCATACTGCATGAGAAATATTTCACATATAATCCTTTAACTAAAATTATTCGTCAGCATTGAAATGCGCATGATATATTTTACCTATATAAGGAAAAATTTATGACAAATTTTCAATAACATATCAGAATATATGCAAACATTGAAAGAATACAGAAAAAAAATGAGAGATTTAAGAAAAGTGGTAGAACTATATCTTATGAAAGTGAAAGTATTAAACAAACTGGGTAGTTTAAAAATATGGTTCTTGTTTTGGATGTTCAAGGATCTAAAATAGAAAAAAATAAAATTATTACAGAACTCACAGCCTATGATGGAGAGAAAATGTGCCACTATATCTTCAGGCCACCTTATCCGTTAAATATACTATCACCAGACTTACAAAATCAAGATCACTGGTTAGCTAGAAATCGTCACTGTATTAAGTGGGATGATGGGTTCACGCCCCCATACTTGTTCAGTAAAATTGTTCAGAATTTGACAGTATCTGCAGATTGTGTTTATGTGAAAAGGACAGAAAAGGCAAACTACATCAGGCAATTTATTTCACGTCCTATTCTAGAATTTGAAGAACAACCACCTTTAGTAAAGTCTGCAGCAAAATGTTGTTATCATTCGAATGATAAATGTATATATGCACTTTCCAATGTCTATTATTTATATGAAAATTTTGTAAATTATTGAATATAAAATAAATAAAAGTAAAAATAAATTTGGTGTTTTATTGTATACTAGAATATAATAAAAAAACATTTCAAAATAACGTTTTTTTGTGGGGATTTCGGTCAGGTACAGCTAATTAAATTTTTTTTTCTAACGTTTCGGTTTATTACACCATCATCAGAGAAACTATTATTTATTAGGAATTTGTTTTAAAAATTTTTATTACATGTTGTTTGGTTGTCTGTTTTAACGAAGTTTTAACGCAGTTGCGTTAAAACAGACAACCAAACAACATGTAATAAAATTTTTTAAAACAAATTCCTAATAAATAATAGTTTCTCTGATGATGGTGTAATAAACCGAAACGTTAGAAAAAAAATTTAATTAGCTATACCTGACCGAAATCCCCACAAAAAAAACTATCAATATTAATTTCAAAATAACTACATTTACTTAGAGTCTGTTTCATCATAGTCGTTTTATCACTATTGACGTCTTCATAATTAATTTCATGGTCACCAAAATTTAAGATGCTTACAAGGTCCGCCCTTAGAAACTCTTTTAACAGATAAAGATATCCAGCTAATTCTAATTCTATCAACCTTTCAACGAAATACATCTCTTCTAAAAATTTATGACACGCTTTATGTGCCGCTTCATATTTCATTGCTAATTCATAACATTCTTGTTCCGTAGAGAATCGACTCAATCCATATATTACTTCATGTTCAGCGTCGAACTGCAGATTTGAAAACATTTGACTTAAATTTTTAACACCACTGTCCAAGTCAACAATCTCAATTTCAGGTACGTAGCACATCCACATCTGGAAATACGTAGTTACCTTATTCGAAGAGTTAATAATATTCTGTTGAATGATGAATTAAACTAATACTTTTATTATGGAATTCCCACCTAATATCTCCCGCCTTAAATACCCCTACCAAAAAACACCTACTACTTAAAATTCCCCGTCAAAGGATGTATAATATTAAAAAATATTACCACATGTCTAGCTGATCCACCAAGGTCTGCAGTTTATTGCACTTTCAAAGTCAGCAGATATTGTATTTGCAAAATCATCATTGATAACTTACAATAAATTAATATCAAAATCGTTATATTGATTTTTCATTGCAATAATATTGTTAGCTAATGTTATAATATATGTTAGATTATCTTCAACAGTATTAGGGTCAGCGTTATTGTGCAAAACATTATTGATGGAGTGATGACCCCACCCTAAAGTTTTTGTGATTCCAGGTATGACATATCTTTTGTCGTCATGTCCTGACAAAGCGACTTTATTCTTTAATTCAGTATATAACGTGTGCAAATGTGAAGAGAACACATACATTTTTCGATATACCAATCCCCCGTCTTCAGCAACTTGTTTATAATCAATCAGATATAACTGATTTTTAATAATATTTTTAGATACACCTTTAGCTTTTTTGTAACGTTATCAGTTACTTTGACACAGTATGCCTTTGCTTCAGTGCCAAAGAAACTTTCTATCGGAGTGCCCGCATATTCATCTTTCATTCTCCCAACTACAGACAGCGTTTTTGGAATGTTATGTACATTTGTAATAGAATTGTTTGATGTGTCGAAAAATTCTAAATTCTCCTTAATTTCACCATAAATATTATCAGTATAAGTCTCTAAAATTAATGAATCGGTGTCGGTATAACAGAGGGAAGATTTCACGCCATATTTCTTTTTCTTAAAATTATAGAAATAGCGAAACCTATGTAGAGTGGCTTATCATAATAAATTTTCAGTAAGGACATCTGTACTGCTACCAAATTATCCGAAAATATTGCAAAGATTTGAAATTTGGTTTTAGCACCTACACTACCTACTTTATCTTCCAAATGAAATGCTAACCTCATATCAACGCGGTTTCCGATATTTTCCGTGGTTTGAGTATTGAATTTATAATAAATTTAAAAAGATCTCAGTCAAATTCATTTTTAGAAGAATTCCTAAGTTCCGTATTCAAATCAATATAAGGTTTCAACCAAGCAGACTGAGAAAATTCAATCATTCTATGTATTTTTTTTAGTGTTAACCCTACAGTTTATTGTGGAGTCCGAACCACATCTAGGGCATCGACAGTTCTCTCTCATTTTAATCCGAAACATATTACAAATAAAATTTCCAGCTTACCCGAGAATGGATTCGAACTATCGATATTCGGTACCGAGTAAACAGCTATAAAAGCTTTACCCACTGGGCTACCATGGCATAGTTGAATCGAAAGAAAGCGTATGAGATCGTACGTTCGCAATTCTAAACGTGCAAAGATGTGTTCATACATGGTGAAATTAATAGTAGAATGGTGTACAGGATTAAATTATGGTGGGTTTATGCATAGGATCTAAGCACCTAAGACCTAAGAACTAAAAACCTGAAATAAGTTAGAAGTGAATATTTAAATGCAATAATTGTTTATACAACACCTAAGAACCCTTCAGCCCAACGACCTAAACATAAAAGTTACCCAACTTTTAACTTCTTAGGTGAAGGTTCTTAGATCGTAAAAAATCCATGTGCAATTAAAGATTAATGACAGAAACACGTGACAATGATTGACAGATTAAAGAGGTTGTTTTCTTTGAATTGAGATTTTAAGAACATATTTACCTAAAATCAATTTCTTGATTTTTAATTACAAAATTTAGGTTATGGACATGCATTTTTATTTCTTAAGAATACTACCACACATGCGCAAGTAATCTTGGGTTAAGCATAAACGCATTCTCCAATTTCTTAGGTGATAGGTTGTTAGGTGTTGGGTGTTTAGGCTCTTAGATCGTATGCATAAACCCACCATTAATCTTATGAATATTACACGGGATGGAACAGAGATTACCGATATGTTAATTTTTATTAATACTGCGTTGAAATTCTTATTGCTATTTTGGAACGATATTCTTATAAAAATATTTTCACTATCAAACTATTTACAAAAATAAAGAATTCATTTAAAAGTCGTTTCCACCAATATATCAAAAACCATCACTCATACGTCAAAAATATACTCGTGTTCATTATTTTGTTTATTTTTTGTTTTGTATTTCTACACTGCATGATTTTACAGCAGTTGAATTTTTATTTTTTTGATTAGGTACTTCAAAATAAAAAAAATTAATTTAAAATCATGTTTGATTTGGATACACTATCAGTACAATTTGCGCCCTCAACAATTTCAGTCAAAGTGAGTATTTATTTAACTATGTTGTAAATTTGTATTCATAATTACGTATATTATTTTTATTATCAGATCCGGCAGTATCCAAAAACTGTTGTTACTGTTATTATAATCTTGTCGGCTCTTCTTTGCATAATTAAAGCATGTCAATTATTGAAATGCGACGTTACAAGATGCGAAATCTAATTTACTTCAAAGGTTTCGTTGTCATTTTTGAGGGTTCCCAAGGTATTTGTTTTGTATTATCGATAAATTATATTACGAATAGCTTCCTTAAATTAGCATATTATTCAGGTCCGTAATTTATACAAATACAGGGTGTTCTAAGTTCGAGGGTCACCATTCCCATTAAACATGAAACATTCACATACTGTTCACACAACGTAGATTTTCTTCATAAAAAGTCGCTCTAAAAATATATATATAAATTGTAACATCAATAAAACGATTAATCGGTATTTCTTTATTAGAACGTCATTTGAACAAGGATTTTATTCGGTTTAAACCACATTCTACTCTTTCCGTTCAAATAATGTGTAAATGGTTAGTCTAACAGATGTTGCAAACAGTGTATACAACGAGCAATCTGTACTCCTTTATTAGAACGTTCTTTGAACAAGAATTTAATTCGGTTTAAATGACATTCTACTATTTCCGTTAAGATAATGTAAATGGTTATGGTTAGTTCAACAGATGTTATAAGCAGTTCATACGAGGTTGCTTTACCTAACTCAGCCATTTTTTCAAGACCGACTCGTGGACGAATGTTTGTCCGACATTGGATGTTACAAAAATTAAAGTAAAAAAAATGCGAATTCAGGAAAGTTTGGTCATTCTAACTATGCCACTTTTAATTTGAAACCTCCAAAGTAATTACACCAAAGAGACAAACTTTTTTTTTCTAAAAACTCATCAATTTGAGGGCGCACTTGTGTTTTTGGCCTACAATGTCCATATTTTACAATGAACTGATCTCCGTTGAAAAAATTTGGTACCACAAAGCTACCGAAAACATCATAATAAAACACATGAATGTGAAATTCTACTTTCCGTCGTTCTAAGCACCGATTTAGTAGTTCTAGGTGGGAACGGCAGAACTGTGATGTTGATTTCAGTAAATTTAAATAATTTATCAGGAAGTTCACTTGCATTAAATATACATCTGCAGACCATTTTAAGGTGCATGTCGCATACGTCCTCTATCAGGTACAATCAGGAAGGTTATTTTAACTTTAATATTGAAACATTATGCACCGAACAAATAAAAGATTATTTCAATTTTCTTGAAACAACGTTAAGGCGAAGTTTTCGCTTACCTTGACATAAGAGTTTTATAATATGTTAAGGCGACGTTGATACAATAATACAACTATTAAACAGACGTTAGATTGTTACAAAAAGTCTGTTATTTAACATTCATTAGAGGATATTTGGCATAGTGGATTGGTATGTCGTTTATCTGAAAGAAATAAGCATATTTAATTTTGTTGATTTGTAATACGAATAAGAATCCGTAAAAAATTACCTGAAATCGTTTTCAAAAAATGAGAATTCAGGAAATTTCTGTTGTTTAAAACTTTTGTATACTTAAGAATATGTAGAAAACGACAGATATTTTTAAAGGATAACTAAAACACTACTTTAAAACAGCATATGTTGTCACGGTCCCCTTCTGAGCACCTCAGGGCACTATTTTCCAAAGTCACAAAAACGGAAAATGTCAAGTGACACCTTATTTAAAAACAGTTATTATACTGATTTCAATCCCAAGTTTAGACATCATATCGTTTGTAATTAAAATAGTGACATTTTGAATTATTTTAGCACACAGTTTCATATTAATAGATTTTCTAGCAATATCACTGAAAACAGTTGATAACCTTCTGAAAACCGTCTTTGTATTGATATACGAATATCTAAAAAGAGTTTCCAATTGTACCTAGTGTATTCCAATGTGGGATACACTCGCATATGACGATGATGATGATATAATACTATACATAGTATACATTTCGATAAGATTGACCACAATGACTATCTCTGTATTGGTCAGTTGTCGTTATGAACATGTGTTCAAAAATATCAAGTAAAAACTAGGGCAAAGAAACCATGAAACTATACCAGAAGACTAGAAATTCTACAGGTATGTTGTGGTCGAGACTGGCACTTTACATTCAGTTTACAAAATGGTTCGGTGATCAGAGAAAAAATGTGAAATAGTTTTAATTTATGATACACTGAAAGTGTTAAATATGTAAAGAAAACTGGTCGACTAAAATAAAAAATATCTTGATAAATCAAATAGAAAAATTCTCATAAAATTCCTTTATTAATGTGACCGGTTTCGTGAACAAGTAATTACTTCACATCATCAGACACAGGAATTTTTATAAATTCATGATAAATCAAATAGAATGATAGTAATTACTTGTTCACGAAACCGGTCACATTAATAAAGGAATTTTATGAGAATTTTTCTATTTGATTTATAATGAATAATTACTCATATGGGATCAACCTACCTACGTTAAAAAATATGTTTCAGTGATGATAAATGTACTTTCCAATTGAAAATATGATGAAACTAAATTTAAGTCAACTTTTCCTTTGAGGCAAGAAATAATAGATGAGTGTATCAAAATTGATTTGTAAAGTTTTCAAAATATTCGGTAAGAAATTGTTAATAGACCCTTTTATTGCCGCAGGTGATTCAAGGAGAACATTTTGAACATTTAATAAATTGAGAACCAATGTTATTTAATTTTCAGAAATATTCATTATCCTTACTACTTAGGTATACCTACATACCTAAGTATGTGGGTATACCCTTTATTAAATTATTTGATTCATTTGAATATATATGTGGAATTATGGGATATTATTTTAAAAAAATTTAGTTATCTATCCTCTATGCCTGAATTTCATATTTCATATTTTTTTCTTATACTTATTGTCAGATGTCCAATGGGCGCAAACGATTATTAGGGACACAATACGAGAAACTGAAAATAAGGAAAATCAAGGAAATAAAAAAAGTACGTCAAACATCACCCAGTTTTTTCCGAAATTATTATTAGGTCCAAATTGAAGCTGAACAAAACCGTAACACCAATAGTGAAAAATCGGACTCTGAAGTTGAAATTGTAGAATCACAAGCATTGATGACATCAGAAAGTACAGCAGAAAAAGGAATTGAATATGAAATTTTTAATGATCCAGGAACATGGCCCGACATATCAAAATTTTCAACAGTGTCAAAGTATAACGAATTAAAAAAATGTTGCATGAATCTACAATTAAAACTGTCAAATTAATCGACTAACGAAAGAGATATTAATCGTCTAGAACTGGCTGATGAGATCAATGCAATTTTACCATTTATAGAAAATGAAAATAGAAAAACCCATGGAAGTTTTAGAATATATTTTTAAAAATTATTTAATATATATATTCCCAAATCTCTCTGTAGTACTCAGGATTATGTTAACGTTGCCCATATCAGTTGCGTGTGGTGAAAGATCATTTTCATAACTGAAATTGATAAAAAATTATTTAAGATCTTCTATGAGCCAGGAAAGACTTGGCCTTGATATCTATTGAGGTTGAGGAATATAATAAGTTAAAAGTCGAAATTATTGTCAAAATCTTTGCAAATATGGAAGCAAGGCAAATTAGTTTTGTTTAAAACTTTAGATTTAAATTTATGTTTTGATTCTCTTTAAAATATTTTTATTTTTGTGTTAAATATTAAATATACCTAATATACATTTTAAATTATTATTTTTATGATGTTTAAATTTTGTGTTTTTGCATGTTATGTTTTACCACAAATACTATTTTGTAGTTTTACTTATATTTATTTTAATACAATAAAAAAATATTTCAAGTTATGCATTTTTACTTTTTTCTAGGTACCTTAAAAAACTTATTTTAAACTTAGCCCTGAATTGAACTAAATTGAAATCTCTAAATTATATGCCTTAATTAGACGAAATGACTTAACATAACCGATTTCTGTATTTGGCCTGCCAACCAGTCAGAAGATCTTGACAGGCTGGTATGATCTTCCTTGGCTTGATCTTGGTGCGATCAATACCGATTATTCGATCGGCTATTTTGACTGAGTGTCCTGGACACAGCATTTGAAACGACTACACATTTTTCTCCCTCCTTTAAGATGATGTTTTGCTCGGCAGATGCCGAGAACTCTATGAACCTCGGGTTGAAGGACTACGTAAGGCTTATTTGCTTGATGGTTGGGAATAAATAATTCCAGTATGTATCGCACTATCTGGTCTACCTTGGACAAGTACCTCAAGTGGTAATATAGCACTTGTAATACCGCGTTATGTCGGTGAATGTGGGCAGGAAACACGTAAATGGGGCATGTAAAAAAGTGCGTTGGTGATTCCGGCGCCAGAGGGCAGGTCCTGCATTTGATATCAGGAATATCTACACCCCACGAATACTGTACATCAAGGTGTTGATGACAAGCCGTAATGAATCGTTCAATCTCCGATTTAAGCCCAGTTGAACTTAAAAGAGGCAAATATCAGCCTTGCCACAATATTCCCACTGTTTCTATGTTCCTATAAAAAAACACTGTGCTGGGGTTTATCGACGTACTGCTGAAACAGTACCGGTTGGGCAGCTTTCAGACCATTTGGCTAAAGCTAAATGCAGTTTTAAAATTTCTATTAATAAATTTAAGACTGTAAAATATATTCGTATTTTTTTTCTTAAAGCACTTATTCTCAATAATTTAGATAAACTGCCGATGCACAGCGCTTCTACTCACATGATGTGGTATGGAAGTAAAATATTGTACTTTCAATTTACATTATTAAAATTACTTTGTTAATGGTTCTTGCTTTCGTAAAACAATAACTCCTATACTAAAATTAATAGACTAATGTAACCGTTTTTTTCACGAGGAAATATGAATAAAACTTTCCGTAACTATTGCAATAAATGTTAATTTTACATTTATTTATTATTTCCCCAATATACACACAAGAAATTTCTAGGGATATTTTTACAAAACTATACAAGACATAAATAACACATTTGCTTGTTTCTCTTTTCTAAACCAATAAAAAAAAATACGTATATTTATAAAAATGTCCCTAGACTTTTCTTGTGAAGACATAAAAGAAATCATTGTTTGTGTAGTTTATCATTCTATACGTATTATAGGATGTATACAGGGTGTTCTAACATAAATGGCATTCTAAATAGGTATTTTGCTATCGAAGAAGAAACAATCATAATGGAAGAGAATAGCCCTTATTAAAAATGCAAACCACTTACCTGATGGTCAACATAAATTTAAGGAATCCAAACAATTTATATACAGTGTGTCCCATAATTAAGTGCCTCTATTCAAGAGGGTAATAGAACTATAGAAATAAGTTAAGTTTTGTATATAAACAGTTGCCTTAATTTAGTTTATAAATAAAAGTGCGGAATTAATTTTGTTGAGGTATGTAGTTACCTATCGATTATTGTATACCCATCCTGCATTGCATTATTTAAGTACAAATAACTTTAAAACGTCAGCTTATATCGACATTTAGTAAGAGGACCTTTTTTTCAGTTTTTAACACCAGCGTTTATTTCTATAAATGTATAAAAAAAATAGGACAGAGTTATGGCGAAAATTCACCCCCACCCCCTTTGTAATTACTCTAACAAATCATGATATGTAAATAAAAATTCAACAAAATATGTAACATTATAAAATTAATCATGGTCCAAATTTACTTTTCACAACTTAAGATGTTTCGAATTTATTGGCAAATAACTATATTGTATTTACCTCTTTGAAGGGACTGTAGCTCCCTTATAAACTGACTTAAAGCAACTGTTTACAAAACTCAACTTACTTTTTACAGTTCTATTACCCCCTTGAAAGAAGGTATTTAATTATGGGACACCCTGTATATGCTTTAACTTTATTTAACTCTTTCACTCTGTAAATGACCCGCAAATAATAGAACCTCAAGATACGTTGTGTTAAAAATAATCGCCTATATATTGCTTTTCATAAATCTAATAACAACCCGTCGCTGTTGAATTAAAAAATATGGATTTACAAAACGAAAGTTCCAATAATCATTTAAAAACTGACTAAACTTTTCATAAATTGACTAATTTGTAATTTTTCTACAACATACACACATTTTAAAATTTGTTCTGTAATACATTTAAAAATTATTCAAAATAGATGCAGAAGAGCATTCGTCTAATTGTAAATACAAAACTAAAGATTTTATTTTTTTATTCTATTTCGTATTTTATTTATGCTTTCAATTTGTATTCTTAAAATTACTTCATTAATGGTTCTTGTTTTTGCAAAACAATACCTAACTCCTATACTAAATTCAATATGTTTTATGCTTGCAATAATATAACAATTTTTCACATAGCTTTCGACATCACAAGGAAATAAATAAAACTTTTCATTACTACAATCACTTTTATTTGTACACCCTTTACATGAGCAAACCATTCCCCCTCTTTTTTTATTGTTCCCCATTTTAAAAATAAAATAAAATGCATAGATATATCACAGTAAACCAATTACGCGTAAAGCACTTACACCACGAGTTATTTTTTATTTCGCTGATAACATATACGCTGGTCTAACGGTCACTACTACACTGATGCTTTTTATTGTAACGGCACAGATTCTGTGGTAACGGGTCAATTTAACCGCTTTTGAAGATTCCCGACGGCGAGGCCTTGCAATAAGGAGAAATAACTTACTGGTTATACTGTGACGTTGTTGTATATCCTCGAAACCCAGGTTTATTTTATTGTCATTGTTAATGTTGTTACTATTATTAAAGTTGTTACTATTATTATTGTTTTCTTATTTTTGCTATGCTCATTTCTGCAGATATCGTTATCATTGTTATTACGGAACAAAATATATTTAACTGAAATATTATAAAACCATGTCATTAGAACTACCGACTGCAAATGATTATTTTTTTTTATTTGACTATTTTGCCGAATCCAAGTTTATTTTATGTCCATTTTCACACTTCACTTATTCTACAAAAAGATAAATACATTAGTTTGAAAAAGAAAAACAGATTCATTTCGTAAACGTTAGGGAACTATTTTTTTTGCCTTATATTAGTTATTTTATTATTGTTGCAGTTTAAAACATAGACTATATTTTCTCTAATATTATAATACAGGGTGTTTCAGGATTAACTGGACATACTAAATCCAAGACCTCAAAATAAGAGAAAGTTTCCTATGGAAACTCATCGTTAAAGAGTAACGCCACTCCAAAAATAGAGGTTTAAATTAGGTTTTTAATTTCTTTTTCAGATTTGAAAAAAGATAAAATAATTAATTTTGGTAAAGATTTTCTATTAATGGGAACGCTTCTAAAGGATTTTATTTTCAATCATCCCCTATCGGTAAAATGAGTGAAATCAGCAACCCTCGTTTTATTACTTCCTCACCCCTCAAAGTGAGGAAGTTATGTATTCGTGAAAAAAATTTTGAAAATTATTATTGCATTTTTGGACGAATCTCGATGAATTATGACAATACATAAAATTTCAGTCAAAATGTGACTTTTTGAAACGTAAAAAAATGTGACTTTTTGAAACGTCAAAAATTACTTTTATTATAAACTCCAGCACATGTCGAGTTTTACTACGTCAAAATGTGACTTTTATGAAACGTTAAAATGTGACTTTTTTGAAACGTTAAAAATGTGACTTTTTGAAACGTCAAAAATTACTTTTATTATAAACTCCACCACACGTCAAGTTTTACTACGGTGAGGAAGTTCTGATCCCCAAGTAATTCGCAGTGCTTTTTTATATTAGAACTTCTTAACGGACCCGAATTTTATCAGATAAAAATGTAGCTTAGAAAGCTTGCTTAATTTAGAAACTCTTTGGTCTCTTATTTTTTCATCGAACTGACAGTTTTTTTTAATAAAAAAAATAAAATAGTCTCGATCCACACAAATTTGCAATGCAACTTCCCAAATAACCGTGAAAATCGAGATTATTTTATTTTTTATTTAAAATTATCAGTTCGAGGAAAAATAAAACAGACAAAAGAGTTTCTCATGAATCAATCTTTCCAAGCCATATTTTATCAGATAAAATAAAAAGTTCTAATAAAAAAACCGCTGCGAATTATTTGGGGATCAGAACTTCCTCACCGTAGTAAAACTCGACGTGTGGTGGAGTTTATAATAAAAGTAATTTTTGACGTTCAAAAAAATCACATTTTTTGACGTTTCAAAAAAAGTCATATTTTGACGTTTCAAAAAAACTCGATGTGTGGTGGAGTTTGTAATAAAAGTAATTTTTAAAGTTTCAAAAAGTCACATTGGTCGAATGTTACTATTATTTTTTTTTTGAAAAAAGTAGTTTTTGACGTTTCAAAAAAGTCACAAATTGACGTTTCAAAAATGTCACTAATATTTTTTTGACATTTCAAATTTTAAGAACCGATTTTGCTCATCAATGAACTCAATTTCTTCATTGACCTCTAGAATGTGTGTACCAAATTTGAAAGCTTTATCTCAAAAACTGTAGCTGCTATCGCGAACCAGACAGACACACACAGAAAAAAATTTTTGTCTGAAATTCTGTGTATCGTCATAAGTCGTTGAGATTCGTCCAGAAATGCAATAAAAATTGTCCAAATTTTTTTCACGAATGCATACTCACTTTGAGGGGTGAGGAAGTAATTAAATGGGGGTTGCTGATTTCACCCATTTTACCAACTGGGAATGACTGAAAAAAATGTTCTTTAGAAGAGTTTCTATTAGTAGACAATCTCTATCAAAATTCGTTTGTTTTATATTTTTCCAAATTTGGGAAAAAAAATTAAAAATCTAATTTTATCCTCCATTTCTGGAGTTGTGTAACTCTTTAACGATGTGTTTCCGGACATACCTCCAAGGGAATCTTTTTTTTTATTTTGAGGTCCTGAAATCAGATTTTAAGTTTATCCAGTTAGTTCTGAAACACTGTGTAATAATTGGAATATAAAAATCAACATTCTATATACATTCGTGGTAAAATGTTTCAAAATTCAATATTTTAGTTAATCAGAAATTTTGTATTTAAACATGCGTTTTCCTTTTTCTTTCTTGGGCTTACTACCACGAATAATTAATTCTTGGTTATCTAAAAAATACAGTTAGTTACACAGTATGATATTCGAACAATATGCCTCTGCACTTGTGATTTTACGTCAAAAGATCAGTCGGAGGGTATTTTTTGACAAAAAAAATAATAACATTTCCCCAATGTTCTCTTTCAAAGTTATATATTTATCTTTTTCTAGAATATCTATGTGAAGAAGCGTGAAACTTGACATATATATTATTTGTTTATAATATAACATCCATAGATACTTAGAAATGTTGAAACTTAAAAATTATACGATATTAATTTTGTTCAATACTGCTTTTAAAATCGGTAACCACTTTGTACCAAAATCTACAGAGCAACGGGATAAATATTTGCCTTCAATCAATAATATTATTGCCGATTCCTTAATTTTTCTTTTTTTTTTTTGCTGTCCGCCTTTTTCGTTAAAATTTTTGCCGAATTCTAGCTTATTTTATGTTCATGTTGCCAATCGTGTTTGCAGATATGTGTCAAATTCACGCATTATTTATTCTATAAAAAAGATAAATATAGAACTTTGAAAAGGGAAACAGATTCGTGCCCGAATGTTAGGGAAATATGTTATTATTTTTTTTGTCTTATATTAGTTAGGTTTCAAAAAGCACCCTCTGACTGATCTTTTGATTTAGTCACAAGCGCAGAGGCTTATTTTTCCAGTATTGTACTAGGTATCTAACTGTATTTTTTTAGATAACCAAAAATTATTCATCTGGCAGTAAGATCCAGAAAGAAAAAAAATTTAGGGAATACCACAAGTATAATTAGACAATATTTAAACATGTATTAAAAACCGCTACAACAAGAACCTCAAGCATTGTATAACGCACATATATTTTAGAAACAAATGTTTGAAAACACAATGTTGTAACTTATATTTTTTTAAACATTTTTTAAAATTAAGTAAAAAGTAGTTTAAAATTGATATGTTTGCCGAAATTTTTATACACAGCTGTATAGAATTTTAAAATATATCTTTTGCTGGAAAACAGCAATGTATGCTATTTTTTTCATTAAGTACCAGTTTCTCGAATTAGTCAGATTATGCAAACATTTTGAAAATTGGAATAAACTTTGTCACATCACACTTTATATCGTATCAGCTAGTAAAAACAAGTCATGTAGGTAATAATAAATGTAGACGTTCGTTGATATACCATTTACAAGGGAATATTGAAATTCTATATTTGTAACAACAAAACCTGACACAATACTACCCAGTGAATAATCAAACATTCTCATACATATATTATGTTAAAATCAATAGCCTCGTTTACTTTGCTAACAAAATCTTATTAAACTATATGATGAAAGTGAGAGAGAAAGTGTTCTCGGTTTTTTTAATAATGAGACAGGTATTGTACCAATGTACAATACAGGATGTCCGATGTAGTGGCGCACTCGATTTCCTACCATTCATATAGTTATACAAAAAATTACAAACTGGTTTTAAGGAATTGTTTAATATAAGGGGATTTCAAAAACTCAAGATACCCTAAGAGAAAATATTAATAACTGATTTTTTTTAATATCAAAAAATATCTACTAAATGATTTGGGAAGAATGCCTATAAGGTTTAACTTGAAACTATTATTATTAACATGAAAAGTTGGTGCAAAATCGTGATGTCAATTTTCAACTTTGATTTTAAATTATTATAGGTAAACAATTTATCGAGTTATATCAAGTGTCGTATCAGTGAAAAGTCCAAAAAATAGGCTTTTAGAACATGAACTGAAATTTGATGAAATATGTGTCGGAGTAATATGGCCAATCTGCCAATTTTTCGAGGAAAAGCGTATCTACTTTTCTCCTCTCACAAAGTGATGCGCCTGCTAACTTCGTATCATACAATAAAATGTCACAGAACTCAAGCTTGTCTCGAATTGTGTCAGGTATCTAATCCATAGGCTGAAAGCTTCTATAGCATCGTCAAACTTCACGAGTTCCACACCTACTTCTCATCATGGCATGAGCAAAAAAGGGTGAGGTGGTGTCATACCCCCTACGTAAGTGGAAATCTCTCAGAGCTGTGGCTTTCCTCTTACTAATTGTAAGAGCTTTAGCGATAGCGTGGACTACGATAAAGCGCTTCCTGTTACCCTCCCCAAACAAAACCCGTCGTTGGTTAAAGACCAATACTTTTCATTTTATAATAAATGAGACATCTAGGATGAAGATGCCTGTGACCACACTATGTCCAATTTGAACAAAACGTTGTTGCTGATGTTTGTTTTGAATTATTACAAAAATAATAAATTATGGAAATGTTACCACCCATATATTATTTCAAACTATAGATTTATTTATTTATTTATTTATTTATTTATTTATAGAATCCAAACAGACTTAAGCCTAATTACAAGGATTCCTACATCTGATTACCAAATACACAATACTAATTACTTTCCAGCCTTATTTTAGTTCTTGTTCCTGATCTATTCCATCCTAGATCCAATTCCTTAGCTACGCTACGCTGATGAGGGGCAATAACTCCGAAACACGTGTCCGTAGCTGCATAATTGTTTCTTTTTGGGGGATATGGCACTAAACCTTCTTTGTTGTACTATTTATTTTCTCTGTTCTCTTAACATAATAAAACTAGAGGGTAACACTACTATACATGTATCCTAATATTGGAGTTCAGTAAAATAGTTTATGATATTTTGTTTAAATCGCTTTAAGGGTGTGGAGCAAAAATCTAGACTGATAATACCATTGACCTCATTGGCCAATCTAAGCATGGCCAAGAGAGGAGCACGTAAGGTGATGATTGTTGCGGAAGTATTAAATAATGTGGAACTACGAGTTCGTCGTGACGAGACGTTAAATGGAATTAACCCTAATAAATTAGTGTCATTTATTAAGTTATTTACAATTTTGTACAAAAATACAATAATAATGATTTTACGCCTAGTATCTAATGCTAAGATGTCAAACTCATTTCGAAGAAATGTAGATCTAATATTTGTGTAGTCTGGATACTGATTATATTTTTTGTAATGAAGATGTCTTAAAAATTTATTTTGTACTTTTTCAATCATACCCAGATATAATTGGGGTTCTGTATACCAAATAACACATGCATATTCTAATTTCGACCTCACAAATGCATAGTATAGAGTTTTTAACAATTTAATATTTTTGAAAGAAGCTGTTTGTCTTATTATAAATTCCAGCAATCTATTAGCAGCCGCTACTGTATTTGCAATATGTTGTCTAAAAGACAATTGATCAGTGTATGTTACACCTAGATCCTTAGTAACATTAAGTCTTGTTAAAACAGTACGATTCATATTATAGTCAAACACGATGGAAGATTTCTTATGAGTTATGGTCATAGTAGTACATTTTCTTAAATTAAATGACAGTTTATAGCGACAGCTCCAATCGTACACTCTATTTACGTCATCTTGAAGAGATTTACAATCTTGGGCATCTTTAATTATTTTGTAAATTTTTAGGTCATCAGCAAAGAGTAAACATTTTGAATTTTGAATTTGTAATGGTAAATCATTTATAAATATTAAAAATAGTAAAGGCCCTAAGTTTGACCCTTGGGGCACTCCAGAATTTATACAGTATTTTGTAGATAATCTCCCATTGTGTTTGACACCCTTTAATTATATATGGCGGAATTCCATCACTACCTGGTGATTTCTTTGGTTGTAATTTTTTGACTGCTGTTATATAATCTATTTCACTAACTTTGTTAAAAAACAATGGGTTATTATTGCTATTGGGACAATTCAGAAACGAATCATTTTCAATGTTGTTAATATCCAGTGAAGGCTTTTCCGATTCATATACAGGGTGATTCAGTTAAAACTCCCCAGGCCGATTACTCGGAAACTAAGAAAAATATTGAATTTCTGTAAACGTCAATAAATAGATACTCCTAATGACTATATATTGAAGTTCAAACGCCGTGCTTGCCGATTACTCTATGAGCGTCGCGACGCCGAGAAAAAATTTTTAGGTGACAGGAAGTTTGAAAACGTATGATTCTAGTAGTACACTAAATTCTAAGGCTTTTTTGGCTTACGCACATTTTCATTTAAATAAGTAGTTTTTAAATTATAACAAATTTTAATGTCAAACGCCCATAATTTTTATAATCGCATTGAAACAAATTAACATAAGTTGACTTTTCTTACAATTTGACATGTGTCAACAATATGTCACTGCAATACAAGTGACGAAAATTTTTTATTTTGCAATATTCATACTTGTAAAAAAAGGCAATATTATGGTTCAACACAATAATTCCGAAAAATTGGATATGATTATTATTTATGGTGAATGTGGCAGAAACTCGAGAGAGGCTGCAAGGCTTTACAGGCGACCTTACCCAGATCGAAGACAATCAGATCATAAAACGTTTTTAAATTTAAAGAAAAATTTGCTACAATATGGAAGCTTCGATAAAGGCAGTGTGTTGTAAACAATCCCCATATTTCAATAAGAAGTGTTGAAGAGGCCACTGGCATTTCATTTTCCCCTTGTCAAAGAATTCTTTCTGATAACAAATTTCATCCCTATAAAGTGCGTCTTGTTCATCATTTGCGTGCTGAAGATTCACAAAGAAGATTAGATTTTATTTCCCGCTTATCAATACTGTATGCTCAAGATAATACATTACTACGAAATATTGTATGGAGCGATGAAAGTCGCTTTCACAATAATGGTATGGTAAATAGACATAATTGCCATTATTGGTCAGATGATAATCTAAAATGGACCAGAATAACCCACAACCAAAATGTTTTTGGTATCAATGTGTGGTGTGGCATTTTAAATGGGCATTTAATAGGACTGTATTTATATGATGGTATATTAAATAGCCAGCGACACCTAAATTTCCTGCGTAACGAGCTTTCAGCATTATTAGAGGATGTTCCCATCAATGTGCGTCTTAATATGTGGTTTCAACAGGACGGTGCACCGCCGCACACTGCAAGAATTGTTTCGAATTTAGACACTGTTTTTACACAGAAATGGATAGGAGCAAATGGACCACTTCGTTGGCCCGTTTGGTCAGCTGATTTAACCCCACCTGATTCTTTCTTGTGGAGTTACTTAAAAAATACGGTTTATGAGGAACCAATACAAGACATGGCTGATTTGCAAAATAAAATTTATGCCAGTTGTGCAGCAATTAGCCGAAACACTTTATTAGCTGCCTGTGATTTGGCACTTAGACGTCGTTATGATATGTGCATTTATCAAAACGGGGGAACTTTCGAAAATTTGTTTTAGTTTTATTTCTTTTAAAATCATAAAATTAGGCCTTGTGTTTATGTTTTCAGGAATAAATGTTAAAAAAACGTAGTTATTATATCATTGTAGTGTTGTATTAGTGTTATTAATGTTAACAAAAAAAATATTATAAGAAATTCTATTCAATGCGATTATAAAAATTATGGGCGTTTGACATTAAAATTTGTTATATTTTAAAAACTACTTATTTAAATGAAAATGTGCGTAAGACAAAAAAGCCTTAGAATTGAATGTACTACTAGAATCATACATTTTCAAACTTCCTGTCACCTAAATATTTTTTCTCGGCGTCGCGACGCCCATATCGTAATCGGCAAGCACGTCGTTTGAACTTCAATATATAGTCATTAGGAGTATATATTTATTGTCGTTTACAGAAATTCAGTATCTTTCTTAGTTTCCGAGTAATCGGCCTGGGGAGTTTTAGCTGAATCACCCTGTATAGAGAAAAAATATTTAGCAAAGTTTTATGTCAGATGTCAGATATACCGGGTGCCACAAAGTAGTGGCTCACCCCTATAACTTTTTTATTTTTGAATATATCAAAATGAAATTAGGGAATCTACAGCCACTCAGAAAACTCCATTTTTTGACATATGAAATAATTTTACACCACTTCCGGATTCGCCAAAAATGACCCTAATTTTTTATTTTCAAACGGAAAACCCTGTATTTATTACATTTTTGCATTCAGGATGAATTTTTGAACATGTGTGGTGACTTTTTTTAAATTTCTGATCAACTGTTATTTTTTTTTATAAGCAATATAAATTTTGATGTAGACTTACGTACTTTGTAATCTCAGTTTCTAAGAAAAAAAATAATTATGCATAGTTACTATTATTAACCATACTGTATGCGTTTTAATGCAAGTAATTTAGTGTTTTTGAAGTAATTCTTTTTTTTTTCAAGTGGGACGGTGGTGGACTTGTATCCATTAAATTGCATTCTTTTTTTACGAATCCTTGATACCCCTATGCTTGGATTTTTGTGGACATTTATTTAAAAAAAACTATAAAAACAGATTACACTTGTAGAATTTTAAGTTACCTTTGCATTTTATGAAACAAAAGAATTGATGTGACAGTTCTCTAATTGTTACAATGGTGTATACAAATAATAAAAAAGTTGACATGCTTCTTATTTACGGGGATTGTCGTAAAAATGGAAAGCGTGCACACGAAATTTATGGTGCAAGATTTCCGGAAAGAATACATCCATCCCGACATTATTTTAAGAAGCTGGAAAAGAAAATGCGGCGGGAACCAAGGGTGCACAACCCAATGTTCGTAGTAAGTGAGAAAATGGAAATTAATGTGATAGCCATAATAAACTATGATTAAACTGCTTCTACGAGACCAATCGCAGAATAATTGGGTTCAAATAAGGAAACTGTAAACGCATTACAACTTACATCAGCATCTTTATGAAGGTGATAATGATCGAAGCGTACAATACTGTGATTGGTTACAAGATATCAGATTTTTAGAAAATGTGTTATTCTCAGATGAATCTAAATTCACGAATAATGGAATGTTTAATTGACAGAACACTATAACCATTAATTGTCAGGAACTTTTTTGCGTAAATGGATGCCCTGGAATTTATGGATACCGCATAGTTGGGCCTATTTTGTTTCAAAGAACATTAACGGGTGAAAGATACCTCGAGTTTCTACAAAATGAGATAATGTGAGATAAAGTTGCGGAGCTACCATTAGCTCAATTTAGAAACTTATACTTTCAACAAGATGGTGCTCCTCCGCACAATAGCAGAATTGTTTTAAATCATCTCACTCAGATGCATGGCGAACAAGTGATAGTAATCAATGGTCCCATAAGGTGACCTGCCAGGTCTCCGGACTTAACCTGTTTGGATTTTTATTTATTCTCAAGGATAAAGTGTACGAGATACCAGTTTTGACATTAGAAAATCTAGAAAATAGAATAAGAACTGCGTTCAATACCATAACATCTAAAATGTTGGAAAACGTCATGCGAGAGACAGAACATCGAGCAAAAGAGTGTATAGCTCATGGAGGAAGCCACTTTGAACGATACTTGTAATTTTTGTTAATTGTAAATATTTTAATATTGATTTAATTTTGTTACAAAGTTTTGTTATTTATAACATTTTGATTTAGAATTTTAAATAATAATAGACATACTTACTTTTTTTCTTTAAAATGCAAAGGTAACTTGATTCGAAATTTTTTGATAGCCGTATAATAATAATTATAAATTTAAAATACCTACTACAAGTAGAATCTGTTTTTACAGTTTTTTTAAATAAATGTCAATAAAAACCCAAGCATAAGGGTAGCAATAGATTCGTAAAATAATGCAATTTAATGGACACAAGGAGCCTCCACCGTCTCATTTGAAAGAAAAAGAATTATTTCAAAAAAACATTAACACGCTTACAAAATGGTTAATAATAGTTATTATGCATAATTATTTTTTTCCGTATTAACTGAAATGACAAGGTACAGGGTTATTCATTATAAATTACCCACCCCTGATCATCGTTATTATTGCCTATAGAAAGAAAAGTTTTAAATAAAAGTTGTGTGGTTATGACTGAATTTTGTTAAAATGCTATCAATAGTACAGTAGTGTACAAATTTCAGGGGATACAAAAAATAATATATTTTTTTTAATGGGATACCCTGTATATTATTAAATTTTTTGGAACGATCCTTTGTTCCTGATTTCAAAAATATACCATATATTACCCCCTATCATATATCGTTTTTGAGTTATTAAACGTCGAATATCTTAGGTAAACTAGTTAGACTGTAAATATGAAAAAGTTAACATTATTAAAGTGAACTATGAAAATGACAACTATTATGTTTAATAAGTGGCATTTCTTTAATGAAATTAGCAAAATGGTTTACAGTGAGGAAGAAAAAGTCCAAATATTTACATGTTATATACAAAATAACAAAAATAAACGTGAAGCAAAAAGAGCATATAGGGTGTTGTATCCAAATCATCCAACACCATCAGAAAATACGTTCAAAAATATTGACCGAAAGGTGAATAATACCTCCAGTTTTAGTAGAAAAAAGCCTGTAGTTTAAGCAAACCAGGAAGAACAGCTAGATATACTGCTTCATTTCGAAGGTAATCCCATCCATATTTATTCGCGAATAGACTTTTTTGAACATTGTATTATTTTTTAGAAAATTCTGAGTGTTGTATAAATAATGCACTCGATCAATTAGGTAAAAGTTATTCCAAAATCCAACGTACGTTAAAAAATAACAGCTACAGACCATCTAAAACCTTACCCGTACAAGTTTTAACAGAGGCTCATAAAAGGAAAAGGCTGGACTTTTGCCGCCAGATGATTCAAAAGTTGGATGAAGATCCTGATTTTTTTTACTAAAATATTATGGACTGATGAATCTGCCTTTTCTACGGCAGGAGTTTTTAAATAGGAAAAATCGAAGGTCGTGGGAAAATAAGCACAACAGAAAAAGATTCGTGAAACAAATAAAAAAAATCAGGAAAAAAACTGTTAGCGTTTGGTGTGGAATTTTCAGAAACAAAATTGTTGGGCCTATATTTTATGATTATAGTTTAACTGGAGTTACCTATCTGGAAATAATTATCCCAGATGCAGAAAATATTCTTTTGCTGAATTTTTGGAACCGAACTTGTTGATATGATTTGGATGCAGGATGGGGCAACTCCGCATAGTGTCCTACCCGTTCGAGATCATTTGAATAATGTATTTCCAATATGGATAGGGAATAATGGACCTATTAAATGGCCACCTAACAGTCCGGATTTGACCCCTATGGATTTGTTTTTTTTTTGGGGATTGTCGTGCAATTATAAATATAAGAAGATTTTATCATTTATGCATTGACAATAATGGTGGACATTTCGAACATCTTTTATGAGTTATCATTTATTTATATTTGAATTTCCTAAATAAATCATTGTTATTTATTTTGTATAAACATTTGGTAATAATAACGATGATAAGAGGTGGGTAATTTATATTGAATAACCCTGTATTTCTTATTTCAAAGCAGTCTGCAACAACATTTATAATTGCTTATAAAAAAATAACATCTGGTCAGAAATTTATAAAAATCACCTTACATGTTCAAGAATTCATCCTGAATCCAAAAATGTAATAATATACAGGGTGTGCCGTTTGAAAATCAAAAGTTAGGGTCATTTCCGGCGCAAGCGGAAGTGGTGTAAAATTATTTCATATGTCAAAAAATGCAGTTTTCTGAGTAGCTCTATACCCATTAGGTATGTATATATTATTATATCTACTTAGCATTGAACGATCTTTTGAATGACGTTAACAAAAAAGTCTGTTCCTAGAAAAAAAATTAATTAATTGTTTCAGATTTTTTAAAAAAAGTGTCATTGAAAAAATATATAGATAAAAGATATTACGACTTCTAGGATCATCATTCATCAATTTAAAAGTTCTAACAGTACTAAATTCTATTGTACTATGGCTATTTTCGACATCGAATCACATTTTTGGCTCAACCCTTGTCGATTTCAATAAGACGTCGGGCTAAAGCGCAAAATATTGATCACTCTGTACGTTAGAAGAAAAAAAATAAAAATAGAATTTTGTTTAAACTACAGAATTCAACCAGCGGCGTGAAATCAATTTTTTTTTTAATTATTTATTTAACGTCAACCTATTTTCGCTACCAGGGCCAATCACCGACGCCAGGAGACGAGCTACCCCAAACCTGGAAATTTGGCTGAACTTCTATATCGAAGAGTAGGGATTTTTTACTTGCCTAACATCTAATAGACAAGGGACTGGCTACATTACATCCCCTCCGAGGGATCGTATATTACCTACAAAACCCTCCCCTAAAATTCCATACCTTCTGCGTATACGCTAGTAATAACATAATACCTAAGGTACCAAAGTCGAAATCCTCTCAGTTTATTGAATTGATGATTAAATAAATTTGCCACTACACTTGTTAATAATAAATTTTTATCATACTACAAGAAGCGATTCAGCTTTATTGGTAGATGGAAATATCATCTACTCATTTGTTCTCGGTGTTTAAGAAGAGACATGATTTGAAATTCCCTTTGATGAGTTGTGTATATCTACTTCGCACGGACGAGGGCAATAACCAGAAACCAGTCTGCGAATGGTGTGCACGACGGCCTCAAGATGGATTTTCATTTCTTTGGAAAAAATCTTTTACTAGTGGACAATCGCGATAAAGCTGATTAAACTGAATCACTTTTCGTAGTATGATACAAATTTATAAATCATTAAGAAGTGCGATGGCAAATTTATTTAATCTTCAATTAAATAAATTGAAAGGATTTCAATTGGTATCTTAGGTATTATGTTAGTACTTGTTACTACTATTTGTAAATTAACAAAATAAACTTTATACACAACACACAACGTGGTCCGAAAAGTTCAAAACAAACGAAAAACTTTTTTATTAAGAATTTCAGAGCCAATGAAAACTTCTGTGAAACAAAAACGATGCCTATTTTCTCTAAAAAATTTATTTGGGCAAATAATCACCCCTAATATTATAACAAAGTAAACTGTTATTTTTTTGGTAGATATTGAATTGAAAATATTTCTCTCAAGAGACATCAATTTAGTTCGGGAGCAAAAGCAAATAATTTGTTATTTGAATTTTTTCTAATTGGTCTACTAAATTTTGTATTTAAACAAACTGGAAATAGAAATATTTTTTTAAAATAACATTTTTCACTATCGTAAATTACAAGAGTAGTTTACTTTTGAGTCAATTTTAAATAATTTGATTTTCTGTGATAAGTACCCGGACTAATAGAAATTTGTGTACCCAATATTTAATTTAAGACCATGCACGAACTTTTTTGAAGAATAAAATTTTCTGATAAATCATTAATGAAAAAGTTTTCCATTTGTTTGAAACTTTTTTGGACCACGTTATATACAGGGTGTTCCAAAATTATGCAGCCTAACTCTTACAGTAAATAGATTGACTTAATACAAAACGAAAATTCTTATAAATATTTGGTTAATAATACATATTAAAGAAGTAACACCATTTCAAAGATTGAGGAAATAAATGTCTGTGCTGTAACTCAGAAACCATAACATATACGTATATCAAAATGTAAGATTACTTTATGTTGAAAATCTTAACAGTGTCCTGCATTTACTTTTCAAGAAAGTGATCAGGGGTGGTGCACATGGGACTTAGGTTTCGTGAATTACCAACTTCGGAAAGGTGTAACTTGCAGTCACTACATTTTGATTCTTAAGGTTATATTATATTGTATTTATTACCAGCTGTTTAGTTTCTACTTTCCATCGAACTATACTTAGATTAACTTTTTATAGGTGACGTCATCTGTACTACTCCCGGATCGGTAAATTATTATTTATGGATTATTTAATAATCGTGATTACTTTGTAATCTTGACTACTCAGTAATCAAAATTATTAGGTAATCTTCAATATTGTGAAAAAACTTTGATTACTAGCAATTGGTAATCATTACTGATTACCCAATATAAAAAAATGTAATGATTACATTACGATTACTTAATTTCTTGAAGTAATCTGATTATTCTGATTACATTACTTTTTGGAAAAAAGTAATGTGAATAGCAATATAATTACTGCGTAATCGATTACTCCACAGCTCTGATAGTTCTTATGCCGTTGTATCTTAGAATTCTCCAGAACGTTTGTAACTTCGCATACTTACTGGGGTAAATCGTACTACAAAAAGAATTATTATGTGGTTGCTGCACAGCGGCAGTTTCGAATTACTTTCGAGATTCCTCGTCACAGAAGTTCCCTCTTCTCATGAGATAAAGGAGTGGATTCGTAAATTTGAAGAAACAAGTTCACCTAAAAATGTCAAACATAAAGGGATCAAACAAAAATGGATCAAACAAAAAGGTTAGAAATCTTGATAACATTGACCGCATTAAAGCAGCATTTCAACTTATTCGGCTATACCAATAAGCAAAATAGATATTATTGGAGTCCGGAAAATCCACTGTAACTTCACCAACAATCGTTACGCAGCCCAAAGTATGGTGCACTATGACTTCAATAGGAATTATCGGTCCTACGTTTTTGAAGATGAGAATAAATAGTGTACCAATCAATGCTACAAGCTATACCGAAATAACCAACCAGTTTCTGACGCAACATTTGAACGTTTTCTCAGAACAATCAAAAACATAGTTTCAGCAAAATGGTGTTACTTCACATATTATGAGAGCACCATTAAATGTTCCGCAAAGATTGTTTCCGGCTCACATCATCTCCAGACGTGGCGATATCGAAAGGCCTACAAGAGCCCAGATCTTAAGACATGCGTTTACTTTTTGTGGGGCTAGGTTTTTATTGAAAACCAAGAAATATTCTAAAGAAAAGTTAATGAAGATATTACTAACATTTCGTTGGATTTGTGTCGTGTTATGCAGAGTTTCAACGACCGGCTTCAAGAGTGCATACAGAGAAGGGCAGGTCATTTAGCCCTTATAAGAAATAAAAATGACACGTAATTACCACTATTGTGATACTTTTTTTCAATGAAATTACTTCGAAATTATGTCGTTTTCAAAACTTCTCGCTCTCGTAGACCACCTTGTATAGTGTGTAGCTAAGATGTCACTCGCGATTTTCTCGATAATTTTTTAGAGAAATTCGTAGTAAAAACTAATGTGATGTAGTTTTTTCCGAGGAATCCGATGCCGCAAAGAAAGAAACAATTGGACATCAAACAATCAAAGATCGTTTTCTTATAATTCTGTAACTGTTTACAATAATATAACACCTCAGTTAAAGTCTCTCCCTGTAAGCAATTTCCGAAAAAAAATCAAGTTACACTATTGTTCACTTCAATAATCTCCCTGTGATTTGTCATTCAATAACTTCTAATTCAATATAGTATTTAAAAAATGTCTTTCTTATTTATTTATTTATTTATTTATTTATTTTTTTTTGGGTACAATTAATATGTAAGCACATATATGTAGGTACTACGAAATGTTTCATGCATAATTATAACATGCGAATGTTATTATTTTTTGTTGATTCTTAATATTTCTTTTTCTGCTTTTTAAAATTGTACTTTCCTTTAATTTTTATTTTTTTGTGTTGTATATTTAAATTGTTAGGTTAAATTGAGTAGCCATAGGCTAGACTTTTGGTTGCCCGTCGCTGGACAGTCCTCCCGTGGCATCCGACGCCTCACGGGAGTCGCGTCAGCACATTAACCATAGCCACTCCCCACATCCCGCAGGGTTAGTCCCAGAATCGTGTGCCCTAAACAGATCGAGAGAACCCAGAATGACTGCCTTCTGCATTTGGCCTGCCAGCCACTCAGCTGATTTTTGGCAGATCGGTATGGTCTTCAGTTCCAAGAGAAGCGTAGGCTTTGACCTTCCGAGTACACCGATAATTAGGACGACTATCTTGACTTAGTAGCCTGGGTACAGCACTTGGAGTTCGTACCGGAGATCGCGATATTTGGTCCATTTCTCCTACTCATTCAGGGTGATGTTTTCTCCGCAGGTGCTGAGAACTTGATGACACCTTACATTGATGGTCGAGGAGGACTATGTCGGGCTTGTTAGCTTGGATTAGCCTGACAGTCGGGAATGAGTAGTTCCAGTAAATCCGGCATTTCTCGTTCTCGACAACGGACTCAATATCTCCGGGTACGTAAGGCAGCACGGATGTCCGGTCTACCCCGTACGAGTGCCTTAAATGGTAGTAACGCCGCGTTATGTCGGTGGATGTAGGCCGAAATCGCATATATGGGAAGACAGAGAGTAAGTGCAGGAGCGATTCCAGCTCCTGACGGTAGGTCATGCAGTTAATATCAGGCACCTCTACACGCCACACGCGGCTACGGTAGACCAAGGTGTTGATAACACCATCCTGGCAGAGCATAATGAATCCCTCGGTCTCTGACTTAAGCCCGGCTGACCTTAAAAATGCAAATGTTAGCCTGGTCGATAAACCCCGCGTTTCTATGTTCTTATAGGGGTTTATCGACATGCTACCGAACCAGTTTTTCCTGTTAAGCAGCTCTGATTCGGGCTTTCAGACAATTTGGCTGAAGTTCAGTGACTGACTCTACATCAGCACCTCGCCGGCATCCTCACCTGATGTTAAATGCGAGACCGAGTTCATCTGCGGCCCTTTTTGCTGCCTTGAACAATCCAGCTCCCACTCCTACAGCTTCGTGATGTTTTACAAACCGTAAGAAGGGATCTGAGCTCTTGAGGATGTTACACGCCATACTTAGTACTACTCTGCCATGCGTACACTCCAGTTTCAATAGTCCTCGGTCCCCCCGTGGGAAGTACACGCGAGGAACGGACGATCTAAGATGAATACTTCTGTGAATATTCATCATCTTGCGGGTATCTCTGTCTAATTGGCGCAGCTCATCTACCGTCCATTTTACTACTTCGAAGGAGTAGAGCAGATTCGGAACGGCAAGCATATTAGTTGCAGACACCTTGTTCTGCCCCGAAAGTTCGGAAGATCAAATCTTTCGGAGGCGGTGTCTGTACTTGCCGCGGAGAAAATCCTTTATTTGTGTTACATCCTATATGTGCCTTTGTTGCACACCCAGATATGTATAGGTCTCTCCGGCATCCATATGTCTTAGAATGCTTCCGTCTGCAAGCTGCGCATCTTCTGGGAATTCCCCGCATCGTCCTCTTTTCGACAACACGCTGTGGCTCTTGAAAGAGGCGGGAAGGATTCGTACGGAACAAATTGTTTTGCTCCATACTCCTCACCCGTTTTCTTTATACCCATGAGCGCTCGGATCCTATCTAGACAGTGCTGCTTGATGGTAAGCATCACTGTTAGATTTAGAGTGTGGTGTTGGCGTCTTAATCCGGCTGTTATGCGCCGGATTCTGGGAGTAAATGCTCTACCATTTGTCGTGTATTCCACTACACTCTGAATCCGAAAGGCGTGTTGTCTGGCCGACTGTATTTTGCCTTCAATTTTTTGTACACACCGCTTGGCCTTCTCGACCCCGTTTAAAGTGTTAGTTGTCCTCTCACGGGGGACAAGTTGCTTCAAGGCGTTGTACACGGCACAGTTGATTTGCCAGATGTCTGCATCTTCTGGAAATTCCTTATGGATGGCCGCATCTATTCTAGCCAGTTCTTGTGGTTTTAGGTTAGCCCTGGTATTAAGACTAACCCTCGTCCTTAAGTCTACATCGGTGAACTCTACAGGATATTCGCTATCAGCTGCTAATTGCCGCAGTGGGCTGCGGCTGGCAGTTCTTTCAGCTGACGGGGTGCCCTTACGTAACCTGTCCTGAGCAAAAAGGGATATTTAATCTCTCAGATGTTGCTGAGAGAAGGCGCGGTATTCTGGGTGCATGATACACCAGGCATCATGTAACCGAGCCATGTATCCCCTGCGCTCAGGTTCGCTGCTGTCGTAGTAGGTCAGCAAGTCATCCCTTAGTTCCCTCGTCCACTTAAAGCGTCCATGTTCATTTCGTAAGTTGTCATTATTGAGACCTCCCGGTGGGGCTCCTCCAACCTGTCTCTGATCCCCATCCAATTGGGGTCGATCGTGAGGAGCCCTTCCTCTGCGTGTCGTTAGAACCAGAGTATTTGGGGTATCAGGGTGGTTAGCCCTGATACCCCACGACGGACATTAGTCAGAAGAGATTCCTTAGTCTACATGACAAATTTGTCTGTCTGTCCAGGGTGCACCACGTGGAGGTTGCCGGTCCTTTGCACCCTTTTATTTATTTATTTATTTTTTTTCGGTTTCCCGATGCCGGTCAGTCCTCCCGTGGCCTCCGACGCCTCACAGGAGTCGCGCCGGCGCATCAACTACAGCCACTCCCCACATCCCGCAGGGTTAGTGACTGTAGATACCAGAATCGTGTGCCCTAAGCAGACGGAGAGAACCCAGAATGACCGCCTTCTGCATTTGGCCTACCAGCCACTCGGCTGATTTTTGGCAGGCCGGTATGATCTTCAGTTCCGAGAGCAGCGTAGGCTTTATCCCTCCGAGTACACCGATTATAAGGACGACCATTTTTACCGAGTAGCCTGGGTATAGCACTTGGAGCTCGTACCGAAGATCACGATATTTGGTCCATTTCTCCTCCTCCTTCAAGGTGATGTTTTTCTCCGCAGGTGCCGAGAACTCGATGACATACATCACCTTGAGTTGATGGTCGAGGAGGACTATATCAGGCTTGTTGGCTTGGATTAGCCTGACAGTCGGGAACGAGTAGTTCCAGTAAATCCGGCATTTCTCGTTCTCGACAACGGACTCAATATCTCCGGGGACGTAAGGCAGCACTGGTGTCTGGTCTACCCCGTACGAGTGCCTTAAATGGTAGTATAGCACTCGTAACGCCGCGTTATGCCGGTGGATGTAGGCCGAAATCGCATATACGGGACATGCAGATAGTAGGTGCATGAGCGATTCCGGCGCCTGATGGCAGGTCCTGCAGTTGATATCAGGAACCTCTACACGCCACACTCGGCTACGGTAGACAAAGGTGTTGATAACACCATCTTGACAGGCCATAATGAATCGATCTCCGACTTAAGCCCTGCTGACCTTAGAAAGGAGAAGGTCAGCCTGGTCGATAAACCCAGTGTTTCTGTGTTCTTATAGAAGACACCATGCTGGGGTTTATCGACGTGCTGCCGAAACAGATTTTCCTGTACGGCAGCTCTGATTCGGGTTTTCAGACGATTTGGCTGACGTTCGGTGACTGACTCAACATCAGCACCTCGCCGGCCTCTTCGCCTGATGTCAAATGCGAGACCGAGTTCATCTGCGGCTCTTTTTGCTGCCTTGAACAATCCTGCTCCCACTCCTACAGTTTCGTGACGTTTTACGAGCCGCAAGAAGGGATCTGAGCTCCTGAGTATGTTACATGCCATACTCAGAGCTACTCTGCCCTGCGTACACTCCAGGCTCAAGAGTCCTCGCCCCCCCCGTTGACGTGGGAGGTACACACGAGGAACGGACGATCTAGGATGAATACTTCTGTGAATATTCATCATCTTGCGGGTATCCCTATCTAATTGGCGCAGCTCCTCTACTGTCCACTTTACTACTCTGAAGGAGTAGAGCAGAACCGGAACGGCAAGCGTATTAGTTGCAGACACCTTGTTCTTCCCGAAAGTTCGGAAGACCAAATCTTGCCGCGGAGAGAATCTTTTATTTGTGATACATCCTGGATGTGCCTTTGTTGCACACCCAGATATGTATAGGTCTCTCCGGCATCCAGATGTCTTAGGATGCATCCGTCTGCAAGCTGCGCGTCTTCAGGGAATTCCCGGCATCGTCCTCTCTTGAGGTGGATGACTGCACATTTGTCCAACCCGAACTCCATACCAATTGCCCGCGTATATTCTTCGACCACCCTAAGAGCGTTTTGTAGTTCGCGCTCTCCGGAGGCATAAAGTTTAAGGTCATCCATATAGAATAAATGACCCCTTTATTATTTTTTTTTTTTTTCGGTTTCCCGATGCCGGTCAGTCATCCCGTGGCCTCCGACGCCTCACGGGAGTCGCGCCGGCGCATCAACTACAGCCACTTCCCACATCCCGCAGGGTTAGTAACTGTAGATACCAGAATCGTGTGCCTTAAGCACATTATTATTATTATTATCAAAATGACGAATTATATTTTTTTGTTATAGGTTTTTTGTATCAGTTCCAGTTTGGCCGGATGATCTTATCTTAAACAATTTTTTAATCTCCCAATATATTTTGGTTGCATTAACAGAACATTCAATTATCTATCAAAAACGCATAAACCACTTTTTGATATCTCTAACCATTTTCGAAATATTAATAGCTCTTTGATTTTTTCCTCATATCTACTCTACAGCACGCAATTTAAGTGACATTGCAGTTAGCTGTGTCGAGTGGCCTTGTGTTAGAAATAATACCATTGTATTAGGTAGTAAGCAAAGGTCAAACTAAGACAATAATTGCAAAACTGCACGTAAAATTGTCTTTATTATTGTTGTATGGTTACGAAATCTTCTTCAATCAAAGAACTATTAATATTTCGAAAACGGTTAGTTCTATAACAAAAGCGCTTTATGCATGTTTGATAGATAATTGAATGTTCTATTGAATGCAACCAAAATTTATAGGGAGGTTCAAACATTTTTGAAGAAAAATTCATTTCCGGACAAACGGGAAGTGATATAAAAAAACTGAATATATGAAATTTGTTCCAGTAATACCCTATAACAAAAAATTTAATAATCCGCCATTTTGATTTATAAAGCGGTAATTCGTCCATAACTTTTTTGTTTGATGTTCAATTGTTTCTTTCTTAGCGGCATCAAATTCCATGGAAAAAACTACACTACATTAGTCTTTGAACTATGAATTTGTCTTGGAAAGTATCGAGAAAATCGAGAGTGACATCTTAGCTGTACATATAGAATTATGAAAAATGCATCGATTTTGAAAACTAAGAATAACTCGTTAACGCAGCATATTTTTTCTACTAAAAATTACTCATGTTTTAAAAATGTAAATATGTTGAAAACGGTTTAATCTGGATATAGGAACATATATTAAATGAAAGGGAATCGTATTTTGCTTCATAATAAATTAACATACAAGGTCTGCAATTTAAAAAAGGGTGAGTTTGAAGTGTGATAACATTAACACTGAAAATCGGACACCCTGTATGGAAATGTAAAAATATAATTATTATATTGAAACCATCACGGCATGTTAAACTAAGGTGAAAAAGAAAAAGAAAGGTTGCGATAAGGTATTCTTAGTTTTCAAAATCGAAGCATTTGTCATAATTTTCGGTAAAAGTCTAATGTCTCAAATTAATAACAAAAAATATATCACTCATAATTTATAAAAAAAATATGCCATTCCATTTGAAATAAGAAAGTGGAAGTATGTACCGTAAAAATGAAGCACTCTGTACACTTGACGATGTTTTTAAATTGTTCAGCAACAAAAAATATTTACTATATATAATTTTCGGATCTAACTTTGATATTAATGATTTAATTAATTAATATTAATGATTTAGTGAAATCGATTTATATTCGATTTCACTAAATCGCCACCCTGTATATAAAATTATATGTAGGTGGCGTAAACTATTTGTTTTTATTTTTATAACGTTAAATGTAAAGAAAGATATAACTAATAAAACACTGTAAACATTAGTTTATTACAAAATTCCACATTATTTTATAAAATGTGTACTAAATATACCTTACAAATAAATAAGAATTTAAGCATTTAAATAGATTTATTTATTGTTTCAGGTTTTAGATATTTTGGATACAACGATTCGTCACGCAGGTGTGATAGGCCTATGGGCCTCTCCAGTATCAGGCAAAAAGCCGGGGGGAAATTCGGACCCCCTGTAATGCGCCAATCCGGTTTTGGCAAATTAGGGGGATTCTTAAACACTGCCGTTGCTGCTACCAAGAAAACCACTCCAGGTAAATAACATGACTTGTTCAATAATTTTTATAAATTATCGGATACCGCGAACTAGACTACTGTGACTACCAAGGTAAAAACTTCAGCCCATTTTTGCTTAGCCAAGTGCTGAAATTTGATAGTTTCTAATGAATTAATTTCAAGTTTTCTAAAAATATGTATACCGTGTGTCCCAAATTCGATGCTCACCATTACGATCTCGGAAACCATAAAAGCTACAAGGTCGGTTAAATGGGATAAGTTTTAGCAAATTTTATGCTAATTCCAAATCCGTTAAGAAATCACGGCCTGAAACCGTTTTTGAGATTTTCCATAAAAACGAAAATTTTGTGATTTCACGTTTTGGCGGTAGCCAGACAGGTTTTAGACTTTTACTTTATTAGGACACTTTTTGGAAACTAATATTTTGGTGTAGAAACCACTGTTCGATACTCTTTTGTTTTCGAGATATCCGAGATAACTTTTGTTTTTCTTATGGCAGCCATATTGGATTTTTCGTTTTTCAGATTGCGCTTTAAAAAAAAACGGTTTCAGTTAACTGTGATTTCTTAACGGATTTGGAATAAGCATAAAATTTGCTAAAACATATAATTTAACCGACCTTGTAACTCTTACCGTTTCCGAGATCCCAATAGTGGGCATTGAATTTGGAACACACGGTATACAGTTATTATGATATTTTATTTTTAGACGTTTAGCACATTTTTTAAGTCGAAATACAACAACAGTGTACCGTAAACGAAACGAGAGTGCTGAAAATACTGTAGGGAAGAATAGTAAGGGTGCGTATGCCTATAGTGCATAACTCTCAATTCCTATATAACAATTCACGATTATTAACTTCCGCATATGCCATGCGTATTGTACGCTTTACACGATATTTTTCCCACTCTATACCTTACAGTTATAAGCAGGGTGTAGCCGAACTATGATGCGCACCTTTGGTTTTCTGTGTTACTTACATATCGCATAGATTAAATACGTAGATCCTATGTTAAAATTTGCGTTCTAAAATCTGGACCCAAAAATTTTTATATCGCTGTGAGCAGTGCCTGTTTAGGATTTTATTAATGTAGAAACTGTAAATATGTTACAACAGACGATTGTACGTAGTTACTAAGTCAAAATTGACAGGATCTTAAATAGGCGATGTTCGTGTCGATTTAAAAATTTCGGGTCCAGGGATTTGAAGCAATCAATATTTACATATGAACGGACTATCTATGCATATTGCTATAACACTATCGCTTCTCCACGTTATAAATTTTAATGTGGCTGTTTGCTATTGACATTCTTACGTATACCAAATTTCACCCAATATAGTTATAGTGGAAAAAACCAAAAAGACAAAAAAGTTTCAGTTTTCAATTTGCCATTGGGTATTAATTTTGTGTGAACGTCTAATTTTTCTCATTGTTTGAAACCATAGATGACAATGGAAAGATTTTGTCATTGTTTAAGATACTTGTCGGATGTAACAGACAGTGTCGCGCCCTTTTACCCAGACCATCCTACTTCCATCCACCAAATCGTTGAGATATAGTGGGTGAGCGGACGCCAATGTTTATACACAAATACTGATGAGCTTATTACCTCTGTCATCGGAAATTAACCTTGGTTGGGAAAATAGGCTAACATTAAGCCAACATTAAGTGATTTAAAAATAATAAAGTTCTCAACTTCTACCTACAACTTATAATTCCATACAACATTTTTTAGGCTCAGAGCCTTACTAAAAAATCTGCTCCACTTAATCATTCTTTTTTTCATTTCGGACGTGAAAACGTTCTGCTCTGTGTACTTATACATATAAATTTCAAAGCAAATAAAAACAAAAATTAAGTGCCGATATTTCCATCTGCTATCTATTTGATTAATAACTTCCATTGAAACAATTATTAACATAATTTGCCATTTTAAAGGTGGGTACAGTATCAATGCAATGGAAAGTAGGTATCGATACTATTTTCGTTATCAAGGTGTTTATACCAAACGTTTGTTTATATTTATATATCGTATACTTGGATTCGATGCTTCGATACGGCTAAGTTATTAGACGCCTTAATGCGTATATCTGGTATCAAATCTTGATACCAATCCCTGGTTTTGACACTGATATTATTGCGTTTATTTCAGAAAAAGAAAAATAAATCAAAGTAGGTAAGTAATGGCTCCGTGGTCTAGAGGTAACGTACTTGCCTCGAAACTTCGGGGTCCCGGGTTCGATTCCCGGTCGTGGAACTGGGATTTTTCTGTGAGAGAGATTAATCGTAGTATACTCGGATATTGTGTGTGTGTCCATTGTCTCTAAATGTGTAGCCCTCTCCCACACAAGGTCATTCCAGACCTTCAGGGATAAAGGGGGTTGTAATTTCATGTGGTGTTATTATTATATTATTATTATTATATAATAAAACAAAATAAAAGAGGCAACGTAAAAATATCGTTTTAATAAACAAAGATTTCACAAATAAATTACCAAATGAGCAAAACTGATTTTGGTCGCTTACCCATAAATAAACTACAACAATTTCGAAATTATGAAAGTATTACAAAACAATATTATTCAAGTACGGTTCTGTCTTCTTGTTACGGCTCTGCTGTATTTGATCGCTCCACAGATATCATTCGCTCCATCTGCTGCCACCTTGCAGTGACGAGTCAAAACATAACCACCTTACACTCTAATTCTTCTCTCGGCCGATATCCAGTGAAGTCGCTGATCCAGCTTATTCTTTTTTGTGGTCTGTGGTTGTGGTCCTCATGACGCTGTGTTGAATGTAGTTGTGTGCCCATAAAAATTACATTTATTATCAGTTCTCTGTGATTTTTTTGGATAAATATTCACATGAAGTATTACGAAAGAACCATTGCCAACGGGAAATCTGGGCATAATACTCCAAAACGTTCGCGAATTTCGAATAGCCCGCTCGTGAACCGTGTTATGGCCGGTAAGTTGTGTTGCAACATCGCCGTTTCTCGCCAACCGTGACCCCGATGAGGGGATATGTGAATTTTACTTGTGCAAAACAACTGTTAAATTATAAATAATGGAAGGTAATATTGTTGTTTGATATGGTTCAAACGAACGCATATTCTGAGAAGCAATGACAACCTGTGTGTTTTTTGTTTGTCAAAAAATACGCCACATTCCAATCAAAAAATTTCATATCATGCCCTGTCGCTTTAACTAGGAGGGAAACTTTCCTTGTTATTGCGGTACTATAAAGCCATAAATATAACATTTTACCATCTGCTTTTAAAATTATGAACGATTTTATTGTTGTTTCTGGAAACCACACTGATGCCTAAGTACCTGCCTAGTAATTGTGGAAGGAGAATTTAATTTTCGAATGTTTAATTGACGATTTATGTAGTGCTTTTTTTATAAAAAATATCTAACGGATTACCGACTTATTATGAAATAGTAAATCTATAATTGACTCTGGTTTTGCCAATTGCCGTTTTTTTTCATTAAATTACAATTTAATAGGTTAGAGTGTAGATTAAATATTTATGGTTGTTTATCTACAAGATTTGAGTAAGTGGTGCTAGTATATACAATTACCTTCATATAAATATAGGTATAACCAAAACAAGCATTTGAGTAAACATGTTTAAGTAAAATTTATGGTCAACAAAACATAAATATAGGTATATTTGATTTTTTGTTTTTTGTAAATATAAATACCTTTTCAGTTTTCACATCTGAGTTGTCTTGAGGTTCAGAAAATAAGTAGATATATAGCTCTTAATATTAAACCATAAATTATATTATTACTATCTGTCCACAGACATTCACCCATAATTTATTTACCTATTTCTCTGTCTACTATTAATCAAGTTTAGAAATAAATCCATTATAAATAATTAAATATTTCATAAAGTAGAAGATTGGGTTATTAGAAAGACGATAATTCCTACAAAGAATAAAGGAATCATCTCTGCGATAACTACCTACATTTAGGATCATAGTTCTTAACATTAATAATTGATAATTGATGTCGGTCAGCCTTCATTTATTGCAATTCTGACATGTTTTCAATACACTATTTTTTTAAACTATGTATAAGGAAATAATTATTGTATGTTAAAAGGATATTTTGCAATGCTGTATTGACTTATTTTATTATGTTATATTAGGCACATATTTTGATTGTTTTCTTAGGTTACATAATCTATTCACGGGGTGTCGCCTTATTTGTAGAGAGAACGAGAGATAGTTAAACAGGAGGGCCGAAGTTGGCAATTTTAGAATCAACAAATAGTTTTTACGATTTTTAAAATGTCTAAAAAAAACTGAAAATCAAATAGAGCATCTGCATCAGTCACCAGACCCTTTCAGTTTGGAGGATAAACAATAAACATAACCTGTTTGCATACAGATTTTCAAAATAACACTGACTTTTAAATACCTAGTGCATATTTTTAGTATTACAAAAACTAACACATTACAGAACAGTATTATAAAAAAATTTGCAAATTTCTAATCAATTATTATTTTTTTAAGTTACAACTTAAATAAGTACCTACTGTTTATTATAGATTATGTTATTTTGTTTATTTACTCCAAAATTAATGTATGTGTGACAGATAGTTCTATTGTTTTTTTATTTGTATGTATACTTCATTTTTCCACAGAGAATAAACCAGTTTCACATAGCTAAATTTGAGAATAGTTCGAAGAAATAAGACAACTATTGTTGCCAAGTTGACCCTAAATCTTTAATTTTTATACATATTAGATAAAAAAAAGTTAGTAATAATTTTGAAATAATTGTAGTTTTTCATTTTGTTTTATGAGGTGTTTTATAATTATTAAACTTAAACAGCCATGTGCATAGTCAGTAGCATAAAATCCATCACTTCATTTCATTATCTGAGAACCATTCAAAATCAAATTTATTTTTTAAATGTTTACACCATTCAAGAGATTTTTTGTCTACTATGCTATATCGTGCTTTTTTCTTTGAATTAAAGGTTAAAAGCTCGGTTAAAAGCATCAACCTAATAATAAGTAATAATTATCTATTAGGTCAATGGTTGTTTCTGAACTTAAATCTGAGCTTAAATCTTAAACCAAAACTTGTAAAAGACAAAATACCAAAGCATTTGAGGAACAAAAATTGAATAAATCATAACAACTATAAACTAATACAGATTTTAGGCCTTTTCGCAACTGAAAAAATAAGGAATAAAATGTTTAATTCTTTCCCGCCTTGGCTTACAATAAAGGTTTCGAACTGAAGGGGGTCATATGGAAAGAAATGTAATATAATATAATGAATGAAAACTAGATAAAATACAAACTATTTAAAGTAGTGTTCCGTTTTCGTTAAGTTTTTGTGTAGTAAGTAAATATCCATAATAGTAGCAACTTATCTATAATATTAGCAAATAGAATTCATTCTCCATGAACTTATGTGGTTCCATTTTTTAATCAGTTTTTTTTCGCCCAGGTAACAATTGAATATTCTTGGTATAGAGTATACACATTCGGCAAATATACTATTTGGGTTCTACATGAAGCATGTGATGTCACTCCACCATTTTACAAAGTTTCATGGTTAGGAGGAACGCCACCCTGCTCTTAGATGCGATTGCACTGTCTATTACCCCCTCCACTTCACGCACACAGGCTTTTAAATCGTAAATTTGCCGAACGTGTATGCCTAATGAGAAAGTGGCATTTAGGTATATACATAGGGTTCTAGGCAATACTTAAACTTAAATTTTCTCATCACTGGCTTGAAAGGGAGTCAATAGAGTTTCTACCCTGGTGTCCAGACAGCTGCTACAATTGTGCATAAAGCTTTTAAAGAATTTTATGATATATTTTTGGTTTGAAATTTACTGTATATATGTATGTGTATGTAGTATATTATTATTTACGTACGTACATGATAGGATAGATATTCTGTGTGAAATTTTATTATAAACTTGTAGGTGCATAAGTAAAATCAGTCAAAACTATGTGGATTGTGTGTGTTAAAGTGTTATGAAATACTTTCGTTTTTTTTTTCTGTATAAACTAAGATACCACCCAATTAAACTCTGTTAAATTTATCATCATAATCTGTTAAACATTTATACCAATATAAGTGTAACACGAGATGTAGGAAAGAAAGAATGAAGTAGAAAATTGAAATGCATATTGACAACAATCGAAAGCGGCATAGCAACATAAAAGGAATAGATAAATAGTCTGAGGCGCCTTTATTATATTACTGCAATTCGATTATCATTTAACAGGATTAACAGGAAATTTGAATTTAACTAGCTTTTTTTCGTTTCTTATATCATGTTGTATTGTACTTTTGTTAAAATGTTTTTTCAAAATATTTTTTTATGCAGGCAATGGAGACATTCAGTGGTGCTTCTCTCAAGTAAAAGGGACTTTAGATGATGACGTAACCGAAGCAGATATTATATCATGTGTCGAATTCAACCACGATGGAGAACTCCTCGCAACGGGAGACAAGGGTGGTCGAGTAGTTATTTTCCAACGTGACCCTATCTCCAAAACTGTACTTCCTCGACGTGGTGAATATAATGTGTATTCTACCTTCCAATCTCATGAACCAGAGTTTGACTACCTCAAAAGTTTAGAAATTGAAGAAAAAAATAAATAAAATTCGATGGCTTAAACGTAGAAATCCAGCTCATTTTCTACTTTCTACAAATGATAAGACTATAAAGTTGTGGAAAGTTTCTGAAAGGGACAAAAAAGTTGAAGGCTACAATACAAGATCCGAAAATGGTTCACTCATAGATCCTGCCAATGTTAGTGCGCTTAGAGTACCTATAATAAAACCTATGGAGTTAATGGTTGAAGCTTCTCCTCGAAGGATATTTGCAAACGCACATACTTATCATATAAATTCCATATCGGTTAATTCGGACCAAGAAACTTACCTTTCTGCTGATGATCTGAGAATTAATTTATGGCACCTAGAAATTACAGATCAAAGTTTTAACATTGTAGATATTAAGCCCACAAATATGGAAGAACTTACAGAGGTTATAACGGCGGCAGAGTTTCACCCTGTTGAGTGTAACTTATTTGTTTATAGTAGTAGTAAGGGAACTATTCGATTGTGCGATATGAGAGCTGCTGCTCTTTGTGATAGGCACGCGAAACTGTTTGAAGAGCCCGAGGATCCTACAAACAGAAGTTTCTTCTCTGAAATTATTTCCAGTATTTCTGATGTAAAGTTATCAAATAATGGCCGGTATATGATTTCTAGAGACTATTTATCCGTAAAAGTTTGGGATCTGCATATGGAGACGAAGCCGATTGAGACTTATCCGGTATGTATAAAGTACCTCATTTTGGTATTCCTTTACTCGTTGTCATGAGTTTATGTGCTGGATGCATATAAAATCAGGTACACTCTACATTGTCGTATTTTTTAACATAAATTATCAATTTATAAACATAATTCATATAGATTTCTGGCACATTCAACCACTTTCGATTTCACCGAAAGCTACCCTAATGACTTATTTTAAATGGCACTGTTTAAATTTTTTCTATTGTGATTAAAGATCGGTAGGTAGGGATAAATTCCAGAGACAACTTTTGCTTATGTACGTATGTAGATAGAATTGTAAACACCTAATGAAACATTCCCAAACAATATTGAATAAAATATTCTTTTGTAAATATTATGTAATAAATCTGTTTTCTGGGAACAAAACATTAAAGGTGTTTATCAGGTAATTGGACGGCTTGCTATTATAAAAAACAATTACTTGCTGACCGTCACCTTGAGAGGGAAATGCTTAATATCATCGAGTCCAATAACAGGCGACTGCTATAGGCAAATTGTGTTTTATGACAGATTTTTAAAAAATGTTCTGGTTTGCAAAACTGTCTAAAATAATTAATATTGAATTTTTTTAAATAATGGGAATGTTAATTATTTCGAAACTTATTTGGTAAAATAAAAAATTCTAAATAACCTAAAGAACATGTTTTTATACCTAAATACAGTAGATATATGCGATCAAGAACGACTATATCAATATCTATAATAATGACAATTAATGATAAATTTCCAAGAAAGTTAGGCCCGGCTTAAAAAAACTGCCAATTAGACTGAACCTGTTTGAAACACAAACAGACCTAGCCTAAGACTATCCTGCCAGACTGTGCAGGGAAAGCACCCTGGATCCACCTAAGTTAGGCTTATGACCCGCTTGGGTCTAGGCTCGCTGTCTAAAACAACTGATAAATTGATCCATCCTCTGGCATCTGAAAAGGGGGTCCATAGTATTTGCTGACTCCTCTTACTCCTCTTATCACCCCATTGGTATTTTTAGTTTTTTTTTTTTTTTTATTAGCTTAATGACGGACTAAAACATTGTTTGCATTTGTCATTCACTGGCTAATAATTTCAGTGTTGGTTTAAAATCAAATAAATTAGAATTAAATGAGTAGAATCAGAGGGACTTAGATTTTATAACCTATCTTAATCACTCTTCTGTTTTCTAGAAACTGATTAGCAAATCAGTAGACTAGAAACCGTTTTAATGGAATTGTGCTAATAGTTTAATTTCCTATTTAACCTTTCTTTAACACGTTTTCTCCGTAACTCAGCTATATTTGATCATCTTAGTTATACCTAGGTGTGGACAACTGTGATAAGCGATCTACATAATTATTATTTCATGCCACTAGTTTGTGTTATCATTGCAAATGTACTGCGGTTAATGTTTCGGTAAAGATTCCTATTGCATGTTTTGTTTCGTTTGCCAATTATTAAACACTGACTTTTATGTGCCTCAGCAGCATATGAGTAGTGTAGCTTATATCACATGGGAACAATGTCTACAGGCGTCTTGCAAAAAAGGGCATATTTTATCATTTTCAGTGTCTACCAAATAGTATTATAGAAATATCAGCTCAGATCATACCATGATTATGTAAACTATCATAAGCAGTGAATGTGTTATGCCGGCTCCACACAAGTGTATTCATAGACAAGCTTTTGATATAGTAGAAATATATGCATGTGTGAATGAAATGTTCGTATTCATTTGGGAATATTTAGTATTTCTGCTGAACAGGAACAAGGTTCTGCTTCGAGTCAGTAAATAAGCGCACAGCAAAGGCAACTAATATTCGCATTTATTCAAATATGAATAGAATGGAATATCTTATTTTCACGTAACACATACAAAATATGTGTGAACGTCAAAAAATGTATTATAAAAATATAAATAACTAATAGTATATATTTTAAATATATGAAGGAAATTTGCTTTTTAATGTTTAAAAAATTTTTTTATTGGAAACTGTGTGTTCCGGCTTTTTAGGACTATAAGCTTGACAACATCATTTTAAATAGGGTTACACAATTTAAAGATCTTGGCTATGACTTTGACTCCAAATTGTAAATCGAGGAACATATTCGTGTAACCACCCAGTCTGCATATAAGAGCCTAGGTTTTGTATTGCGTAATGCTAAAGACTTTCGTAATGCAAAAACCTTAAATATCCTTTATACGGCTTTTGTTCGGTGTAAACTTGAATATGCTTCTACAGTTTGGAGCCCTATATATATATTACTCATACGACTCAATTAGAGAGAGTGCAGCGTAGATACCTCAAAACTTTACATTTTATTACTTACGGTATTTACCCCCCTTGGGGTACACCCCAGGATGAATTACTGATCAAATTTTCATTAAATAGTTTATATCAGAGTCGTATCATGTACTCAATTATATTTCTGCTCAAAATTATTAACAATACAATAAGTTCTGATTCAATTATATCAAGAATTTTATATTATGTACCAAGAATTAATTCAAGATCTAACATGGCATTACCAGCCCATACTAATTTACTTACTGCCTCACCTCTATATCAAATAATTCAAAATTATTATATGTATGAAGAGAGACTTGTTTAATTCAATCTATTAAAAAATCCATTTTCATATCTATATAACTTACCAGCTCTTGTAATGTTATTTACTATTATATGTTTTACATTATTCTTTTAATCTCATTAATTCATAGATTTGTAACATATGTTTTACTTTCATTTTTAAATAATTTTTTTTATAATTTAATTGTTCCACCGTTGAGTGGGGGAAATTAGCGGGAGACGCAGCCTATCGTGGGTCGGGATTTTGGTAGATATTGTGTTTCTTTGTCAATAGCTTGAGAGCATTGTTAGTGTAATAGTATGTTGTTTGTAACTTGGCTGCATAGCACTAAAAGTTGTTGACCGTATTTTCCTGCCAACAGCAGGAAAATACGGTCCCTGCTGGTGTCTCAACCTGCAGTTATTGTTCAATAAATCGAAAATGGTTACAAATAACCATAGGGATGTACATACAAAAAAATGTTCGTTTTTTAATTCTACATCACATCGTACAAAAATATACAGGGTGTTCCATTTTAAAAAATTGAGAAAATTCAGTTCAAATAGTTGTAAATTTAAAAATTATTTTTGGCTAACTGTATTCTTTTAGGAAGTGAAAATGGCTGAGTATCATCACACAGATGTCTCATAACTGGTACTAACATATTTTTTATTAAAATCGATAATTGTGATTGTAGTGATTTTTTTAATATACACATGTAAATGACATAATTTCAATATACATGACATTCCATTTAAAAAAAATGTTAGTAGGTTTTTATGTCTAGTTTTTTTATGTTTTTAAATCAAGTTTCTAGCTATCATAAAGCTCGACATATCGAAGTTGGACGCACTATTGCCCCACCATGTATATAACAGTATGATATTTTCTCATCTTCATTCTTGCTATTTAACCCTGACACAGCCATATACCTTTCAAACCTTTTCCGCCAGTAAGGCCAGTTTTCAGTAACTAAAAATGTAAAGGTTCTGGTGTCGCCACATTTAAATTCAAATTGCCACTTTGTCCTCTGCCACAATTCTTATCTCTTCCCGTATTTCATTAGATTTGCGTTTTTTTTTCTCGTTACTTTACGACTGCCACCATGCATCGTTTTTTATCTTCGTGATAAAACATTTCGGAGTAAATAAATACCTTTATTCAAATTTTCAATATTGTTACAAAATCTACAAATCTTCCAGTTCATAAATGTAACCCCTAGTAACATAAAAACATCTGCCCTCCCCAGTATTACCAACCTTCGTTACACACTTAGGCTCCTAAATAGTGTACCTGATACAACAAAGGCTACAATATTAAATAGACTATCTAGTTGTCTTAGTGTGAAATAATGTTTATTTAATTCATTACATATATGTGCTATGTACTGATCCCAACATAGACTATTACCCACAATAATTGTTCCAAGAAATTTTATTGATTCAGAAAATTTTCCAATAGGTAGGCTTTGGATTAATTATTACATTCGTGTATGAACATATGTACAGATATTGTACTTGTTTGCTTTTCTTGTGACTTAATATAGAGTGGACAAATGAAGTGGTTTTTAAGTTTCTAGAAGCATATGAAATAAAAAATTAGTAAATAAGATGAAGTTACAACAATATTTGTGAACGCATGTGTGGAACCAGCCTTAATCATATTACATAATATGTATTCAATAGTGAGAGTATCTTTCATTTGTGAAAATGCATTTATATGATCTATGTTATAATATTAATCTGACAAGGAGACCCTACGGCTTTGGGGAAACGGATTTTTTATGATTTTTAGTAGAAAGGTAGTACACCATGTGAGTGTACTACCTGTAAAATAGTAAAGTGTCATACTCAACTAAAGCCGAGAAAAATGGACTTAAAGTTTTTAGTGCACGTTATATATCAGTTTTGTGAATCATCGACCGAGTGTGCTGTGGCGTAGTGGTAACGCTCATGTTTCATAGGCATCCTGCTTGGGTTCGAGTCTTGTGTTGTATATAATTTTTTTTTTTTTTTTTTTTTAACTGTTATTTATATTATTCATTAGAAAAATAAATAAATTATTTATTTATTAATTTATTTATTTTCTATTCGCGTTGAAAATGAGAAACAAACTGTTAAACAGACCTCGAATACGTGTACGATTGAGGTATAAGGTTTATCCTACCCTCATAATCTTTATTCTATACTTTATAATACCAAAATATACAACTCACTTCAGAGTTTCTATAGTTCATATGATTCTCACGCGAGTGAGTGAAAAGGTGGGTTTCCAAAGGAAAAATTCCACATTTTGAATAATAAAAATTAAATTAATAATAAAAAAAGTACCAAAAAAATCATTAAAAAAATAAATGTACGAATAAATAAATAATTTATTTATTTTTCCAATGAATAATATAAATAACAATTTAAAAAAAAAAAAAAATAATTATACACAACACGAGACTCGAACCCAAGCACGGATGCCTATTAAACATGAGCGTTACCACTACGCCACAGCACACTCAGTCGATGATCCACAAAACTGATATATAACGTGCACTAAAAACTTTAAGTCCATTTTTCTCGGCTTTAGTTGAGTATGGCACTTTACTATTTCACAGGTAGTACACTCACATGGTGTACTACCTTTCTACTGAAAATCATAAAAATCCGTTTCCCCAAAGCCGTAGGTTTCAACATGAAACTACCAAATTAATTTATTTTATTATCAATTTAGGTCCTTACGATTTTAAAAATTTGTTATGAATCACATAAAAGATGATCAATGGAGTATTACATTTATCATTAGTTGTAATGATCACAATATTTCTTCATATCATTCGGTGTATTTTACATTAGCAGTTCATCAAGCTACATAGAAGGTATATCAGTCTGTATCTTCTGCATACATTATAATGAAACCAACAGTTATATCAACTGACAGGTCATTAATGTATATCATGAATAACAGCAGTCCCAGCTTTATGTTGTATGCTTTAAGTTTATGTCATATATTTCTTACTTGGCGTTACATTTTACTATAATTGTGTGCACCTGCATATAAGGTATTTTAATAATAATAATAATAAAGGTCTTTATTTATGGGCAAAGTTTAGTGTATAAATATTATTTCTGCACTTAACCCAACCCATTTTCATCAGGTAGCCAACATAAATCTATAAACCACCCTATTTTTATTCATAACCCCAAAACAAAAACAATTGCCTCATTTTAAGTCATATGTTTATTTAAAAGGCAAATTTACAGCTAAACTAATTCCATTTCGAAAAATACAAATTTAGTGTTTTACAAAAAATACTTTACGAAGTAGCAGTTTTGACCATAATTCAACATATTAAATTTTGTTTAAAATGTTTTTTGTTTTTGATTATCATTAATCATCAAAGGATATGGTTTTCCGTCGGAGATGGCCTTTATATTCATATTATTTTTTTCATAGAAATTAAGTAAATAAAATGATATATTAATTACAATACATGTAAATATAATATAAACATCTGATTGCGTTGTTACCTGCGTAACATGTGACGACCCTCTTTTGCGTAAGGTTAGTTACGTGCGGAGACCGAACATCAGATATCTGTTTATTTATTGCGCTACTGCGAAAGCGTGATACATTCGGTTGTAGTTAGAAGTATGCATGTCGATATTCACACTTATAAAATATAGATCCCTAAGCCGATCTATCTTCGTCGGGAATACCAAATCTCCAATGTTTAGTTATCATAAATAGAAACAGTCTAAGAGCGATTTACAGATTTATATAAGCTACCTGATAAAACATTGTCTTAACCCTGGACCACTAAACACGTGTATAAATTACACAAATACTAAACAGTCGTAAATTTCACGACTTTTTTATTTATTGTTGATAACTAAAGAAAAAGTGAATTATTTCGTATAGCACAAAAACCAAAACCAAAAGTAATCCTTTATTAAAAGAAAAAATGCATAAAATATAAATAAACAAATACTAAATTGCACAATTCAGACAACAAGAAGCCCGATGTTCACCGCAGATAGCTCGATTGCAGCGACTGCAATAATTTGTAGTCATCCTACGAAGACGTGACGGACAAAAACCACAAATTGTACGCTTCTTTTCTCCTTGGACGGGCCCTTCTGGCAACATATCAATATTGAGAATATTACATATATCTTGATGAATTGGGCGATGCAAAGTGGGAGTGTTAATTCGTAGCTGCAACCATGGTCTCACTAACTCGTCTTTTAAATTCAACGCAAATGTCATTCTAGACACAGTTTTTGCTCCATTTCTGAGCCTGTTGGAGTTATAAATAATAAAGGAATTAATAGAAGCAATATTAACCATGTCATAAAATACGCACATGGGCCATCTTCTGGTTTTACGACCACAATTCATATTAGAGGACATTTGATCAAATGTATCTACCCCAAATTTAGTTTCATTGTAGAAATGTATTATGTCCGGTTTATGGGTTGTTACATTTATACTCCTATCGGTATGCATGGTTGATAATAATATCACTAGCTTCTTATTCTTAGTCTTCGATAAGTATGACACTAGAGTTTTTTTTTTGTCAAAACAAAAAATAGATGTTCCTGGCTGGCGTTGACGAGTTTCCAACATTTCCCGGTGGAATTTCCGCTTTATTTTTTCGCACTGTTCCAACAAGTGTCAATTTATAAGGAGCTTGTAGGATCTCATCAGCAACACTTATCGAAGTGAACCAGTTATCCATAGTAACGTTTCTGTTACTACCATGAATACTCATTGTCAATTTTTTTATGTAGTACGTACTCAAAGGTAATCCATTTGTCTTAGTTCCTTTTCCCAAATACGGTTCAGCATCGATCATATATTTTGTTGGTACATCACATAGCATAACTAGCTTGATGCCATATTTGGCTGGTTTATTTGGGATAAACATGCGAAATGCGCATCTTCCTCTAAATGATAAAAGTTGTTCATCTAAAGTCGTATAGCTGGATGGAGTATATGAGGATCTACAAATAGCGATGAATTCATCCCAGATGTCTCGTATTGGAGCAAATGGATCGAGTTTCTTTCGCTCAATTCTTGTTTGTTTATCATCAAACCGTAAGCAATCTAATAGAAATAAGAATCGATCGCAGCTCATTGTAGCCCTATATATATTTCCCGATATTATGGGATCAAACATTTTCTTGGCATTTAGATGGTTGTTTTTCATTGCTCCGGAAAAAATTAGAAGACCAATGAGTGCGATCACTTCCTCTTTGCATGTCTTTGAAATTGTCAGAGTTTTTTCAGCATAAGAGGCTGATTTCACAACGATTTGTTCGTTTGTATGAAGGACAATTTTATCTAGAATATTATCCGTGAAAAAGTGTTTGAAACAACTCACTGGTGTCAACAAAAGTGAAGCAGGTCCTTTGCTGCCAGGAACAAAATGAATGATATTCTGAGTGGGAACTCGTTTTTGTCGATGTGGTTCTATTGTAGTCCACCTGTGACCATTTTTGCCCTTCATTAAAGGATTTTTGGGGACAATTATATACCTCAAATGGTCAGCAATTGAAGACAATGGCAAGTTATCATCCGACTCATCATCACTGTCCAAAACAGAAATAGCTCTACGTCCAGATTGATTCGCTGATTGATTTGATTGACTTGTTGGGATATTCTCGCCTTCAGAATTTCCATCATCTGAATCTACATCTTCGACTTCCACAATATCCTCTTCATTTTCACTACCTGATAGTTGAATTTCTTCATCATCGGTATCCTCCCCTTCCATAATTTTTTTAGCTTCTGCTTGCAATTCGGCTTGGGTCAAATATCTTTTTGACATGATTATACAATATAAATCAAATGTCCTCCTAAAAATTGAAATGTAAGATTTACTTAATCTACATGATAGTAATCGAGAATTTACCTAATATATACAAACACTAAACAGTCGTAAAATAGTCGGCCATAAAAATGACACAGATAATAAACACTCGTAAAATTGACGACGAACTCTCAGTAACTCCACGACAAATAGTCCTACTGGCATGCCCTTGCATTTCCAACTAGCTTGAATAGCAAGATGCAGCTACTGAACAACACGCATCAATCGCACAAACGGAAATGCCCGAAGCAATCGAATCATTCATGTGTCGTCGTCAATTTTACGAGTGTTTAGTGTTGTAGGGTTAAGGGTGGCAATTTACCTTTAGTATTGTCACTCTTTCTCAGTTATTAATTTATATTAAAAAAATTCGACATTTTCACAGTATTCAAGACTTGCTCACGAGTCAGTCTTCCTCATTTACAAAAGGGTAAAAGCCAGTAATTATTATTTTATTTACAGGTGCATGAATATTTAAGAGCTAAATTGTGCTCACTGTATGAAAATGACTGCATATTTGATAAATTTGAATGCTGTTGGAATGGTAATGATACTGCAATAATGACTGGTTCCTATAACAATTTCTTTAGGATGTTTGATAGAACAACGAAAAGGGAAGTTACGTTGGAAGCCTCAAGAGATATAGCGAAACCTAAAACAGTTTTAAAACCTAGAAAAGTTTGTTCACAGGGGAAACGAAAAAAAGATGAAATAAGTGTGGACTGTTTAGATTTTAATAAAAAAATATTACACACAGCATGGCATCCTACGGAAAATATTATAGCTGTGGCGGCAACTAATAACTTATTTTTATTTCAGGATAAGTTCTAGTGTAATACATAAAACAATTTTATCGTCACGTATTCAGGTTTTTTTTTTATCGTTATTTATCTATTTTTATCCTTTTGGATAATCCTTCCCTTTAAATTGTGAATTTTAATATTATACATCATTACAGTGTTTGATTGTTGTCAAAACCATACAGCGTTTCATATGTTTTTAAGCTTTACTGTAAACAATTTTTTAAGGCTGCAACTTTCTCACATAAAACTCAAATTGTTATATTGTTGTGATAAATATTATGAAATAAATTCTTTTTTTACAACTGAACATGTTTACTTTATTTATATTATATTTAGTATTTTCATTGGAGGTCTAATTATTTTAATAAATAAATTTTGAGGTTAAATTTTTTCTTAAAATCCAATGGCTTTTATGTGAAAAAGCTTAATGCCTTTAAGTCTGCAGGATAGCTGATATTGTTATAACGTATTTATTAATACAAAAACCTTGTAATATGTATGAACGTTTCTGACCGCTAATAAAATTTTTCCTCAAAATTTTTATCTTGACGAAGTACTCAAATATTTAATAAGTTGATAAATTTGGAATTTAGAGGTTAGTTACGTTTTATAAAACCAATCAGTTTGTGAATGTACATAATCTGAATTACATTGTATTGTAAAGAAAATGGTTTTATATATATGCAATTTTTTAACATTTAATTGGGCTTCGTTGTATGCTGCGAATCAGGAGGAATTTTGATGTAAAATTGTACAAATTGTAAATAATATACAAATAATTTTTTACCAATATGTTTTCCTAATGTAAAATATTTTATTTGTCAAAAATATAAAAGTAACGACCACTAACAATTAATTTGTACTGACAGAATAAATGCGGTTAGCCAATGAGATACATCAATTAAATTGCATTTATTTTTGTTAGTTAAATGTTAAATGGGGCTTTAAATAAACTGTTACTGACATATATACAGTTCTATTAAGTTTTTACCAAATCAAGAGGTTATTAGTGAGCTAACGTAAGAGCTTTGGGTTTAACCTCTTATTTAAAAGAGGATGTATGTATTAGTTAATTTTGAACCCCTGGCCATCTGCATGGCACTCTAATTATCCTTTTACTCAGAAGAAAATAATGGCACTGCATATATTCTAAAATATTATCTCGTGTTACTGGTTAACAGACAAAATAAACAATTGTTTATTAATAAAATGTTACAATTAACTTCATGAACAGCTATTCAAAAAATGATACAATACTGCTTCTTGAATATGGACGTAAAACCCGCAAATTTGCCTACAGTGCCATGTCATTTTTATTTTATTTAAACAAGAAAATCCATTATCTTTACCGCAAGATTGTATGACGCTTTGCTTGAAGTTGTCTGTGAGAATGAATTACGGTAAATGTAATTTTTAGGTTAATACATGTAAATTATAATTTAGCTTTTAGTTGGTTATCAATATGGACACCAAATGAATTATGTTAAGTTTACGTATAAGTGTTGAATTATTTTATTGATTTGTATTTATACATTCCGTTGTCACAAATCAAATCATATTCTAAATTGCTGTACTCATTATATATTATATACAGTTGTTATACATTTACAGTAATAGAAAACTAAAATTTTATCTTTATTCATTTAATAAGTTTCCCTGCTGCTTTGTTTTGTGCCTTTATTATAGTGCATGTGACATCACAAATAAGCTCAAAGATTTGTAAGTTTTAGTTTTCTACTCCATTATATTGTTTATCTTTAAATTTTGTTGATATCCGTTTTTCTTCATTTTTTGTTTCAACCTTCAATGAGGAAATTTCAAATTTCTTATCTAACAAGACATTTTTGGTGAGTTGGTTGGAAACATAAGTCAATATATTATATTGCCACCATATGCAAAATTTGGATAGATCAAATCTGTTCATTTTACAATCGATAGTTAATATGTATATTTGTGCCAGGCAGACAAATCGAGCTTGAGCAGGTAAATTATGAGTTTTGTTCGCGGTAACGGTTGAACTAATTCCGAACATATTTGGAATAAATCCTGAATTTTTTAGATACGCATACACCAGTTAATTTCCATACCGTGAATGATATAAAACGAATTTCGCATGCATCGGACACCATAACTTATTCAGAATTAGTACCATAAACAAAGCTAATGTGATTTAATTGCTAAATCAAAAATACTGTGACTATATTATATTGACCACAAGTTGGACAACCAATGAATAATCAGAAAATCAACAATATTAGATTTGAAAAAATAATACTATAAATTTGAGGTTATGTGTGTCATGTACCAGCACAATAATATTAGGTGTATTGTCTATAGTTATTTATTTGTTACATCCTATAATATTTTCTTCTCACCTTCTTTGGGTATTAAACCACCTATAAATTATTTTAAAAAATTGTTAAATAAACCTCTGTGCTTAAAGGACGTTAGAGGTTGGTTTTTGAAAAAAAAAAACCGTTTTTTCCTATTCAAACTTTTCACCTAAAAAAATATTAATCTGAAAAATGAAGCTAAATTTGTTCCATTTTCCTCTAGTTTTGAGAATGGAATCGGAGAATATTCGAAACGTCAGCTCTTAATCATCTAAAATATTTCATTTAATGTCAAATATTTTAGATGATGGCTGAGGCTTCAGAATACTCTCTGATTCCGTTCTTAAAACTATAGGAAAATTTCTTTGATAAAAGATAGTTTTTTATAGCAATGTCAAACATGTTTTCCATTTATATACTTCCATAGTTAATGTGAGACATTATGGAATATTGATATTTTGTCTATTTACCTCGTCTCTAAGGATTGACAACCAGTTTGTACAGAAATAATTGGACACACTTTTTCACCGTTTAACAAGATAATGGCAGCTTATTTTAGTTTGCAAAATCCCACTATATACAATAATGTGCTATTCATTTCATGCATGTTCACATTGTTTCAAATTGTCCCTTTCTTACACTGAAAGTTCTAAATGATTCATCGACATAAAATTTACCGCATTCACATAGTATACTATAAATACGATTTTTGAGTTTTGCATGTCATTTACCGATTTAGTTTTCGTTAATATAGAACTCAACATGTTACTGGTCTTAAACATCGTCCGCACAGAAAACATTCCCAATTCTAAGTAATTTGTCAGATAAAATAGGTATTTTGCCTGACAAATGACAGAATTGGAATTGGTTTTCTTATATGTATATCTGTTAAAATTTAAAGCTAAGTCTGTACCAAATAAACAACTTCAGAAAATTTTCAAACATGTTTTTGGAAATGGGAAAAAGTTTTTTTTTTAATAGAAAATGCAGATGTTGGTAAATGGATATTGGTCTTATATGTATATCTGTAAGCTAAGCCTGTACCAAATGACGTTAAGAAAATTTTAAAACTGGAATAAGCAAACTACTTAATAATAAAAAAGGCTTTTTCTTATAAGATACCACAATACCAGGTATAAACTATTCGAAATTCGAATAAGAAAATCAATTACATGATCTTACTGCATGCAGTAAATCCTGATAAATGAAGTTCACTAACCGACATACTATATACCATAATTTTAGCAAAGTAAGGTATTAGGGTGAAGACACAACACAGCGGTGCGACGTCGCATCGCAAAAACGACGTCGCACGGCGATGCGATGCGATGACGCAACGTTAAAACTTCATCGCCACGGCATCGCAGAGAAGACGCTTCTAGTGAGATGTGGACCGCACAATACGTGTCCTACGTCTGTTGCAGGCCACAACAGTGCGGTGCGACGACGCAACGCAAAAACGACGTCGCACCGCAATGCGATGCGATGAACGTTCCTTGCACGGCCACAGAAGACCTATACCAGAAGCGACACGTTGATATATGTAAACCAAATAAGCTGCTGGCAACATAAAACATTTTTTTCCAATAAAATAAATCATTTTTATACAATACTAAAGGATATAAACGAGATTTGTTTCGCAATCCGTAGTACAAATCTAGCCATATGCATAAATATAAAAATAAATATTTGATTAACAATAACATGCAAAATACAATAAAAGATTTATAGGTTGACAATAATACCACCAAAAAGATGGCGCATAAAAATTCAATATTGGCGGGAAGGCAGAGAATCGTTATAGTCCGGGAGCTGGCGACACTTTTCATTGTCTCATTTCATAAAACTTGATTTATCTTTTATTTTGTAATATTAATATCACTGATCAAGAAAATGAATTCCTGCCATCTCGTTGGCGGGACAACGATTGTCAGCGGTATGCCAAATATGTTAAAAAAAAGTACAAATGTTTTAAATAATAAAAGTTGAAACTTATTTCGACTTTTTAATAACATTTAAATAAGACATAAAATGACCTCCTGCCACTTTTTCGGTAGAGCGATCTATTCCTGCCATAATTTTATTTATGTAAAAAAAACAATTATCAATTGATATAAATCATAAAAGTTCAAAATTTTTTTATCATTTCATCAATAATTAAGATAACTAAAAAACATATCCTGCCAGTCATTTGATGGGACTTGGCTTCGGCAGGAGCTAGTAAAGTAGTAGGATCTACTAGTTTAGATCTGTGACATAAAAACAGAATAGAAAAAAAATATCAATTAATATGAATCATAAAAGTTCAAATTTTTTTTACCATTTCTTGAATAATTATTATAATTAAAAAACATATCCTGCCTGACATCTGATGGGACCTGGCTTCGGCAGGAGCAAAGTTGTTGAGCGCGAACAACTTTATTCGCTATTTCTAGGCTTCCAAATTCCAAATCCAAACGTTCTCAATGCGTTTTGATACTCTGGAGAAATTCATTTGTGAACTGTACGGCTTTGAAACAATGAGCAACGTGAATGAAGTACGATTAGCAACGTTCAAGAAAGCCTATAAATTCAAGGACACCCAGGAACAGCTCAAATTACAGTCGACAAGTTTTGATGGATACATATTACCCCCGTGCAAAGTGGAATTGCAACAACAAATTCTGAGGGCTATTTATATTTCCAGTGTGTGGTGTAATGCACACTTCCAACACTCGACGTTGCTATCTCCTGCCGATTGTGGATGGAAAGAAGCTAATAATAAGCTGAAGTTCTTATTGTTTGAGGGTGACCAGGTACCAACTTTAATCAGTGACATAATTATGGATAAAATTGCTGAAACCGACGACGCAGGTAATAATAATATTTTCTCTACTGAGTAATTAATAATAGATAAAACAATGCCACTAATATTCAAATTATTTATAATCAATTTACAGAATCTGATATGGCAACTAATGAACAAGATGACAATGATACAATGGAGCATATTCAACGTGACAGTGATTCCAGCGATAGTGATGATTCTGAAACCGAAGATTTATCCACTTTTGTAGAAACTGTTTACGAATATATCGACGAAGATTCGCTTCTATAAACTTTTCAATATTACATATTTTTTGTGCAAAAATAAATATAAAATAATCTTACGCGTTGAAACACATTCCTTTCTGTTATTATGTCACAGAACCTACTACTTTACTAGCTCCTGCCGAAGCCAGGTCCCATCAGATGTCAGGCAGGATATGTTTTTTAATTATAATAATTATTCAAGAAATGGTAAAAAAAATTTGAACTTTTATGATTCATATTAATTGATATTTTTTTTCTATTCTGTTTTTATGTCACAGATCTAAACTAGTAGATCCTACTACTTTACTAGCTCCTGCCGAAGCCAAGTCCCATCAAATGACTGGCAGGATATGTTTTTTAGTTATCTTAATTATTGATGAAATGATAAAAAAATTTTGAACTTTTATGATTTATATCAATTGATAATTTTTTTTTACATAAATAAAATTATGGCAGGAGTAGATCGGTCTACCGAAAAAGTGGCAGGAGGTCGTTTTATGTCTTATTTAAATGTTATTAAAAAATTGATGAAGTTTCAACTTTTATTATTTTCAACAATTAAACTTTTTTTTTAACATAATTACCATATCACGGTCAATCAGTGTGCCGTTGGTACTCCTGCAGGAATCGATTTTAGGTTTTTATAGCTTCGATATGATACAAATAAAGTAAAACTAATCGTTATGAAATCTTACAAAATTTAGTGTCGCCAGCTCCCGGACTATTAGGTTTTCTGTGGCATGGCATTGTACGAGACACGAGAAGACCCTGCTCAGTTTTCTAGTGGACATCTTGTACACACGCAACCTGTTGGCACAGCAGACTAAGTCGCGTATAAAAGACAACCAGACTTCCATGATTTGCGCGTGCGTTGCTTGAGAGAATCATTCCCGATCTCAAGTGAAAACACAACACTGCGGTGCGACGTCGTATCGCAGAAATCAACGACGTCGTGGAAATTTGCGATGCGTCGTCGCACCGCAGTGTTGTGGGTTCGCCCAGGATTTATACTAAGCGACGTCGCATTGCAAATTTCTACGACGTCGTTGATTTCTGCGATGCGACGTCGCACCGCTGTGTTGTGTTTTCACCGTTAGGTATGTACATTGTTTAATTTTAAAAATTATTTGTGAGGAGAGAAAAAATTGTATTTTTTTTATCTAATATGTGTTTTTGTAGTTTCATGAAAGTGGAGTGTATTAAATTGCGGCTGTTCTAAAATTACTGAGGCCTGGCCATCTTCTGGTAGAGTGGCTATTAGTTACCAAAAAAGATTATATTAATTATTACGTCTTTACTTTTGCAAAAAACTGATCACAGCAAAGTATATTCTCATATGGAATTACTGTTCTGCAAAAATAGATAAATAGGAACTATTATTTTACTAGTTTAACAATTTTATTCCTAATTTTATCTATCTGGTAACTTTACCAGTAGGTGGATATACCGGCTCTAAAACGAATAGACATTTTCTCTTAATCATGAATCATGATAAAATAGTCAATTTGTCAAAGATAAACCCAAATCTAAATTTTTTAGTACTATTGCCAACGTCAACTGATTCTTATTTATATTAATGCCCTGGCAGAGTTTGGCACATTGCTATTCCACCACTCAACCAGGACAGACACAGACAATAACCATTCTTTCTATTTGAAAGATGCCAGAGCTGATACTCGAAATCAGGAGAGATAGACAGTGTTCTGCCACACAACAACGCTCTAGCCAACTGTGCTATCTCAGTATTTTAAAAACGCCACTACATCCATGCCCTAGCCAGTATTTGAACCCGGGACCTCTTGGTCTCAAGCCTAACATATAAGAACTGAGCCAGTGAGTCACTTTTGTGGGTTCTTCCTTAAGTAGAAAAACTATGTATTATTACATTAATCGAAAATTGGTAAGTAAATTCAACAAGTTAAACCTATTGCACTATTTTTTTTCTAATTTGTGGGAGTACCCAACTCAAAAATGCCACTATTATAAATATGCCCTATGTAAAACGCCACGTGTGGCAAGTTGGAAAAAGAATAGGAGTGATGGCTGTGAACTAGAATGAAGTGAAGTTGAATAAGACACACCCAACTTATGTAAGGATGGGTTCCAGTCTGTAGCTCGACAATCACCTACGATACTTTCACACTGGTATGTTCAACTAGCTTGTTCAATCAGTCTGTTAACATTTGGCGACATTTGGTGGTTTACACAGTATAAGTACCTTTTGTTTTATAGTCCCCTGGCTTGAAATGGACACGCAATACCGAGGTTAATGCTTTTCCATCAACTATGCTTTATCCCATACATCACTTCTATTCATTTTCTCCACGATGCCATAAGTATTGGTGATATATACAAATCCCGCTTCTTTCTTGGGAAAATAATAAAAGTAGTTTGTTCTATCCATGTTTTTTCTTAAATGACAGGTACACACAACAATTCGTGATATGCACTGTTTTCTTCGGCATATTTTGGAATAAACGTTGATGAAATAAAAAGAAAACGATAGTAAAACCTCCAAAAACAAACTATACAAACGAATATAAACAAAAAAATTACTCGTTTCATCAAAGTGCGATTTTTAGCCACCAGAGGTCGGCGTGAAGGCCAAATTCCCAATATTTGGTTATCCTCATCTATTTACGTAATGGATCAATCAGCGCATTCTTAAGCCTTTTACGGCCGTATGCAATGTCGTTCTCTGGCGACTCGCCAGTCAGCACTCAGCAATGAATGAATCAGGTATTTCATACATAGTGTTAATTCATTACTGAGTGGTGGCTGGCAACTTGTCGGAGAGCAACATGTATTATATTATGTATTTCATACATAGGGCTGAGTGAGTCGCCGTTAATCTTTAGACTGATCTTTAGTAGCAATAGGAACTAGAAATTTATATTTAACCAGGGAGGATGTAAACCTTCCTTAACATTTAACCTGGTACGTCGCGAAAATATCCTTTTTGACAGTTTGAAATTGATATAATAATACAGAAATCTGTGACTGCTGCCAAAAGTGACAATTGTCGCAGGAGGTAAGTTTCAATTGTTATAGAGTTTTGATTATGCTATAAAATTTGTTAAACGTATGTTACATTTTAGTATATATAAAAACCTCTTAAATTTTGTTGGAACAAATAAAACAATATTTAAAATGAGTCTACAAAAGAAAACGAGTCATTTTGGAAGTACTAATCCAAGTTTAAATTGCCCAAGAAAAGTTAACCTTACTTCAAGTTCTATTTTAAAAAAAAGTAATAAATTCGAAGTTTTACCTACTCCGGTTAAAAGTGAAAGTGATAAAAAAGAATATAAGTAAGTAATTGCGTAAATATTTAGATATTTTATATAGACGTTTTTTAAATTATACTTTTAGAGTAATAAAATTAGAAAACGGGTTAATTGCCTGTCTCATTGCTGATAAGACTCCCATTAACACTCCAAGCGATGAAATATTTGATGATGAATCTAGTTCAGATGAATATGTTGAAACTGATGATTCAGAAGACAGTGACGAATCTATGATTGAGGATTTTAAGACCAATGCTGAACAAAAAATGGTAAATATTTGTAGCTAATTATGTTTATCATTTAAAATACTCTTGAAGGAGTTGGTCATTCTTTACAACAGCCACTTCTGCCTGACGAAAAAAACAAATACACAGTACGATGCTCCGTCATGTTAGGAATACATCCCACATAATTATATGTTGCGCTTATGATGGGAAATGCCACAAAAAAAATAATAAAATTTTTCAATGCGTTTGGTGGAATTTACGATAACCCTCATACGGCGCGTTTAACTTACACATATACATTCTATATCTGCTTTATATGACTCCTTATGGGTTGACAGCGCCGGTACAATTAACTATTGTCACTTATTTCCCTTGCCCCAAAACAGTGCGAAAATACGAAATATATTTGCGCAACATTTCCTTTGCAGCAAATGTCTTCTATAGAGACACTTTACGCGTGTGTACAAAAAAAACACGAAAAATATAGAAGTGGCTGTTGTAAAGAATTACCAAGGAGTTTAATGAATATTATTTTAGGATTATAGTTTTATGGTAAATTTTGAATTAGGATTCCTATATTTATCTTCTATTCCTATATTATTATCTATAGCTCGCATGTGTTTACTCACAACTTTTGAGACTGAAAGAAAACAAACAGTGTGATCAGCTAACGGAATATGTTGTTTTAAGTATATTTTGCAGTTTTAAAATCTTATTGGTTATTTAACATCTAGAACAATTCATATTGGTTTGTTTCTTGTTTTGTGTTCTCATGGTAGAGATGACTTTGTATTTTCTGGAATGTTTTCATGATGGTTATATATGGAAAGTACCATTGGTTTAGATACTTTTATATTTTGAAAAAGATGACCACTACAGATATAGATGTATTGAGCCCCGTTTACAAAACGTAAGTCAAAACAAAAAATGTTCTATAGAAACTACTGATAGAGTACCTCATAAAATACACTTTTAGAATGAAAAAAAGTGTGAATTATGACCTTATATACCATTGACCTAATAGGTAATATGGACAGAGCCTAGAGTGAGAGAGTGCATGCCAAAATAAAGAGATAGATGAAATAATACCCAGGTATTTTCCAATTTGCAGGTCTGAAGTCATATGACTTTAGCCTTCATTTCCTTTTCTTTCTTATGGATTACAGTGTCTTTCTCTCTTATGTTGATTTTCTTCAGCTTATTTAAACTGTTTCCAATGCTCCGTGCATTACTTATTAGATCAATGATTCCTTGATCTAACCTAACCTAACCTGATGTATGAACATGCCCAATGAATTACAAGAAATTGAGGAAAAAAGTATTTCTAATGACGAACCCCCGCTTTTTGCAACAACCTTAATACGATGGACAACCTTTCCTGAAAATACCATAAAATAAACTACGACATTATACGCCAATACACGAAACTAGACGCTCATCATTTGGAAACTACAGTAAATATGCATCCTAACCTGTAAACAAGCAATTAAACGTTCATAATTCTCATCATGTACTGCATGAAGTGTATTCATCCGTACCTTAAAATACTCGGAAAAGGAATATAAATATTACAGAATTATTCCTATAAGTGATCGTTAAAAGAATTACGTTTTGTAAACAGGCACTGATATATTTTCAAATATTATACATGAGAATCTTGTCAATTATTTAGTTTTTGAATGTAGTGCCTACACAAAGGAAGAGACTCGAAAGTCTTTGTGTGTGTTTGTGATTGGGTGAAGGAACTCCTTGCTAAGGAATTTTCCGCAAAAAAAGCTTATGTAAAGGTAAGTTAGGTTTGTTGTGAATGGGTCTCAGTAGACCCTCCACTGCGGCCATCAGCAGGCCTATTGTGGCTCACGCCTAATTATATTTCATCCAATAAGTTCAGTCTCTTAATGAAACTGATAACTTTATTGGCTGAGAATGTGTCCAGATCCTCTGGCAGCAGTTGCCCCTTACCAAATATTGAGAATCGGATCCTCTCCACAGCGGGACAGGTGCATAAGATGTGGTCTGCCTTCTCATCATCCTCCAGGCATAGACGGCACTCGGCGTTTTCCGCTAGGCCGAGTTTATGCAGATGATAGTTTAGTCAGCAGTGCCCGGTATATAGGCCTGTTAGAGTTTTCAGGTTTATCCTGTTTAACTCTAAAAGTTTCTTAGCTCTCGATTTCAAAGGGTATTTTATAAACGCCTTCGAATGAACTAATCCTGGTAACTCTTGCCAATACTGGAGAGTTTGCCTATCAGCCCAGGTTGAGATAGCCATCTTGGCAGTACTTGAGGATATGCCAAGTATTGGTTCTGGTCCGATGAATCGTGATTCCGCTCCTTCTCTGGCTAAGGAGTCCGCTATTTCGTTACCTTCCATACCAGAGTGGCCGGGTATCCAGACCAGAGTCACTTTGTTGTTCTTGCTCAAATGATTTAGAGCTTTCTGACAGTTCCATACCGTTTTGGAGTTACACCGGTAGGAGCCAAGAGCTTTTATAGCTGCTTGGCTATCTGAAAAAAATTTTATTGATCTGCGTGTAAGGTGCATATATTCCAGCCTTCGTACACACAGTTCAATGGCATGAACCTCAGCCTGAAAAACAGTTGCATGAGTACCTAGGTTTGAGACTATCCTCACCCTTGGTCTGTAGCTGTGTACTCCGGCTCCTGTTCCCTCGGGAGTTTTGGAGCCGTCTGTAAACCAACAACTGTCTGCGTTCAGTAGGTCGGCTTTATTCTGATCCCACTCATCTCTTTCTGGAGAAAGGATGTTGAAGGTCAGCTCGTAGTTGGTCATAGTAGGCATAGTATCCGAGGGCATTCCCAGGATGCTGTGATTCTCTATGTCATCCAGCAGCCTGTTCCGCTCCATGATACTAGTCTGCAGCATATTAATGCCCGCTTGTTGCAGTCTAAAGGTTGCCCACCTGGCCTCTCTCTCCAGATATATATGAAGAGGGGTTAAATCCAGGAGGATTTCCATTGCAGCTGACGGTGTGGTGCTAATTGCTCCCGTTACGGTCATGCATGCTAATCTCTGCAGTCCAGAGAGTTTGGATTTGGCCGTCCGTTGTAATCCTTTCGGCCACCAAACAATGGATCCGTATGTTATCATTGGTCTGATGACCGTGATATAGATCCAGTAAATTTGTTGGGGACCCATGCCCCAGGATTTGCCACAAATACGACGGCATGTCCATAGGGACAGCTTTGTTTTGTGGATTACCTTTTCCAGATGGGAGTTCCAATTAAGTGATTTATCCAGAGTGATACCTAGATATTTCACCTCCTCCGCAAATTGTATTGTAATTGTAATTGTATTAGTCTCATTATTAGAGATTTCTTACTGTTACGCTGTAATTTATTATAATTAATTGGTTATATTTCCATTCTGAAATTGTACAATGCTGTAAATATTTTGAGTTCCCATTTTGTATTTGTTTTAATATATGTCCAAAAAAGCACAGATATTATGAAAAATAACAAATTTAATGATTTTGTGGAAAATGTAAATCAATCACCATAAAACCTGAATAGATATTGTTTTATTTCTCTCAGTCTGAGACCTGTGATGTCACACGCATGCAACCTATTATCTATAATAATTTACAATACTGGTTTTGATATAAACAGTTCTTGAAAATATCAACAATACCATGTATTGCTTAGGTATGGCAGGTTTTATGATGCATACTTTATCTAACAAATCTATTTAAATATGTCAGTTTCATTTCATATCTTTTCAGAGACATTTAATTTTGTGCTTATCTAATTACATATTATGTATGCATTTAATTTTTGTAATGAACTTAAAACTATACATGTAAAAGATTTAAAATTGTATTTAGCTTTATTTAGAATATAAAATAAAGTTCCAGTATTATCAGTTTATTCAAAATATCTCGGTCATACAGCCAATAGTAAAAGTCAATATCCACAAGTAAATATTTTTATGTAAGAGATCTAATAAGAACACTTACATTTAGGCAGCAGCTGGTTTATGTATTGGCGTAGGAAGTTTTAGCGATCCTAAAGAAGTTCCAGGGATGGCTCATTTCTTGGAACATATGGTGTTTATGGGCAGTGAAAAATTTCCTGCAGAAAATGATTTTGATTCGTTCATAAAGGTAACATTAAAAATTCTCTTTTATAATTCTGATGTAGTTGGAATTGTCATTCTATGTTTTACAAAACTATAATTAGGTAGGTACGTGATTTAATGTATGACCACTTAGAATATTAGAATATATTGATGATCTTGCTCTGGCATTCAAAGAATGTAGAGACCCATAGGACAAGGAATGACAAAACTCAGAGTTCTCTACAATAATGTGAGGTGCAGACATTATGACATAATAGCTTTTACAGAAACTGGTCTACAATCAAATATACAAAACCCTGAGGTGTTAAATAAGCAATTTAAAATTTTTCGGGCTGATAGAAATTTATCAGAAACTGGTCGTGAAGGAGGTGGTGGGGTAATGATAGCAGTAAACTGCGCTCATAGTGGTCGATTTAAAATTAAATTCTACAATGTTTAGAAACTAGAGATGGGCATTTACCGGTAAATTGAAAAAAACATTTTTTACGGGTTAATTATCCGAGCATTTTTACTGGTGGTAAAAAAAGTTTTTTTTTGCATATTTAAAATTGTCATGAAAAACGATCATTTTGGTACCAAACACACGTACCTTTTCACTATGATTATTAATTTTAAAATTTTATATAACAAAATGTGCTTTTTTCATTATATGTGAGATGTGAGACACATTTTGGTCATTTATTATGGTAAGATAGGGAGATTATGCATTATGGTTTATTTTAAGTTTATTTTTTATTAAACAAAATTAAAAATTCTTAACAAAAACAACGTGAAATAACTGAAATAAATGGAAAAAACTTAAGTAAATGTATGTACTACATATGAATATAATATAAATAAAAAAATATTATATTATTAGTTATTAAGTGAGATTTGAGATTTACGCTATGCTATATTACTGTATAATTTGTAATTATGCATTATTTTCATTTTTTGCTTAGTTTTTATTTTTTGAAAGTATATATACTTCTCCAGGAACTTTCAATATGAGTTTAGGAATACTACAATTAGTATTACTTTCAGAATTTATATTGAAATTGATATCTGTGTTTACACTATTTATTGGTGGGCTAATTTCCTTGAGGATATTACTATTTTCAGTATTTTCACCTTCAGTCTCGTCTCTCTGTATCTTAATACTATCTAAAATTTCATTCTTATTTATTTCAACAGTTGGATCTTCTATGTTTCCTCTAGGCAATGAAAAATAATCATCTATATTACTCTGCCCATATGTTTCGGTTTCTGTTATATTTCTCTTATATTCCTTATTAGGAGAACCAGTATTCTCTAGCATATTTTCCTCAAATTCCAAATCTTCACTTTCCTCAGTGTCTTCATTTACTTCGTATTCATCCTCATACTGAATTTCCCCGAAACGTTATCATCTGTATCATCATCATATGAATCATTGATTATTGTACTACGAGTATGATTTTCTTTTTTTGCTTCTGCTGTTTTTTGTTTTATTTCATTATATTCTGCAACACCCCCCCGTCCAATTGTTGGCATAACACAATAAGCTGGGGGTTGTACTTATTGACCGGTAGCTCAGTGAGCAGGTCGTGAATAAGGGCTTAGATTGATTTGAGTTATCACCAAAATTTAGGCTGGGCGCCAGGACTTTTGCAAGTACCAAATAATTAAAATTTTACTTTAAAAGGTAAAGATAACATTAAAACTTGAATTCGGTTGGGAAGGAAGTGGAATAAAAAGATATTATTTTATAAAAAGTATAATCAAAACAAGTAGGTATATGTACACAATATTTACACATAAAAAAAAAATGATATTGAAAGAGAAAAACAAAATGAAAAATGAAATGCCTGATCTCTCACAAATTTCTTCTGACCAAATGTAAATGTTTACTGGTGACGAAGATCTTACGTAACTTCCAATGGGTTAGTCCAGCGAAGAATCCACCAACGGCTAGGCTCTTAATGGGTTCGGTGTCAATTTGACTCACCACTGTCAGTACTGCAGTTACCCTTGAGAAAAAATGCTAGTTGTATAAAATATAATTTTCCTGCTCCACCCAGTATATAATGATCAGTTCGATCCACCAGTTATCCTCTTCTCTTGGTCCAGGTATTAACATAAAAAGGGGAGAGTTTTATGAGATCAGTATTATAGGCAAAACAAAGTTAAAAGCTGTGACGTTTGATTTGTCCAGCTACATAGACAAAATATGAGTTAACACAAATTTACAGAGTAAATTGAAAACTAAACAAACTAGGATCGGTGTCCTACAATATTTTAGGAAGTTCAAGACTTCAACTAACTGAAGTATCAATAGAAGTGACGTTAAATAGAAAAAATACTAGTCCAACAAATAAACTAGGTGTAGCTACGATACTAAACAAGTGAAATAGGTATTCACTAAATGTTAAGATATTTTTTTACTAAAAGAAGTTAATCTTCAAGAAAATAGAATTTAGAATAAACACAAAATAAACTTCTGTTTGATTTTCACAATTTTAATAAACTTTTGACAATTGTTTCGCCACACAGTGGCTTCGTCAGATGGTGAGTACAAGACTAAATTCTTTATTACAAAGTGTGGGTATATATCAACTAATCTAGGGTAATAAAATGGAACAGTAATAAAATAAGGTACAAAATAATTTAGAAAATATTTAGAATTTAGAATGTCTGTATACAGACAGACAACTAGAAAGATAACGTAAATAAATATTTGCTAAATATAAAACAATATGATAGTTTTCAACTTAAAGGTAACGGTAAATTAAATCATTTATTAGTTCCTCGGAGAGAGGTTCTAATGAATTGTAGATAAAGTTAAATAAAGATATATACTTATATAAACAAATAGGTTTGGGCCAACCAGGTGTACCAATCTCCAAATGTCACCAGTCATCACTTTCAGAGTGCTACCAACGTAGCTAAGTGACCTAAAACATCAACAGGCAAAGACAGAAAACAACTAACTACGATACAAAATGGCGACATCCGTTGCCGAGTAAATCTAAAATTTACAATAACCGAAAGTTAGTTTAAATTAACACACGAAATTATTACAATATCAAAGTGATATTAGATAAATTGCCAGCAAGGCACGATAAATTGATACTAATCAATATTAATGATGGCTGTTCCAAAAAACAACCAAGGTGAACTGATCACCGAAAAGCAAATTCGCCCAAGGCGTAAATTAAGATAATTACGGTACAATATTATTATGAAAATTACCTCAAAGGTACTTTAAATCAATATAGCAACTTTTTAAATAATGATGAGCATAAAATCACAAGATAATACCAGAAAACATATAAATCTTACCAGACCGCAGAACTAGAGATGGTTTCCATCAGAACGCGGCACCAGAGACAACCACTGTCTCGGGCTGCCCTAGTAAGAAGACAGTAGCATCGTAGTCTTCTGCTACCTAAACTCGATTATAGTTTGGAAAGAGACAGACATTTGAGAGTAGAGTATGAGCAATAAAGATAGATAGATATTTAGTGCAAAGATCTGCAAAACCAGTAGAAATCAGTGGCACCATCTAGACTAGACTGGCAGAAACTTAATTCATCGTGGAACAACAACAAACTGGAATGAACTAGCTTGCAATTTCGTTACAATTCGGCTCTTAGATCTTTGTCTTTAAATAGCTCTAAGTTAAATTTTATTGAAATCAATTTGTTTGTTCGATCTATTGTTAATTTGTTTCTTTTTTTAGTTTTTATGTTAGAAAATGCACTCCAGTTTCGCTCACAAGAGGCTGAACTTACAGGTATACTTAAAATTTTATCAGCAACTTTAGATAACTCTCGTCCTTTGCAAAATGCTTTCCACCATGTCAAGGGACTACAGTTGTTGGATGCTCGCCATATAACGTTTTCATTCCAAAGTCCACATTTTGTTTTAAAATTAGCCATGTCATTCAATACTTTTTTTGTGTCAAATTCATATTTTTCACATACCGCCAAGATTTGATTGAGAGCTTTCACTTCCTCTTCTTCTGTTAAAGTAGTCTTAAGGGAAGGATGTAATTGTGTTGTCGCAAAATGAATGTCATCTAATATAAAATCTGTTCTTGATTTAATCTTCTCATTAATCCACTTTTGATCCTCTGCATTTAAAAATTTAACACTATAACTAATTCAAACAATAGATTATTAGACCTAGTACTGTCTAACAAAATTTGCAAGCTTGAAAAGGCCAGGTTTAGATCCCTCTACATTTTGGCGTTTTGTTAACCATAAAAGAAATTATACGGATCTACCTAAAACCATGAATTATAATAATGAAGATCTGTCTGATCCTCACCTTATCACAAATGCTTTTGCTGATTTCTTTCAGTAGTCTTATTCATTACCTGAGAATCATCTATCTGATATAATTCTCATGGGACTTGTGGCATGCTTAACCTGCTTCACAGAAACCGAAATATTAAATACCTTGAAACAAATGAAACCTAAAATAACTTCTGGACCTATTGCATCCCTGGCTTCCTACTGCGTGACTGTGCTGCCATCTTCGCAAAACCGCTTACAGTATTATATAATTTATCGCTAAAGTCTTCCAAATTTCCATCATCTTGTCAAAAATTATCCCAGTTTTTAAGAAAGGAGATAGATCAGAACTTAGTAATTATCGTCCTATTGTGATAATAAATAACTTTGCTAAAGCCTTTGAAATTATTTTACACATTTTCAAACATGTAACACATCAGATAACACCTTTACAACATGCTCGACGGTTACTAATTTATTCCAAATCACAGAATTCATATCAGATTCTACAAACAGATGTAATTTATACTAATTTCTCCAAGGCATTCGATAGACTGAACCACAGAATACTACTAGAGAAGCTTAATATATTCGGTTTCTCTGATGCTCTTATCGAATTCTTCTGCTCGTATCTAGTGATAGAAAGCAATATGTGGTATACTGTCGTGTTAAGTCTAATGAAGTACTTGCCACATCAAGAGTCCCACAAGGATCAAATTTAGTCTCACTCTTTTTTAACTTGTTTGTCAATGACAGTAGAAAATCTGACCTTAAATTGCCTTCTCTACGCAGACGACTTGAAACTATATTATAACATCACATCTGAAAATGACTGTATCGAATTGCAGAATAACCTCAATAACATTAATAACTGGTGCATGAGAAACAAACTACCATGAAACGAAGCTAAATATAATGTCATGATATTTACAACCAAACATAATGTTGTAATATTTGATTACAATGTAAACAATCATGCACTCTCCCGTCCTGACAATTTTTGTGACTTGGGCATGATATTCGACAAAAGACTCATTTGTGGATGATATTAACCATATTACTTCTAAAAGTTACAAAACACTCGGCTTTAGTATAAGAAACTCCACACAGTTTACGGACCCTAATACTTTAATACGCTTGTACACAACATATGTTAGATCGCATCTTGAATATGCCTCAGTAATTTGGTCCCCTAATTACAATACACATACTCAAAATCTAGAGCGAGTTCAATGGCACTTTTAAAATACGCTAAATTTAAAGTAGAAAGTACTTACTTATTCTGCTATTGGCTACCCACATGCTGATCTTCTTAATGAATTCTCGATGAATAGCCTTGAAAATCGCAGACATAAATTGTACTTAATTTTCAATATAAAATGTTCACATAGATTGTGGAGATATTTTAAGCATGCCTAACTTTCAAATTCCCAGGACTGCATCTAGGTACAGCAATCTATTTTACTTGCCAACACCGAAAACTAACATAAAAAAGTTATCTCCTTATCAACATATAATTCGGTTAATTATCTTTTGTATAGTTATGTGATTTTTTTTTCCTATGTTCCTATTCTATAATTGGGTATTTTACCTGTTGAATAGTGTAATAATAAATAAATAAATAAAATTAATAAAAGTACTGTTTACTTTCACTTTTTATGCTTCACATCATGGGTTGTCGTATTGCATGACCATATTAAAAGTCACAACACTACGATTCGTCAGCAGAGCGAATTTTTTAAAGGCGTGTGTGAAAAATTGCTACTGATAAATGTAAATAATTTTATGAAAGCCATAGGCATAATATATACTACTGGTCTCGATTTCATGCAAAACCTGCGTTGAATGTGATAAAAAGTAAGAAAATTAGAGTTAGAGTTGACTGTATACTGTTTCGTTGCCGCTAAGAGCACCCGGCAAGATACAATGTGCAAGCAAATATCAAATTCAGCCAGGTGCTGGAGAAGACGCTGCAAAAAGTAACATTTATTCTTGTCTGTGCCAATGTGGTAGTAGTGCAGAGCTACTGTCTTTGTCGTCTACCAGTTATTCGTTATTCGATCATTGCCTGCTACATTAAACACAGGTTTTGCATGAAATCCGAGTTCAATAATGCATAATGCTTTAGTTGATGAGTACTGTTATGCTCATGATTCCATCCACTTGATTACTTGTAGATAACGGTTACACACATATTAGTGTTTAGTATAGAAATGTACAATAGCCGTTCAATAGTCTTTCTAACATTGTTAAATAAATTTCACAAGCTGAAGTTTTGAAAAAAAAGCATGATACTTTGCTTCTTTTAATTTTTGTTTGTGAATATTTTAGTTACATTGTTTTAAATTATTTATACTATATGTTTTTTTCATCTATGTAAAAATTCAAAAAAATTCTTGTCCCGTCTTATCTTTTGAATATGTATGAATATCATCTTTTTTCCAACTGTATTGTCACCTTGTTTTATAGATATATTGCTATTTGTTTTAGAAAGGGGGTGGTAGTGACAATGCTTCAACAGATACCGAAACAACTTGTTTTTACTTTGAGTGCCTCGAGAAACATTTATATGAAGCATTAGATAAATTTGCACAATTTTTTATTAACCCACTGATGAAAAAAGGAGCAATGACGAGAGAAAGAGAGGCTATTGAATCAGGTAGGTCTTTTAATTTATTAATAAGTAATGGTAATACAGGGTGTTAATTAAATATATGGACAAACTTTCAGCGGTAATTCCTTGTATGATCTTAAGACAAAAAGTTCATATAAATATATGTCCCAAAGGTTTTTGAGATACAGGGTAATATAATTTTTTTTTTTGATTTTTTTTAAATTTTTCTTATACAGTTTTAAGAATAATTCATTCAAATTCGGCACACATAATACTTTTAACAGTACCCATTGAAACAATCTACAGGTCTTTTAAACCCCGAATTGTTTTTATGACGATGCTAGCTAAGTTTGAGAATAAAATCTAATTTAATATTTTGTTCCTAAACTTTTCACTCTCAATGTTTTTTATCATCTTGTATAGTTTAAAAGTTATTTGCCAAAAAATAAAATTATGCTTTGTTTTAAGAATAATTTATTCAAATTCAGCACATACGTATAATACTTTTAACAGTTCCCATGAAACAATTAAAATTCAAATTACCGTAATCTAAAGAAAAATTTAACAAAGGTACAGTAATCAAATAATAACAATGACAATTCTCATGATACAAGTACACTGGTTATGCTATTCCCATGACAGATTTTCGTTCACTTCTGCGCATGACATTAGCGGCGAAACATATTGTGGTCCGAAATTTAAATTGTTAAAATTGTGAGGTTGTCATTGTTTTACTGTCAAGTAGTTATTGCTGCTGTTAAGACTATTATTGTGTATTTTAAAAATGCCAAATTGTGCTGTAGCTGGTATTGTAGAAATTTGAATTGAGTAACCAAAGGAACTGATATAAGGTATTTTTATTTTTGTAAAAACTAAGATCTTATGAAACAGTGGATTGTGGCCTGTCGATGCAGTGATAAAATAAATTTAAAACGTGGTAATCTAATACCTAACCATAACTAATAGAAACATTATGGCAATAAAAACTTTTCTAGGCAAATTTTAGAACAACAATTTATTAATATGTCAGCTGTATTTTGTAAAATTAATTAACAAAGCAGATACAAAATTTAATTAATTAAACTATATGAACAATAATCAAATAGCAACTGTTAGTTTAACAATAACTATATGATGTTATTTGCAGGTAGTTTGAATTTTACTTTTGAATAAGATTGATTATTAAAAAAATATATTCCAATATCCAACTCATTTTTCCTATTTGTGGTAACTTTTTAATCCTAAAAATTATTTTTTATTTGGTATTTTTTACTAAAGTTAAAAATGAAGATAGTTACCTCACCTTGTTTTTAGGTTTTCATAATAATTTTTGTGCGCCCTATTAATTGAATATTGAATATCTCCATGCGAATCTCATTTTTTAGACAAGCAAAACTTTTTGTTGTTTCCGAAAAATAAAAAGTAAAGAAGTATTTTTATGTACCTAATAGAATGTAATATAAAAACTATTGTTAAATATTTTTTGATATTTGTACAATACATTTAAAATACAAATGTATCAGTTAAATTGCCAATATTACCTATTTAAAATTATTTTCAATTTTAACTAAATGTTTGGTTGCCTGTTATATGTACATTTTCTCTAGACTTAGTGGGATTAAGGCCAATAATTAAAACAAGCTGTTTTTTTAAAAAGTCAAAGTTTCAAAATAAATTTATTTCATCCTCAGGACACAGAAATAAATCACAATGGTATATTTATGAAGAAAACCATGTACATATAAAAATAAATTATACACTTTTACCGATTTATTATCACAGAATAGAGATTTTTTAAAAAAATATTTTTTTATATTTATTCAACATTCATCGCAAAGAAAAATTGAAATAACAGAAAAAATTAAATTAAAACAGGAAAAAGTAATGTAATTTAAAAAGGGTTAAAACCTAATTAGTACTTAAAGATTATGAAATTTTTTGTTTACTTATTTATTATTTGGTAAAAGCAATCATAAAGTTACAAAAGCATATTAATTACGTATTTGAATTAATAACAATCTGTACTTACATTTAAAATTGTTTGTTGCTGTCAAAGTAATAAAAATAGTGGATAAAAACATTAGACTGAAAAAAATTATACATAAAACACAATACAACTACCACTCTTTAATCTCAAATACGAAATGAACTGCAATAAAATTTTATTTGTTCTGCTATAGGTACATATATGTAGATACCAAATTGCATATGGACTTATACATACATTGAAAATTTAAAAACTGCATATTATAAATATTTAGATATGCATATCTTATTTTTTTATTCCATTAATAATATTGAAATATGCAGTGCTTAAATCATCAGTATCTGTTCTTTTGTTCATACTTTTATATTTTTTTATATTGATCATTTCTTGTGTAATTCTTTTTTTATAATTAGTTTGACGTCCAACAATCTCTACATAAGTAAATGAGAAATTATGATTAGTCCTATGTGTTACTAAGGCAGTTTCATCGGCTTTTACATCTGTCCCATTAATCATTTTTATGTCATTTTGGTGCTCATATATCCGTTGTTTTAAATACCTGCCAGTTTGTCCTATATAAAATTTATCACATTGCAAGGTATTCTATTGTAACATGGCTGAATACCATTGTTACGTCTTTCTAAAATACAACATTAATAAGTCGTATTTCTCGTATGTTTTGGTCACCCTGTATAGTGCACAAATTAGGTTTTTGTAGGCGAAACTAGCTAGTAAGCTACCAGATGTCCAATAACAATATTTGCTATTTTTGTTGTAAACTTTAACATTGTTCTGTAGGCCTATGTTTTGCTATTTTATGTAATCTATGTTTATTTTATGTTATAGTTCTCCAAGTAGACTCTCAAAGCCTAGCCAAGCCAGATTATATGATATTTTATTTATGATTAATAAAGAGGTTGTTAACATTTACTTATGTTCGAGGTAGATAGATTTGAGGTTATTGTTTTAATTAGTGATGGGCGATATATCACGAACTGTGATTTAATCACTGATATTAGAAAATCACAGGTAACGACTGTTAGTAAAGTTGGTAGAAAACTGTGACTTGTCACGACTTTGCTATTTCGTTCCCTGGCTGTGATATAGTATCGTAAGATTCAAGATCAACATATCAACATTCAACCAATACCAATATATCTTTTACGACGATGTGTGATATTTACTTAGAGTCGATTTTTTGATTCCAACCGTATGTACTAACACGGAAAGCAAGCGATTTCGTGCCCTACCGTTATTAGGTATGCATTTCACACTATAGGTATAGATATTTATATAAATATCTTTTATTCACTGGGCAATGCGATGTGAGATGTGGCGATTAGAGGCAGGGTCGTGACTCGTGCCGGAACATTTTTGTTACAAGACCAGGAGTAACTAACTACTAAAACCATGCGTAAAAATATTTTATATGATTAAATATACTAGCAATTTTATTGCAAATTTTGATCATTTACGTCTCGGCATGAAATATAAATAAAAATATGGAATTTGACAATAAGCAAATGAAAACATTTTTAAAAAACATCCTTATATATTATAAAACATAAAAAAAATAACATTAAAAATAAAATTTTAAATCAACAAAAATTCTCGTAAAATAAACAATTAATAAATAAATAGATTACGAAAGTAGCAATTTCACGATTTCACCATTTACCGTCTGTCGGCGTTACATTTCTCCCATACGCGTCGTATAAAAGTCGTGATCACATCACGTTTTAAAATCACTGATATGAGAAAATCACAGTAACGATTCACGTTGTGATTGAAAAATCACGATATCGCCCATCACTAGTTTTTATATTTTTGATCCTTATTCTGTATCAGAATGACAGGTTCAAGAAGACATGTAATCTGTGCCAAAGACATAGATTAAAAAAATATGGAAATATCAGAAATTAGTGAATTTTTATGTGCCAGTACAGAGTTCTGTAATTGATGGTTATAGAACCAGGAATATTCGAATTTAGCTTATAAGTTTTACGGTTAGAAGATGCGTACCAGTGTTGCTTTAGATTCATTTAATTCAGTGTAATTTGTTTCGTTAAGTTATAGTTGGTGACACTGAGGTCATATATTTTTTTGGTCTTAGCAGAGTTTAACCTCGGAGATAGGAAACCACGAGTTGCCATTTGATTCTGATTTTGAACAGTCTAGTACAGTCTCAAGAAACTCTGTGCATGATATATAATATACTTTAATAATAATTTCTGACATCCGCTTATATCAGTGCACATCCGCTTATATCAGTGCAGATCTGTTACCGATACTCTTAGAAAGTACTTGAAGTATAAGTATCAAGTATTCAAATATCAAAAAATTACTTGAAGTATCAAGTATAATTTTTCTTAAGACATACTTCAATTATCAAGCACTTGAAAATTACTTGATTTATCACCAAGTAATTTACTTGAAGTAATAAAACAACAGTCCGTGAAGTATGCTTCGTAATTTAAGTATATAGAATACTTAAAGTACATAAAATTACTTGAAGTATTACAAAAAATTCATAAAAAAACTAAGTAAAAAGTAACTTTCGATTTAAATACAAATTGTATTTTTGGAATGGATAAATGGTTTAATAGTTTCAGATTCAGATTAGAGTTGTGTAGAAAATATAATTTGACATATTTAATTATATGCTAAGCTTATGCCTGTAAATCACATGGTGAAAATTAGTGAATATAAAAATAAATTTATTATATGTAAGTGTCGCGTTTTAAAAATGTTGCTTTGTTTTGTCCCCCTGCAATGGACCCGGTATATCTGAAATCGGTTTTAAATTAGCAAAGTCTACACCAAAAAATCTTATTCTAAACCTTTAAGATGGAGATCATTTTAATTGTTTTGGAGGAAACAATGTGTAACCTTATTAGAATACTTCAAGTATAATTTATTACTTGAATTATGATGTAATACTTCAAGTATTGTTAAGAATACTTAAAATAACTTACTTGACAAAATCAAGTAAATATTAAAAATTTTTTATCTGAATAATTGAAATACAAATACAAATATCTACTCAGATAAGTACTTCAAGAATATAATGGTCTAAATAATATCATTTTGAGGCTGTGAGGTTTTTAAAGCTGCTGTGAGGAAAATGTGAGTATTTTCAGTGAATTTGTGGGGTATTTTAGGTACTCGCATCTGGCAACACTGCAGAACAGCACAGAACAGGCTTGATATCTGAGTCCAGCATGGTAATGCGTCTGGTTTTATAGATTTTAATCTGGATTTTAATAGTGATTTTAATATTATACTTAATATTAATCTTCCTAGTATTATTCTCAGCTTTTGTGCTATATTTGTAAAAACTTTTTTGATGTTTCTCAACCTGTGGTACGGCGACAAGTGATTTTTAAAACGTTGAACATTAGTGCGCGTATAAGCAGTTTTAGAATTGCTTATTCAATATCGAAGCTGGTCCTAGCACTGTGGAAAATATTATTTTCGTTTGTGTGGTATGCAATTTGTTGAAAAAGGGATTTTCAACATATTCGTTTCAAGATAAAGTGGATATTATTAGAAACGGGAGACCAACACCTGAATTAAAACTTTTAATAACAAAAGTTAAATCATGCTATAGGTACTTTAATATTGAACTGTACAGTGCTAATCAGTGGTTAACGGATTGTGAAAATTTGTGTAAATTGTTTTGTTGGCCATGTGTACTTTTCACAAATGAAAAAGGTGTTTGGAATAAAAATGGCTTTTCAGATTTAAATAACATTCACAAAGTGACAAAGAGGCATGGTAAGTGTGAAACTCATTTGCGGGCGGTGCTAAAAAGAAAAAACATTTGGAAAATCACGATTTAAGCATTCATTAGATCAGCAGTTGAAAGAAAGTGACCGTAAGCATAATGAACTTGTAAAAAAAAATCGAGAAGTGTTAAAAAGACTTATTGACAATGTTTGTTTTCTCGGCGAAAATGAACATAGTTTTAGAGGTCATACTGAATCTCGGAGCCTTGCTAATAGGGGCAATTTCATCAATTTAGTTGATTTATTAGCAAAATACGATACAATTTTAAGTAACCATCTGGAACACTCCACGGTATTTCGCGGTACCGGTACATCAAATCATATTCAAAATGATTTGATTCAGTCGATAAGCAATATTGTTTTAGAAAAGATTAAGCAAGAAATAAAAAAAGCTCCTTTTGTTGCAATTATGTTAGATGAAACAACCGATATTACGAATATTAGTCGGTTGTCAATCGTAGTACGCTACATAAATCCAAATGGGAAAGTCCAAGAGCGCTTTTTAGGATTTTTAGACGTAACAACGCAGAGAACGGCCGCAGCTTTATATGCTATAGTTTGTCAGATAGTCGATGATCTACAGTGTGGTGCTAAACTTATCGCCCAAAGTTATGATGGGGCTGCCGTAATGGCTGGTGAATTGGGGGGCCTGCAGGCCAAAGTAAAAGAGACTTTTCAGAATGCAATATTTGTACATTGTTTTGCGCATCGATTAAATTTAGTTCTTGCTCAATCTGCAGCGTGTATTAAAGAGTGCAAAGTATTTTTTTTCAAGTATTAGTGGAATGGCTGCCTTTTTTTCAAAATCATCAAAACGGACACGAGCTTTAGATTTGGAAGTACAGAAAAGACAACCCCGAGTTGCTCCGACACGATGGAATTACAATGGGAGGCTAGTACAAACTGTATCTGAATATCGACAGCCTCTAATTGATTTATTTGAAAATATTTTACAAAGCAAAGATGATTGGGACACTGAGACTTTGAATGGATCCAGAGGTTACTTAGATTCATTGAAAAGAGACTTTGATTTTAATTTTTTGTTAAATATTTTCTCTGAAATATTCCCATTTACTGATTATTTATTCAATATTTTGCAAACTAAATCAAATGACAATGGATTTTGTGTAAAGAAAATTGTAGAATTCAAAAATTTTATTTGTAACAAAAGAAATGAATTTGAAAAGTTCTGGGAGAAAACTAGTAATGACAATTTAGAGCTGCAAAGAAAAAGAATACGAACTGAATTTATAGTGGATCGTAAAACTTCATATCGAAGACTTTTTATCGAAATTTTGGACAATATCACTGGGCAACTAAATAATAGATTTAAAAATTTTAGTGATATACAATTTTTAGAATTGTGTAATTTTAATGAATTTAAAAATAAACAGTTTCCAGAAAACGCACTTTAGTCATTGATTGATAACTACGGAAATTTTTTTGATATAGTTGGGTTACAATTGGAACTTTCAGTTATTTATGCTACAGAAGATATTAGTCAGAAACATAACGCCAACGAACTGATTATGTTTATAAAAGAAAATAGTTTGGATCAGGCCTACTCTGAAGTGTTGAAATTGTGTGAGTTAGTGTTGACGATACCTGCAACTAGTGCTTCGGTTGAACGCAGTGTTTCGACCTTAAAAAAGAATAAAAACTTTTTCAAGAAATTCAACCAGTGAAGAGCGGCTTTCAAAATTGTCCCTGTTGACAATAGAAAGTGACTTTGTGAAGGAGATGTCCCAAAATTCAAACTTTTACAACAAAGTTATTTCCGACTTCGCAAAAAAGGTGAGGCGGATTAAACTACATTATAAATAGGTATGTACGTGCATGTTAACTACTTAACTAGCCGGCTCGATTTATAATTGGCTAGAGAGTGCACGATGGCAAGTGTGACAACAAACTCTCTATTTCGCTGCGGGTTCGATCCCCGCCACCGGCACTGGCAATGTCGGTGGGTATGGTTGTGTGTCTGCGTTTTTTTTCATAAGTGTAACCCTCGCCCGTGCAGCTTCGGCTTTGGAATCGGGGGTTGTCTAATTTTTGTGGTGTTTTTATGTTTTATGTTTATTGAGGAGTGGTGGTCCTACAAGTGTACTTTTTTCTAGATATCATAACTTTGCAGCTTTCAATATTTGCTTTAAAATGAGTGTACGGAAACCATGCCCCTTTTCTTAAAAAAAAATTGCCACGTTTCGTTTGGGGCTTCGTACTACCCATCACCCTATATCACAAACTGCTTCCCCTGTATCAAAACTTACCGCACGCCCCTACTACAAACGTCACACTTGGATCGAAAGCCATGCCTTCATGCACATTGGCATATAAGGCGTATTTTTTTTTTTTTTCAAATTAGTTTAAGTACAAGTGACTAAAATTAGTTTGCACAGTTTGTTCAGCTTAATGGATTTTGTTGTTTTTTCGTCCATAATTCCTCTACTTAGTCTACAATGACATGCACACCGCACACAAATTATGATAGTGACAATTGGTGAATTGTAAATTTATTAATGGAGGGTAATATAAATATAAAATAACCTACCATTTTGGATTTTATTAAATTCTTCTCTTTTTACAAATAAGTTAAAAAAAATTGATTTTTATCATCCACCAGTATAAGTTTACAAATTTCAAAACTTATTTTTGATGTCGATGGAAATTCCATTTCAATTAAAGAATAAGAAAAGACAGTAAAGCACATTTATTAATGTAGATAACTGACATTTAATGTCTAAGCACATATTTCAAAATTATGTTAAAATGAACTAGAACTTTTGTATATTTTCTTCTCCCCACTTCTTATGTGATTAAACGGCTTGTCGATCAGTTTGTTCAGTTACAACTGTTTATAATTATTTCAAAAAAACACTAATTAAAGTGATTGTTATCAGAGTAATCAACTTAATCCATTAAATCACTTGGAAAAAATACGCCTACCTTGAAAACAGTATTAATTCATTTATTTAATATCATTAACAACATAACAGTTGTCAAAACTTGTTAGAAAGGTGCACTTTTGTAGTTTTTTCATAGTGCAAATAACAGATTTTATTGATTTTTCTTTGATTAAAATAGTTGATTTCACAAACTCTAAAATAGAAAACATGCAGCTTGTGTATGAAATGGCTCATGGTAACAATTGTGTAGCAGAACAAATGTATCAAGAAAGATATGTTCAACGTCATATGCCTAACAAACAAACTTTATTAATATTCCCTCCCTTTGTAAAACGGGTAGTTTTAAGTGGTCTACTGTCCTTGTAGGAAAACCCAGAATGGTAAAGACAATTCAGGTAGAGGAAGCTGTCCTTAATGAAATTGAAGAAAATCCTACGGAAAATTTTAAAAGAAAGCAACTTTATCCCTATTACATATAATATGTACAAACTGTTTTGCCGAGGAAATTTCCCCACAGTAACTTTTTGCACTTGGATACAAAATAAATTAGTAATAAATTCAAGATTTTGATCCCAGTTGTTGTTTACTGATGAGGCATGTTTTTCCCGTAACACAATAATAAATTTTGTACAACAATCACATGTTGGCTGAAGATAACCCACATGCTAGAATTGAAAACAATTTTCAAGAGCAGTTTTCAGTAAATGTTTGGGTTGGAATTGTTGGGGATTTTCTTATTGGGCTTCATTTTCTGCCTCCTAGGCTTAATGATAATTTATGGAGTATATCCTAACCAATATCGTAGAAGATGTCCGAAGAAGGGAAAGACGTTAAATTTGATTTATGCTTGATGGTGCTCTACCACACTTCAGCTTAGTTGCACGTGAATATTTAGATCAAAATTATGTTGATCGATGGACATGCCGGACCAACCTTGACCACCCAGGTTGTCCGATATTAATTCTCTAAAATTGTTAGTCTACAAAACTCCAGTTTAGAGTGAAGAAGATCTAAGAAACCGAATACCAATGACATGAAAAATTACATGATAATGAAAAACATCAAATGAGCGAAAAGCTTAAGAACAGAACAATAAATTAGATTTTATTCTCACTGTCTTAAAAAAATTCGAGGAGCTTAAAGAGAGATTATCTCCAAAAAGTTAAGACCCTGTAGGTTGTTTCAAAAGTTAGTAATGTTAATGGGTACTAAAATATTATACATGCTAAATTTGAATTAATTATCCTTAAAACTGTATAAAAAAAAAAATTAAAAAAAAACAATAACTATCACCCATCATCGAAAGCCTAGACGTTTAGAACATATGTTTATATGAACTTTGTGTTTTAAAATCATACAAGGAATTACCACTTACAGTTTGTCCACGTACTTAATTAACAGCCTGTATACGGAATAATAGAACCATTTTCTTTTACAAATTTTTGATATAGTTGGTCTACAATTATCTCCATAAGTTTACTTTTGGTTTGCTGAGTGTGTAATTTCTTGTCCCCAGTGTGAATTCTCTGTTGTCCAATATCTGCAATTCCAGATATTTATTGTCCTGCGGATATAAAAGTAGCCTAATCCAAAAAATTTTTTTTTACAAATTGGTCATTATTATTGTTACACAATTCATGCATCAGTTCACGAAACTCATTTCACCAATCATTGTCGTCCTCAATTAGCTTGCGCGTAATTTGAGTTTTATATAAGTAGAATTTTTTTTATGCAAAGCTCCATACTGATAACTAATATTTCATCTAAACCAACTTGTTGAATTCATTTATTATTGTTAATTATTAATTAGTTAATGAAGTAGCGAGTGAGTTTCAATCGACGAATACATGGTTTGAGGTATTTGTGGGAACAGCAAACACGTAACATTAGTGTTGCGTTCATTTTTGTTTTCTCTTTTTCATTGAGATGAAAAATACATGCATTTGCATATTTGACAATAAATAATTTAAATGGTCGCCAGTAAATGAAAATTTGTTTATAATGGTACACTGAAATTTTGTAGTTAATTTACATATTTTGTATTGAATATCCTAGATCCATCTTTGACTACTGTGTCTAATAAAGGGTGTTTCAATAAGAAGTTGCATTTTGAAAAGCCTGCCATTTCTGTTATGTCAAGCATGTAGTTGTTATATTTGAAAGCTGTCATCACAAAGCATTGCCAATAAATAAACGTTCGTCGAGCGAATAGCGTTGCATTATTAAAATGGTAATGCCTCGTAATGACAGCGTTCAAATATGACGACTGCACACTTGACATAACAGAAATGGCGGGCATTTCTAAATTCAACCTGTTATTGAAACACCCTTTAAAATGTTCCACAGATCTATGTATATATATATGGTTTTAAGGTGGTCATTCGGGTGATGTAGGTTCTCTTTTTTTTTCTCGAATGTGTGTGTAATTGGTTTATCGTTAAAAAATGGCAGTTTGTCTAGGCATGTGGATAAATTGGCGATTATATATTTATAAACTAACCAACATTACACATTAGTTGTAACATGTGTACGTAAGATATATTTAATATTTTGAGCTCTAATTTTTATTGTTTTTTTGTAAAATTATTGTTTTTTTTTATGTGTAATTATAGAATTTCAGATAGCTCTTCCTTCTGACTCCTCACGTAAAGAACAGTTACTGTGTAGTTTTGCTCAACCCCATTCCCCTGTTAATTCATTTACTTGGGGTAATTTAATTACTTTACGAGACAATATATCAGATGATAAACTCTATCAGGGAGTGCATGAATTTAGAAAACGACATTATTCTGCTCATAGAATGACCCTTGCTATACAGGTAAGCAAAATTTTAAGTTTATTCTACGTTATTTAGTTTAGTATTTCCAATTTCCGTTTAAACAGTCCATCTGAACCGCTGCTACCAAGTAATCTCATTACAAAGCCTGTCTGAGATGGGATAATACGGAAATCGTGCTCGAATATAATGAACAATACCCGTTTTTTGGACGTCCATGACATGTATATAATTATGAGTGAACTCTTGTCAGACGTTTTATAATATTTACACTGAGATTGGAAAACTATACATTAGATAGTCTTGTAAAATTTCCGAAATATAAAAACACGGAAATTTTCCGAAAATTTTCAAAAAAACTGGAAACTGAAAATTTCATAGATTTCATGGGTTCAGGAAAGTTTCCAAAATTTCGGAAAATTTCCGAAACTCGGAAATTTCCGAAATTGGCGACACTTTTTAAAATGTAAAACCTGTAAAACTGTTAACCTAACCTAAAATGATTGTATATGTTATGTGATGATTAAACTGCGATTTTGTGGATACTGTGGATCAATGAGGCAAAAAACGAAATCTAAAGATATTTCACTTTAGGAAAGAAAAAATGTAATCTTCAAATACTGTGGAATAAAATATGAGAATGCATACAGTTATTTACTAACTTGTTATACATCTTATTGTTTTTGTAAAATGAAAAATATTTTGAAATAGGTACATAGAAAATGTGATGATAACTGACATAATGAGATGAAGTAAATGTTTATAAGATAAAGAACTGAACAACCAAAATCAACAATTATGCACAACTCACAGCAATCACAAGAATAATAAACATCGTTCGAAGATTATACAATTCTGCCTGTACAATAATTAATAAATAATAAACATATACAAAATATATGAAAATTACATAATAAACACCATGAAATGTTATGAAATCCTCACGAATTCATGAAATTTTCAGACATTTTGAAAAAATAAATTTTTTGGATTAACGTTTCAACTTTTCCTACTGGAAACTTTATCTATGCAACATTTCGAAATTTCCGTTTCATTTCATTTCCATGAAATGTTTCCTCACTCACAACACTATCAGATATAGATAGTGCTGGTGCATCTAAAAATCGTAGTTGAAGAATTATTTAGGCTATTTGTGAGACCACCTGAACATTAGATATGAACCCTCATATATTGCATCAAAGTTCCTCACCAATTTATGTCACGCTTGTAACATATTTTGATTTTATCGGTTAGAGACTGAAAGAACTAACTCATCTTTTTGCGCCTAGCAGCCAGCAGTTTTTTCTCAGATTAAGTAGCTGCATCATTAGTTAAATTTTTACTCCCCCCCCCTCTGTTTGCTGATATACTTTTCACCAGTTTTATTTTCAACAGGCACGATTACCTATTGAAACTTTAGAAAATTATGTTCTTGATTGTTTTGCTAATGTTCCTAACAATGGGTTACCTCCAGATGATTTTAAACCATTTGCAGAAGGAATTTTTGACACACCTGAGTTTAACAGACTATACTATGTTAAACCAACTAAAGATTTATGCCAGGTAATTTTTGCACATCATTTGTTATAAATTTATTATTCAGAGAATGTAAAACAAAAAAAATCGCTATTAATATGAATCTCCAATTTTTATAGATTGAAGTGAATTTGTTGAACTAAACGTTACATACCTATATAATTGTGACTGGCTAATGGATTACGAGTAAATCCAAAAAAATCCAATGCCAAAAAAAAAAAAAAAAAAAAAAACGTTACATACAAATATATTTATGGTAAGATCAGCAAGTGTGTATATAAATATTTGAGATTTTAAACCACAGAAATTAGACTGAATTATTTTGGATTATCGGAACTGCACTATATTGATTAATGATTATACTACAATACCTTATATATTTGTATTTCTAATCTAACAACAAAAATATATGCATATATGGAGATGTACCACTAAGTTTGCTTTGAAAAATTTTACATTGTCTTGTTGATAAATAATATGTATTTTTTTTTAAATAGCATTATTAATGCTAATTTTACAAATTGATCAAATCACCAACATTAAATTACAGCAAATAGGTAGGTACGTACTAAAAACTGATTACACGTTGTACAGCACTAAAAGTCCTATCTTAAGCCGCGTCCAGATTAGTAAAAATTTACGTCGTGCGTGGCATTCGGCACAAATTCGTGTGTGCGTTTCAAATTTATGCGAGTGTGGACGTGTTCGCCGCATACGAGCACACGCAAAAATTTTCGTCACATTCAACGCACGCAATTCGTGGCTTGTCGGTTTTTTTCAAGACATCAAAGGGATTTGTGCCGCAACACACACTAGTTCAGACACGCACGGCGCACAACGTAAATATTTATGCGGACAGGTTGCTGAATTTGCGTCGCAAATGTTTGTGCCGAATCCTACATTCAACACAACGCATTTATTTCCTAATGTGGACGTACCTTTAAGAGTGATTGAACATGTATTTCTCAAACTGTATTCATGAAATGGGAAAACCTAATAACTCAAAAAAAGGTAAAGTTGTGGAAAACTTGATTTATGTGTTTAGCTTGAAGCTATAAAGAGGAAGAAAATTTTAAGAAAATTCTAATCATGACTACGGATTTTTTGTGTCCATGTTTTGAATTTTGAATAGATTTTATTAGGATATTATATATTTTAGAAATTGTGTTGTTACTAGAAATATTTTTTATTAAAAGTTATATTATTGGACAAACCTGGTATACATATACTGACTTGCTAAACAAGTATGCTTTTAACATTTTGTTTTGCTGCATAAACCTAGTAAATCAATAACGATGTCAATGTTATATTATGGAATAACGAAAATAGCGTTTATATTGATATAAGAAAATAAAGAACAGTAAACATAAATAATGTTATATAATTTATAATTATTTATATAGAATATCGAAGAGCCAATCAACTAAGGCCAATTCTTAGTTGTGCTGTTGTAAATAAAGATACTATATTAATAATAAAATATCATATAATGTTGAATAATACGTTTTTCCATTTAAATTTACTATTTATTTCCTTTGTATAATAGGAAATAAATTGACTTGCTAGGAAGTTCCATGGCGTATAATCCAATAATCTTTTTGAATATCACTTCGAAATAAATATGAATAATGTGAAAAAAGAAGTAGAATTTTTATTAAAACTGATTTACTAGGTTCTTCCAATGCATGGAAGAATTTTATGATGCGATGTTGTCATATGCCTTCACATATGCCTATTTTTAAAATTACTGAAATAACAAAATTTTTTCTCTGGAACAAAAAATTCATATTAGGCTTTTTTTATTTAACCCTTTGCACCGCATCTTTCCTTAAAATTTTGGAACGCATTTTTTTTATTTTTTGAGTAATTAACTCAAACATCAAAATTAATTTTCTTTTTTTGCAAATATTTAATTTTCAACCTTTTTGTTACTTTTAGTCCAATATATCACCTGTTAAAATAATGGCACTCGCATTTCTAGCAGCTTGTACTCGCATAAAATATATTAGAATATTTTAATCATGTTATATGCTGTTGGTTAGGTAATTGGAAGAGCTGATGGGAAGTTATCTGATGATATGAATGTTGTATATATTCAAATCATCAGATGCACATACACCAACATTTAACTTTTCTAGTAGTTTGCATTGGTGCAAACTTAGAGATGGGCTAAAGCACTTACGTTAATTGTCATTTGGTAGTTTTTTCATTTGTGGTAAACTTGTAAATTCATTTATCACTAATGTTACTTGTCTGTATCTTACTTATACAGAACAACTATTGGGTAATTAAATTATTCAAAACTTACCACTTACTCTAAGAAACCAATAATTAAGTGCACTCGATGAATAATCATCGAGATTTATCTTTGTTTATAATATTTAAAGTCATTCATATAAAATATATTTTTAATATGAAAACATTTTAGGTTGACTTAACATGGTGTTTCCCATGTCTTCGTGATAAATATAAAAGTAAACCACATCAGTATATTTCCCAATTATTGGGAGATGAAGGGAAAGGGAGTGTATTGTCCTACTTGAGAAAAAAGTAATAATCATTCATTAGGTAAGATAGTGTTTAAACAGTCTGTTAATTTTAGAGTCTGGGGATTAGCCACATCAATTGGTAATGGTGAAACGGGATCGGAACATAATTCATTGTATGCTCTGTTCACAGTAACTGTTGTATTAACAGCTGAGGGACTCATTCATTTGTATGAAGTAAGATTTTTTAAATTATTTTCTCTGTTATTTTTTTTACATTTACAATATTTCTTATTTTAATAATATCAGTCATTTGATTGTCAGGTTAGTTGTTTTTTCAGTCTGGGTTACCATGACATTCACCCTTGTCTCTGATATAGCACCAAGCTCGCTGATTTGATGCAAGATACCCAATAATGAAATTAAATTATTTTTATGTATTTAATAAAATAAGTTGATTGTTTATATGAATTATTTCAGAATTTATTAATATTTTGCGGTTATCCAACGCCGAACAGAACATCCATGGCAAATAACTACAGCCTCAGTCCACTTTTGACAGGATTATTATTATTATATAGATCTAGATAGTGATTGTTCCCGTTATGTTCCCGTGAAGGTTTGCGCAAGAAAAAACGTTCTTGTGAGAACGTTCTTCTCAGAGCACATTGGGAATGATCCGAAACTATTCAGCACGATCCCAACCATTGCACATCGTCTCATGCCTCAGAGAACCCCACGCGCACACCATGACATTCTCCATGCATACTTTGCTGGTTTTGCTGTTCAGTGTGCACTGGTGTGCACTTTGATTAGTTTGAGTTTGAAGTTATGAATCTGACTGAAAAATTTATTGTTCCTTTATGATGTGAGCTAAGAATATTTAAAATCAAATTTTCCATTTTTTTTTAAGTTGGAAACCACTAAAAATATCGTACCTAGTCCTAATAGTCCTGAGGAATATTTTATTTGCATAGAAGTATAATATAATGTTGAAAGGGAAACTTTGTGTAAACTGCCAAACTAATGTATTTCTTTTGTGTAATCACTGACATACTTTCAGTTTTTATTTCTTTTCTTTTTCCTTGATATTTCATTTGCAGTGAACCAACAATTTGATAAGGTAAAAAAATTATTTGCAAGAACTGAGAATTAATTGTTAGTGTTGGTATGTGAGAAATTTGAGAATTTTTTAAATATATTCGGACAAATATTTTTTTTCGATACATTTTCTAACAGAAAACGTATATTCTCGGGTTTTTTCATTAATGCTCGTTTATTCTTGTTCATGTTCATTCGTGCTCTCAGAATATTCTTCAAGAATATATGCTTGAGCAGTTTACATCACTAGTTTTAGATATCTACTAAATAGAAATACTAATATACGAACGTAATTATTTATTTAGTACAAAAATTATATACACCTAGATAAATATTTTAACACTTATTTTTTGCCGCTCTTGATAAGGACGCCAAATTCGATGTGTGTAGACCACGTTGGTCGCAATATAAAGTTGTAAAAGGGAAAATTTTAATGAGTGGAGCTTCACACGTCACATGCAGGAGCATCGTCCTACCTACCTACCTTACGTAATGTAATTGTAATGCAGTCTTGATCTATATCGGTTTTCGGAACGGTATTATTTCAAATTCAGTTTATTGTGTCAGTATTTTTATTCTCTTATATTTTTACTTAGTTTTTATTATCATTTATAATCTTAGTTAAAATGGGTTTTAGGAGAAATAAATGTGGGAAATCACGACATAATGATCCTAACATTAAACATCATAGATTTTCAAAAAATGAAAAACTAGGAAGTAAATGAATATTGCATTCAAGTAAACATACACTGTGTCCCAGTTAAAATTTTTCCCCAGTAGATTAGTAGCTTTATTAAATAATTTGAAAATTCGTATCCTAGTATTTTTGGTGATGCTGATTGAAAATATGATATTAAATTTATAGTACATATGTTGGTGATATGGATACGTACTCCAACTTTGTTATTTGAATAGGCACATGCATATTTTATCATTTTTTTTTATTTATGAAATTGTCATTCGAAATATACCATACAACCATAACCTGGCGTGTTGAGGAAAAAAACGAATTTTGACCAATACTTTATATGAACTACACACATAATACATACTGATCTAGATAGCCATGGATGCCTTTTTTAAAAAAAAAATTTCGACAACTACTCACTTGTAGCGCTCGCGTGCACGTGTTATTAAATCAACTAAAAACTAAATGATGAAACTTTTCTTTTAGTATATTCGTAGTATTTGCCGCTAACTATACCGTTCCTGGTTCCTGGCTTTTATTTGCATAAGATGCACCGTTTAAGACTAACAATGCATTTTTTAAAATCTTGCTCTGCTTAATTTTATTTTCTCTAATTTTCTTATTCAATATCTCTGGTACGATTCAACCATTTTTCGTCAAATTTGCTATGCGAGTTACACTGGTTGTCAATAACATTCAATTAAGTTTTAAAACAAGTCCATTTGGATGTGTGTATAAAGGTGGCAAGGGGTAAACCACCCTCGTAATTTTTCATCACCTACTATATCTTTGTTAATAGTTGACTTTAGAGAAAAAAAAAAATTTTTTTCTTCATTATTTGTCTTGTAGAATACCTCGATGCCGAAATTTACAGGACTCTCCGCGCGTATATTATTTGAACAAATTCTCTGGTATTTACTAATAATAATTTGATAATAATGAATTTTTTGTGGGACTTTAAAATTTAAAGAGAACAAGCTTTCGAATGGTAAAAAGTTATTGACGGATGTTTGAAAGTAAAGTGGCAATGTAAACAAAAAAAAGCAATTTTCAGGGATGACAAAATTGTTAGAAAATATTTTTTGAATTCTATTATTAATAATAATGAAAATATCAATTGGCCACTGAACAACTAAAAGTCGTTTCTTTTTGCAAAAAACCACAAATTTACAGAAAGATCAATTTCGTAACAATCATAACTCATGGAAATTTCAAATAGTTTTGTCAGTTAGTTTTTGAGAAATTAATTTGCAAATACCGTTATATCGAAAATGGTGCCGAATTTCGGTGCATCTTTTACATTATCATTCAATATTTCAAAAACTATTTTCACAAAATGTTGACACACTACAGTAAATAGTGTATGTACTGATATGTGCAGAAATTGTCTAATTCGGTTGTCTAGTGTTTTTCTCATAGGCGTTCAAAGTGAGGGCTCTATTCCTTTAAAACGCATGATAGTAATGACAATAACTAAGTAAATCATCTTCCCTGTAAACTAACAAACTGATTACTGATTTATTATTATTGCTGCACTTTGCACCGCAGCGCAATGTTTGTGCTTGGGCATTAACCTAAGCTGTGGAGAGGGCACAAATTCTTGGGAGAGGGGCATTTATTCCCTACTAATCATTTACGAATGAAAATGAATAAGAACTTATTATCGCCGTCTAGAAATAGAGTGAAATTTGAACTTTTTAAATATTATTTGAGGATGGCATTGTTGATTGTGAGCAGTAAGCACGCTTGCTTTTTGTAATTATCTAGGTATATATTATCTTTGTTTAATATACAATGACAGGAATCGTAAATACTTGGTACCTACAAGCAAACAAACAAGCAAAGGAAATACAATCCATGATAAAAATTGGCATAAAGTGCTAAAAATGAAATTAGCTGGCAAATTTACATCATAAAAATATTCCAAAGGTGGAGGGAATTTAAAAATGTCATTAAAATCTTGGAGTCCTTATTTATTTATTTATTTATTTATTTTTTATTTGTATTTCATATCTTCATTTATATTTTAAGCTGCGTTAACCTATTAGGAAAATAAACCCTACCATTACTAAATGAATCTCTCATTAATATTAGATTATTAGTTTTTCTTTATTGATTGTTTTTGTACTATATATGCTTTTTAGGTGATAGAAGTAATATATTCCTACATAAATATGTTAAAACGAATAGAACCTCAGGAAAGAATATTTAAAGAAATAAAAACAATTTCAGACACTTCGTTCAGATTTTCCACAGAAGAAACTGCAGTTGATTTGGTAGAAGATTTTTGTTCCTCTATGCAGGATTATCCTCCAGAAGATTATATTACTGGTTCTGATATTTATTATGAATATGATGCTGAGGTATATATGAGGTTAATAATATCAAGTTCATTTAATAGAATTATGTTCAGTTAGTAGAGGATCCGAATTAAAGACGACCTTCATCCATCCGTTTAATGGATGAAAAATATTTTACATTAATTTTAATGTGTTATAAAATATATCGCGAGTGGTTTGGCTAAAAAATTCCTGGCAAGACTATGATTAATTAAAAATTCAAAAATAACATTGCACTCATTTGTTTAAGGAACAAATTTTATTCCAATCGACACTATGAAGCCTATAGAATATACAAACGTTAGGTTGTCTATGTTTTTCCTGGCGTAACTATTGGGTTGGCAGGTATAAACAGGTAATTCGATACTAATAATTTACATTCATCTGTTTAATGAATAAATCTTATATCAAAATAAAGGTAATTAAATTGCGAACAGAATGAAATAGGGTTGTCTACGAAAAATCAGGTTTAAATTCCGGTTGGCGAACTTTAAAAAGCGAAATATTGGTGAGAATGAAAATGTGCGACAAAGAGGACTGAGCAAACTATCCGGTGCGATAGAAGAGGACGCAGCATTGCAGCACCGCGAAAGGATCGATAAAGGAACTATTAAGACAGAAACACTACTCGCACTGGATAGAGATACCGGGAATGAGGCAGTCACGCTTGTTCATCGGAGAAATATCTAGAGCAAGGACCAACGAAATGCTAAAGCTGAGCAGAAAACAGCTGAGGTGTACAGTGGGAATATTAACAGGACACTGCACACTAAACAAACACCTAACCAATATAAGGGTGAAAGACATTCCAGATTGCAGGATGTGTGGTGAAGAGGAAGAAACTCCCCACCACATCTTATGCGAATGCCCAGCCCTAACGGCAATGAGACTAACACACTTCGAGGGACCACTTTTAACCCCGAAAGAGATAGCCAGAGCTCCCATAAACTGTATGGGAGCTCTGGAACAGAACGGGTCTTATGGAGTAATGAGACTGTGGTGTACAATAAGCTTAAGCTTCAGTACAGCGGGCAGTCAAAACCGCAACCCGTAAGGAAAAAAAATGCAATTTGTTCGTGCAATTGAGAAGGGTAGCGATAGACTAGTAAATACTCAGAGCATTATTTTGGTGCAGTTAACCTCAATATTCCAATCAAGAGAACGTGCTACTATGCATCGTTGTTATTAATTGACAATATATTATGATAAAAAATGGCTAAAAAGTGTTTTTTGTGTTACTCGGACGATTCTGTAATTGATTTTAATGATGAAACTTTTAAAAATTGTTCATTGAAGTTGGCTTTTCGTGAAAAAAACTATAAATACAATGAAGTTGAGCTAACCAACGCGTCACTCGATTTTGTTGGTTATCATACCTCGTGTTATAAAAAAATCACTGCTTTAGGAAATAAATATAATGAATTGCACAAACAAATAGTATGCGCACTCTCTTTCATCCGATGGACGAGCCGCGCCAGCTGCAATGCTACGTCCTCTTCTATGGCACCGAATAGTTTGCTCAGACCTCTTTGTCGCACATTTTCATTCTCACAAATATTTCGCTTTTTAAAGTTCGCCAACCGGAATTTAAACCATATTTTTCGCAGATAACTCTATATCATTCTGTTCGCAATTTAATTACTTTTATTTTGATATAAGATTTATTCATTAAACAGATGAATGTAAATTACTAGTATCGAATTACCTGTTTATACCTGACAACCCAATAGTTACGCCAGGAAAAAAATAGACAACCTAACGTTTGTATATTCTATAGGCTTCATAGTTTCGATTGGAATAAAATTAGTTCCTTAAACAAATGAGTGCAATGTTTAAAGAAAAGTTGTTTTTGAATTTTTAATTAATCATAGTCTTGCCAGGAATTTTTTAGCCAACCCACTCGCGATATATTTTATAACATATTAAAATTAATATAAAATATTTTTCATCCATTAAACGGATGGGTGAAGGTCGTTCTTAATTCGGATCTTAGACTAAGTCTGACATTAGAAATTTTTCCAATTAAAATATTTTATGTGCCTTACTAAAAGAATATACTGACTATATACACATTCAATTCACTTCTGAAAACACAGTAATGCACTTAAAATAGTATGAATAAATCCACTGTATTATTATTATAAGTCAAACATTCAGGCAGAAGTTATACCATAGTACACATTTTATGGGCTAAGTGTCATCCAAATGGAAAATATCTAACCAGCACTAGTCTAAAAATTTTCAGTCACTTATACTGTTTTATTTTAGGCAATTAAAATGCTTACCAATCTTCTTCGACCAGAGAAAATGAATGTCATGGTAATGACAAATACTTTACCCAATAGTTTAAAATATGAGAAAGTTGAAAAATGGTTTGGTACCGAATATACAGATACAGGTAGAACTAATTTTATTTCATAACTAGCTGGTACAAAAGCGTTAATCATTTTTGTAGACATTCCTCAAGAGTGGATTAAAAAATGGCAGTCTGTTGAGCCATTTCCTGAATTAGACATTCCTTCACCTAATCCATATTTAACTACTGATTTCTCAATATTACCAGATGTTGAAAATCATCCAGATTATCCTCAAAAAGTATTAAATTCAGCATTACTTGAAATGTGGTATCGAAAAGATCAGAAATTTAAATTGCCTCTTGCATATTATAACTTTTACTTAATTAGTCCTTTGGCGATAGAATCAGTTTCGAGGTATAGTAGTTGTCACCTTCAATCCTGAAACCTCAAAATATATAATAGCTAACATTCTGTACAAACATTGTCTTTAACATAATGGATTAATTTAATAATAATTTACAAATAGGAATGAATACTAAAAGTAATACCTTGTATTTACAAGGTCCAGAAGTGAAAATTAAATAAAGAGCCGTCAAACAAAGAGGAGTGATTAAGTTTTAATTGTGATTGCACACTAGTAAAAAATGTTTACCAAGTAAATGGAAATCCTTCTTGAAGCCATCTCGTATACCATTCCCAGACCGGTTTCTGGTTATGGCCTTCATCAGTGCGAAGTAGGTACACGCAACATCAACAAGGAGAATTCCAGAATCATAAGTCCCTATATGATAGTAAAGTACCAACGAGTTAATGGTAATTCCATCTACCAGTGTCAATTGCAATATAACAAATTGGAAAGATGCTCTGACGCACCATACTAATAAAGGTATAATAAAAATTAAATCACCGAAATATTCCAGTACTATACCTTTATTAGTCAATAATAATAAATTAATATAAACAAATTTGCATGAAAAATGAATCTAAAACAAAATTTCAAAATGGTGTAACTATAAAAAAGGTACATTTTTTTATGAAATTAAAAAAAAATTCCGATTCTGAATAAAAAAAATATTTTACAAATTGTTCAAAAAAGGATCTGGTGATGCACAAAATTTGTTCAACATTTTTTCACAAATTTAAAATATCCATATTTTTTTTTTTGCAAAACTTCCTCATTTAGTATTGATAGTTGTTATGCATTAAAGTATCTCTTGGGTCCATGCTCCAATACTAAGATATGACATAACCTAAATATCACCAGCCACCACTGGTAAAATGGCAACACAACATTACCAAATTCAGTTTCATTGGCTGCTTATGCTCAAAAACTTAAGAATAAAATTAACGATCTTACATGTTTATATAAGCAAGAATATTAAAAAACTCCCATTAAGCTTTTACCTCGGCAAACAGAAATCCTTTTTTACCTTGCTATGAAACTTAGTAGATGTACATCTTGTTTACAGCAGTTAACTATTTTAATCAGTTTAGGCCAAGTATTACCTCGTTCATATACAGATTGATATAACACCATCTAAGTGAATTAAAAAATATATATATTTGAAGAAGGCACGGCATAAAAATATTAAATGTTTTTTATCACAATTTTATCCTAAATCTTATATTAGACAACACAGAATGAATTAATTATATATTTAAGGGTTTCTTGATCGAGGTTATTATTTTTAATGTAATTAATCAGAATAAAAGACATTTATTATTGTACTTCAGTCCTGTCCTGTTGGACATGTTGATAAATTTGCTGGTAGTTGCCATCACTGAAGAAGTATATCCAGCAACAAACGCAGACCTATTCCACAACTTTTCTATGCACGAAAAAGGTTTCATGATAAAAGTGTCTGGATACAATGAAAAGCTTCCTGTGAGTGAAATAATTTACTTAAATATGTAAACATTAGTATTTCCACCAAATTTAAATAATTCCGTGTGCAGAATGATTTATTTATTTAATTCTGTTCTTTTAATATAGCTCCTTATTGAAGTCATTTCGGAATATTTAGTGACGATTCATGACCACTTAACAGAAGACATGTTTGATGCAGTGAAGGATAAAGTTATAAAAAGCTATTACAACAAAGTTTTGAAACCATCTACATTAGCAAAGTAAGTACACATACAACAAGAACCAAAGTAGAAAATTTAGATATTATTGCAAGAGAAATTTCGTGATATATACAGTATGTTCATGGATCAACTTTTTGAGAAAAAGTAATTCTACATAAAAGATTTAGCTTTCCCAAAAAATATGATATAAGTACATTGAGAAACTTTATGTTACTTATACAGGGTACTCAAAAATTACAATAACGCATAAGAGGAACAAAATGTTAAATAAAATAGTGGTTGCAAATTTTATATCCAACTAAAATCCAAAATTTTTGATTGAATATTATTCTGTAATAAGGTACCATTTCATTGTTAGGTATTTTGTGACATACTTACCATCACAATGCTTATTTGTGCGTGTGTGACGTATCACTTTGGCGCTCTTCAGTACAGTAACGGTACTTTGAACTTTTTATTGCTGTAACGGTCTCGAACACCAGTTCCTGTTTTAAAGTGTAGGAACACCACTTTATTCTATCAGCGGTATGAAAGAAGCTAGGGTAAATCAGTGAAGAAACGGAATGCCAGGCGGTCTGTGTGTATGTGGTTGTCATTTACGTAGCAATGGACAACTTCACCTTACCTACCGAAAATGTTTTAAATAAAATGCAGAAGTTCAACTTCACTTACTCTATTTATTTAAGACTGCTTCACACAAAAATATATATATACACAACAGTTAAGTTGTAATACAATGTAAATATTAACCTGTATTACAACCAAGGAACCAAGCAAGAGGTTATTAAAATGCAAAAAGTGGTGATCGATTATGTTATATCAAGTACAGCTAAGTTATGGAGGCTACTACTATGGTATTACTATCAACTATTTACTACAAGCATCTACACAAGCAAGCAAGCAGTGATTCAAAATAAAGCAAGGGTACGGCAACTACTACTACTGGTAGCTACACCAAGCGGTATTACGGTAAGTGGTCAGTGCAGCAATATATTTAGTGGTAAGCGGTTACGAAGTACTAGCAAGACACAAGTGCAGGAGGTCAGTCCAGGGACAGGTGGTATATTTGACTGTATAATCGCTAGCATGCTATAGTTTAAGATTAGCGCCTCATATCCCTGATTTAGGGTTTATTGACTACGTGTAGCGGACGGAACGGCCATGTCGCTTCGCGTTTACTTAGTAAGGTCTTATCCACATACAAGGTATTAGAACCTTACTGGTAGTGAAACTATGACTGAGATGGAACTCTATCCACACACGAGGCATTAGACTTCTATCTTTACGTCGGCTACCACAGACAATGACTACCGAATATTTCCGTTGCTCTTATAACTATAGCACTGTAGTTTAGTTCACTGACTCGTATTTTAATATAAACTGTCCCTTAAACTAACTAGACCAGAGATGTGTGGATGCATGAACGTTAACGCTCGGTAATTACTTATAATTCAGTGCGATAGGTATCACATCAACTTCAAGCTTATACTTCTTTACAATTTAAATTCAGTGATCACGGCTGACGGACGGATTGGTTAGTACCTGACTTCCTGGGACACGGCGTGATATTCTATCCACACACAAGGTATTAAAATCTCACTTATGCCACTCCGCGTTTACCTAGTAAGTCTTATTCACACACATGGTATTAAAACCTTACTGGTAGTGAAACTATCACTAAGACGGAACTCTATTCACACACGAGGCATTAGCGTTCTGTCTACGTCAGCTACAACAAATAATGATAGATAGCCGCTCGATGCTAACGGTTAAATAGATAACCCTAATTTTATCAATGAATCGTGAATTTTCCTAAATATTTCTGGTTTATTCGGACAATAGGCACTTCGGACAAAATAACATAACAGTATATTCGGATACAAACGGTAAATTGTAAAAATGCAAAATAAAAACGGTCAAAGTAATTTTTACCACTATCGGATTGCGGAGTGCACTGGAGATCGGTAGCTGATTGCGGCTTACTAGAACGGTCACTATTGGTATTGGAGAAAAAGGCAAGTCGAAGAAGTCGCAGACAAGTGATTCTCTCATGTGGTATCATTCAATTTATATGAAAACACTTGGCAAATAATGGCGGGGATCTGTGCGACGCGCAAGCGTGTCGACTGCTGTCCGTGGCAAACGTTATTTCAGCTTATCTCGGCGCATCGTATTTAAATAAATTCCCTGCGTTAATTCATATAAACAAATGTTTATAAAATATACTAAGGTTGGGAATCGCCTTCTCATAATTTTCAAACTATATTTCCAAAAAGAAATAATTTAAAACGGCCATGTACTAATATTTAAAATAAATCAATTAATAACTTATTCGGTAAATTATTAAACAAATAGAAAACATATTTCTTTACTATGAATAAATGATTTCAAGTTGCTTGGAAATCAAACTAAATTAAATTAAACTACTTTCCTCTTACTTGATTGAGTACAAACACAATAAACGATTTATCATTAGAATAATAAACTAACTAAGATTACCCTGGAAAGTAACCGTTTGAAACAATTATATTAGTGAAATAATTATTATTTCAAATACTGAACTTGCAAAAATAAATTTAACTTTGGTTCAAAACGGTTTTAAAAGAAATATTAATACAAGTTATCGTATACAGGGTGTACCAAAGTGAACGAAAACAATACAATAGAAAGCTAGTAACGGAAAAATCACTTTGTTACAATTTTATAAATTTAGAATTGTTTATCTGATACATACTAGTCAGCTAAATAGAAAGGTGGCAAAAACTGACTAACAGTATCTACTAAAAATTCTCTTACTTCACAAACATTCCAATATTGACTTGAAATTTTCAATATTGATTGACTATAAAATTTTAAATATTTTTTTTTAACATTTTCTAAAATTAAAGATACTGCCAAAGCAAATTTCAAGTTTATGTTAGGAAAGCATAAACTTTTATGTAGAAACATTTTTTTCTTGAAAAGTTGAATATTTTTGCAATTTCACCTCTTGTAAACCTCATCCACGACATACTGTTGATATATTTTTCTTAATCATTTATTTAACGTTGGCCTATTTCCGCTACCAGGGCCAATCACCGACGCCAACTTCGTGATATAGTTCCTATTGAACACAACAATATAGCAAACTTACAATTAATATCAATTTCACACTAAATACTGAGAAAAGATTATTTTTACTTTGTAAAAAAAAACAAAAACCATGTAAAAGCTATATACACGTAACAGCTACTTTGAATATGGCCTAATGAGTGAGAGATAGCATATGCATTTAATCTTAGCACAAACAGCATCGACACTCGGTGGAGGGACTCAGTTCACCTCAGTCACGTGCATGAGGATCCTCGGCTCGATAGCCGACCCAGGTCTAGCTATTCTGAGAGGAGTAAAGTGGGGAGAGTTGAAGTACATGCGTTATGAGCCTGTTATTGCATATTCAAAATCATTTGTAATGTGTATATGCAATTTTTCCAGTTTAAAATTAATTCATTACAAATAACAATTTGAACCGGAATAAAATTTCACATAAGAATTATCATTTATCTATTTTTAAGAACAGCCGAATAGTCAAGGTTAACATAAGGATTGCTGTCAGCATAGATATTATGATATGTAATGCATTTTTTGACAATTGTTTTTATTCACTATATCACGTACATGGTATTGTCGTGGCAAGTGTTATAATAGATGGACGAAGCGAGGCAAGACGTGCGGTCATCCAGAGTCCTGTCGGTTTAAACGAGTTAGATGATAGGTTAACTTGTTTTCGACCACATCTTACCACATCCGTCACCTACTATATTGCTTGCCGATACCATATGTGCAGGGTGTAATGTAAGATAAGACAAATTGTCAATACACAAATTAAGTATGTACTATTATTTATATTGTGTCTAAATGTTCTGCAGCTAAATTTTGGCACCTATCAAAAAAAATCCATTTAAGTTTACTGCACAACGTCTGTAGATTTAACATATATTTAAAGTTTAAAACTGATGTGGTTTTTCGCATAACATGTGATGATATCATTTGGAGATGATTAAAACTCAGTTTTAATCATCTCCAGATGATACCAACGTGCGTCGAGAACAGTACCTGGTGTTTTGTGGAAAACCACGTGTGTTAGCTTCACATCAAAGGTGCAATCCACTTCAGGGTTTATAAAATTTGTAAAATTATTCCAATAACAAAAAAAAAAAAAATGTGTGCTTAGAAAAATCTATTCTAGAGGGTTTTATGTTTGTTAAATATCTAAACTGCCTGATCAGCGGGTGCCCCAAGAAATAATTAAAAAAAAACAAATAATTAAGTTGATAAATTAACTCCTATATGAAAAAGTCTATCTGACAGCACATTTTTGTCACTTTGACAGCAATAAAAAAGGTGCATCGTTTTTTATCACCAATAAAAATATATAACAATTTATAACAACTGTATTTTTAATAACTGTTCCTTTAAATAATTGTATAAATAAAGATAATTATTGTTGTTGTTCGTTCACATATTCTGTCGTTAATTTATCTTGCCAAAAAACACTCGAGCTTTTCTTTTATGGATAAATTTCTTTGTAACGAAAATAATTTTGCCAATCAGTAATTTTGCTCGAAAAACTGACATTTGACAAAATCGCTCGACCTGCGGTCTCGCGATTTTTTCATGTCAGTTTTTCTTATAAAATTACTGACTGGCAAAATTATTTCGTTACAAAGAGAAATTTATCCGATAAAAAAAGGTCTTGTGGTTTTACTGTTGATAAAATTTTGCCAGCTTAACAACAAAAAATTTATATTTTTAAAAACTTTAAGGTGTTGCAATAGTTCCCTAATGCTTATTGTTTATACAGACCGCTAGGAACACACGACTAGCAATATGCGCAGTTTACAGTCGCCCGTCTGTTGCCAACTTGAGCTGAGCAATGAATGTAGGCTGAATACGAAGTCCAAACGAAACTTAACGATTGTGCATTAGTGGCCAGAGCACTGAGAGGAGCAGACAACAGACTAACCGATTTCAGAATCGTTAAAACTGGGGTGTTGCTTGTTCAGATGGGCGACTGTAAACTGCGCATACCGCCAGTCATGTTCCTAGAGGTCTGGTTCGATTTATATAATGATTTCTTACCTTTTTATGTTCAATGTTTTTTTTTTTTTAGAGATGCTAGGTTAAATTTATTAGTAAACAACTATTGGACACCTGTGGAAAAATATTCTGCATTATTGGATATTACATTTGAGCAAATTAAAAAATTTTCACAAGATTTTATGAAATCTCTTTATGTGAAATCGCTAGTTCAAGGGAACGTTTCCTTAGATGTTGCCACAGAAACTGTTACTAAATTTGTGAATAGTCTTCACTGCACCCAACTTCCCGATAACTCGTATCCAAAGGTAAACCATTTCATTATTTTTAATTTAATTTTATTGTTTATTTATTTACAGTTCAGGGTAGCTCAAGTACCAAAAGGTGAGAAGTGCTGTAGGATCCAAGGATTTAGTGAAAACGATTCAAACTCAATAATTACCAACTATTATCAGTCTGGCCCTTTTACAGTTAGAACTAGTGTCATAATAGAAATAATTATGGTGAGTTTATAAATTGTAAACTAACTATATTTTGATTATTATTTTGTTATTTTGCATAATTGAAACGTTTTAGCTGATTATTGAAGAACCTCTCTTTGACATATTACGTACAAAGGAACAACTTGGGTACCATGTGTATTGTTCAATCAGAGATACTTTTGGTATTTTGGGATATACTGTAACAGTTAATGCTCAAGCTACGAAACACTCAACATCTTACGTAGACAACCGAATTGAAGAATTTCTCAAACACACACGGGAATTATTAGTTGATACTACTGAGAGAGAACTAAGTCAAATAAAGGAAGATTTAGTTAAAACGAAACAGTGCATAGATGTACATTTAAAAGAAGAAGTTGATCGTAATTGGTCAGAAATTATTAGTGATGATTATTTGTTTGATAGACTGAAGCGAGAAATTGATGCTATAAGAAATATTAATATTGATGAAATTAGAAATTGGTGGAGCAGTCATAATGCATTTGGAACTCAAGATAATTTTAGAAAATTGAGTATTCAGGTAAATCATAGTGGTCATTTTGTTTGTAAAATTAGGGCGACATAGTTTTCTTTAGAATATATCTTATTGACCCCCATGGAAAAATAAAGTAAAACGGTAATAAAATTGAAGCTAATCATTTATTGAGTCGGAAATGTTATAAATCAAATAATCATGATGTTATAACAAAAAAAAAACACATTTTTGTTTTTTAATCTTAATTTTTTTCTTTTGCATGTCATGTGTTAAGATTGTTTAAATTTGGAAAACTGCGCCCTGACTCTAAAATTGGTTTGAGAAAGATGAATTTGTTTTTTAGAGTCTAAAGGTGTGTAGGTGTTCTTTATATCTAATTTCAAACGATTGACCAGTTTGACCCACATAAAGCGCATTACAATCCGGATGTAAATTTATAAACTCTTAGTTTCTTCAGTTTGTTAGTTTTGTCTTTAATATTATACAAAATAACTGATAATATTGACTCAGATTTAAAACTAACTTTTAGATTATGTTGATGTCAAGTATTTTTTCTGAACTTTTACCAAAGTATGTTAAAGATACATATTTATTAGTCTTTAATGTATGGGTAAATACTATAATCCAATTTAAATTGTTTTTTATTAAATAAATTTTCTATAGTAATTTCCTGAAAACCGTTATTATTGGTTTTATAGAGTTTAATTCAATTTCTAAATGACCTGAAGCTCTATGTGTCAGAATTATATGCTGTTAATTTATGAGATTCAAATAATCGCTATAAACAATAACTGAACATGAATCATTCGAAGCAATCATGCATTTTTTAGACTGAGAAAACTGAATTTTATTATACAAAATGTTTGTGCCTGTTGTACAAAATATATTTTTATTTTCATTTTTAAGTACAGAAGAATAAAAATTATTTTCTGTCACTTGCAGGTTGTTGGTCACAATAAAAAAAAGAAGAGAGAAACTAATCCAAATGCCTTTTACTCAGGTGAGAATCACTGTGTCAATGTAGTTGCAATAATTCCAGGTGGATAAAAATGGATCCTTTTTAACAGTGAATAAAGATTTGATTGAATAGAGATTTTAAATTTTGGATGGTTATAAAGAGTGTTGAATTTGTTGTAATCCAAAAATCAAGGCATGTTTTAAAAACTGACCAATATAATATTTTCAAGTCGATAAGTACACAAACACCTTAAAACGAAATAGGCTTATTTTGTTATAAAGAAAACTATCAATTGGAATTAGAACTAATTGTAATTTTAACATATTTGCGAACCATTCTTTCTGCAGTTTCATGTTGTTTTAATAAAATTTTCATGCAAAAATGGTGCCAGATTTAGCCAAACCCAAATATATTGTTGAAACTTGTTATTAGAAAATGATTATTGGTATGCGAAAAGAATTTTGAGATTTTCAGGTTAAAAGATAATCAAAGGGTAATTTGTAATAAAAAGTTGTCACCTTATATGAAAATTAGCGGGTGAAGGCATGTCTAGTCTTTTGTGTAGATTCCTAAAATTAGCAAAACCACTTTTTTATTGATTGTCATTTGACAGGGCTGATGCAAATCATTACATCTGCCACTTATGATAATAATAAATAGATATGTGCTCGAATTATACATGTGTGCCAAAATTAAGCATTTACAAAAGTTTGAGAAGAAAAAATGTATGGAGAAGTGCAAGTGGTGAAAACAGGAAGTGGTCGAAAAAAATAAAAATCGATGACAATGCTATACAACAAACTGTCCATAGTTTTTCGTAAAAAAAATGAACTGCCAACGTTACAAAAAATAATGAATGCTGTCATCCCCAAAATGGGTAAGGACACGTTAAGAAAAATTTTACACAACATGAAATTTAAATATGGAAAAATAGACAGAAAGAGCATTATTATTGAATGAAACGAAATAATAGTATGGAGAAGAAATTATCTCGGGAAAATCGAAAACTTTCAAAAGCAAGGAAGAGAAATTTATTATATGGATGAAACATGGGTCGATGAGGAACATACAGTGACAAAAGCATGAGAGGATGGAAATGTCAAAAATGAACGACAAGCAGCAATTGGAGGCTGGTTAACTGGTATAAAAATGCCATCTTGAAAATGTCGCCATTTGATAGTGAGATTACCACGAAGAAATGAATGCAGATGTGTTTGAAAAATGGTTTGGATGCATTATTGAAAATCTGGAGCCAGAGTCTGTCGTTGTCATGGATAGTGCCCCATATCGCTAAAAATATGAAGCAATGTCATAATCATGTAGAAAAATAAAAATTCAAAAATGGTTGAGAGAGAAGGACATCCTTTATGATAATCTAATCGTGGAATTATTTCGGCTTGTGAAGTTACAATTATTTCATGTGGGAAATAGGGATATTGGCAAACCACCCACAAAAAAAAAAGAACGCACCATAAGCGATACTTAATGAGTGATGTGGACATTTGCTTTTAATTAAAACGTTTTCTAAATAAAATAAATTTAATTCAGTATGTTTATTACAAAGAAATAAGGATATATTTTTTTCTATACTGAATGAAAACCCAAAAATTATTAAATTAGATTTTTAGTAATGTTGGTGACGCATAAATTATATATGCATACATATGAATTTCAAAAAAATGCCATTTGAAAAAGTGCTTTATTTAATGCAGCATATTTTTGCCCCTGCCAAAACCAAACGCACGTCCCTGTTCCGAGATGAAGCCTCGACATGTGGAAGACATTAAATTCAACACTTTTTTGTTTTACAGTACACTACATTATCCAAAATTTTAATTTTCATGTTTAAATTTCATCAGAATATGACTGGTAATAAAAATATTGCTCTATTCAGTCAATTTGACCAATCATGTTACTGGAATAAACCTTTTCTTCTTTTAGATCCAATTTCATCAGGCCAACTGACAGTTAACTTCCTAGGTACAGAAGAAACAAGTAAGACGGAAAATAAACCTATAGATTATTTTATTAATAATATACAAACATTTAAGGAAAATTTATATTTGTATCCTGCGACACATAAATTAATTTAATTTCAGCCATAATGTGAATTTTTATTGTGTGATATTTATTTTATTGAAATTTACACTTGTTGAGTATTTCATAAAATTGTATGAATATAAAAAATTGATTTGAAAATATTCTAATTATTGAATCTTTAGATTGATTGATATGGTGTTTCTGTGAGTATGCGTGTATGCCTTGTTCGTTTGTCACTGTATAAACATATCCAATTATGACAGATAAGAATTTTACAATTGGTATCGCCCACTTTTTTTTTAATTTGCTTATCTGACTGTTAAAATATCTAATCCGATATTTTGTGGAAGTCTGACCACATTGGTTTATAATTCTATAAGGATGAACGTGAACATGAATGTGTAAAGATATGTCTGTGTCGAAGTGCATGTTGGTTGTATAGATCGGGAAGCTTCTTTGGGGTTATGCGGTTTAATCTTGATATGTAATTGTTTATAAATATGTAGTGTTGTAAATTTCCAGAAATATTACTCAAGGAAATTTCCAATGACCTTGGACATATTTTAAATATTGAAAATATTAATTTTATTGGTTTAAAATGTCTAATAATTTTCTAAGGTTTACTACATTACGTTTTTTTTACCAAGGGAGATTACATTTATTTGTTCAATTTTTTTTAATAGAGAAATTTGTACAGTACAAAAGTCAGTTTAATATGTTAATAAAATTAGTTAATTAAAAAAAAACCTTCATTTTGATGTGGTTTGGTTAACAAGGGTAAAATATTTTTCTAAGATTTAAGAATTTATGTGAAGCTCGACATTTAGTAGAGATTAAAAATTGCAATTATCTCCTAAATGAAGCCGAAATCAAAAAGTAAAAAAGTTAGTGCGTACATATTTTTTAACAAAATTATTAAATTGCAAGCCCACACGCAGGCCCAAGCGATCAAGCTGTCTACACCATTTAATACTAAAATATGTAGTATTTTATGTACTTTTCAGTCTAAATATCATTCAAATTACTGGTCGTTTGGATATTTGAAAAAAATAATAAAATTTTAACACCGTGTATTTCTGAAATGAAGCAAGAATAGACTCATATTGATAGCAACTATTTGTCTTATTTTTGGGTGAGGATTCTCCATTTAAATAATGGAACATTTTTTTAAACACCCTGTATACACAGTTAAAAGTGCAAAATGAAATACCAAATTACTCAAATACTCAAATTATTATTTGAGATATCTAATTTTTAATGAAGCGAATGAAAATTCATGACACAAAAAAGATGTAGTGGCAAAAGTAAGGCAAATCTAACCTAATAAGTAACAATTGACAATGGGAAATTTCCCTGGAAATTCATTTGAAATTTCCAAATCTAACAACACTACAGTATAGCCGTATCGCTTCTTCGTGGTTTTATTTAGTTGATAAAATTACGGGTAATTTATTTTTAATTACTTTACCAGTAACATTATCAGTGTTACCTATCATTTTAAAAATTTGAGTATCACAAAAAAATGTATAAAGTTCATATCTGTAGCTTTTAAATGATATCAAATACATTTTCAGAAATGTGCTGCCTGTAATAACTATTATTATAAGTTTACAAAAAAAATATTCGAGAAAAAAAATCAAAATTAATTTGCTGTTAATTAAATTATAAGAAATACAATAAATAAATACATAATGGGTCTGACGAATAAAAGGTAGCATATGCTTTTACTACATATTTTTGAAGCAAAACCTTTGATTTATATGATTAATATTTTCAGAACATTTGCTTTATACTTAAAGTAGAAGCATTTGCTTTGCTAGCAGCAAAAGCATTAACAAATATGAATAATACTAATTATATGAATAAAACTGCATGTTTACTATCTACCTTAGTATTTGCTTCAATAAATGTGTAGGTACCTCAATAGTAGACTTTTTTTTGGTAAAACAACACCTAATGTGCGAATTTCGGTGTTTTTAAATCAATATAGAAAATCGAGCGATACACGATCAGACGCAGCACCCTTTTTAGAATGGATTAAAAAAAAGGGTGGTCAATTTTCTTTTAAAAAAGTTACAGACCAATAATCGAGGAGATGTCAAAATCCCATGAAACCCAAATCTTCCATCACCTACATCCCTTTAGTAGAATCTCGATAAAAAATTAAAATTTCATTGGAATTTTTTTTTTAATTCTCGACAAAAAAATATCCTCAAAAAAATGGCATTTCAATGAAAAGATTTTTTTTTAAATTAAAATGTTTTTGTAAAATATTTATTGTTGGTGAGATGAAGATTCGCTGAAAAAAAAATTTTTTTCGAAATTCTATAAAAAATACCATGTACCAAGAATCAAAATAAATATATAGGCATTAATAACATTAAAAAAGTAATATAAGACTTATTGAAACATAGCATTGGCTACAAAGTCTGAAGTATTTGCTATGAAGCAAAAGCAAAATATTAGTCATTGAAAATGAAGCAAATGCTTTTACTACTATCTTCTGCTTCGAAGCATTTGCTTTTGTTTTTACTTCTTACTTCAAGTAACTGCTTCTATTTTATTCTTCAGATCCAATAGCAAAACAGTGAATACTAAATAGTAAATTACGTAACCACATAATGCATACTACAGTCAAAGTAATAATTCTTTAAATAATAAATAAGTGCCACAGAAATTAGACAACATCCAGAATCCAAAGCCGAAGCTGCACGGGTGAGGGTTGCATTTATGAAAATCCGCGGACACAACTATTCCCACTGACATTGCCAATGCCGATGGCGGTATTCGACCCACAGCTGCAATGGAGAGATTATATATTCACACTTGCCATAGCGTGCTCTAGCCAACTTCTCCACCGAGCCCCGGTATGTTAATATTGTCTGATTGCAGCTCTTCGTTGTGTAAAAGATGTACTTGTTTACAATAAATACAAGTGACATATTTTATTTTTACAATTTATATTTATTAATATTCAATCAAAATTGTGGATTTTGACTGAATATAAAATTTTAAACAACTTTTTATTTAACATTTTGTTCCGAAATTAAAGGTAAGGACAATTTAGTCTTAAGAGAATTTCAAGTTTTTGTAATTTTTGGGCACCCTGTTAAAAAAACAACTTATTCTCTTATTTTAGCAATTTCATCTCTTGTAGACCCCATCCGCGGACACTGTGTGTGATTCGATACTTTCAGTTTCAAATTTTTATATTTGACTAATGAATATGTTTCACATGTGAGCACCATTATATTTTAATAGGTAAGTATAGTTGTATGTTCCTTTTTATATTTAGATGATTACAGAAAGACATGAATAAAAATTGTCACTTAATAGGATTAGCATCAGAAATTTTATAATCTAAATATTTATTTTTTTAACAGTAACTGTAAGAAATATTGTTGGTTTCCAAATTCTAAAACTGTGTAATCTTAAAAAGTTTGGCAGCTGTAAAAATTAAAAAAATTTAAAAAGTGAAATTGTACACAATTTGAGTTTCAGCTCTATCCTCTCAAAATAAAGAATTGATTTAGGGCCAGGTTTTCCAGCTCTCATTAAATTTATGTGGCACATAAACTGCATGGATAAAATTATTGATACAATCATATTCAGGATATTTATCCACCAAATTAATTTAATGGGAGATGGAAAAACTGACCCTTAACCCTCATAGGGTGATATTCAATTTGAGCCAATAGAGTGGCATTTCTGCAACCTTGACATGTGATTACTTAAATCAATATTGTATCTAAGTAACGAGTCAACAATCAAAATATATAACATCCTGAATTACAAAATTTCATGTGGTACACTGATGACAAGTTGACAGAATATTATAATAACTTTTTTTTGTTTGTTTAAATAAATTATTGATAATGTTAAAACACTAACTACATAATATGTCCAGGAAAGGGTTTTTAGTAAAAGTAGAACTTGATATACAGAAGGTAAGTAATCTGCTTCATAAAAAGCAGAGAAAATTAAATCATTATTAACACAGCATAGTTCACAAAAAATACATATTAAGTACCTATAAACAATTTTAAATACACTCTGTAGCATGCTTATAAATTATAAAATAATTGTGAACAAGCCTTGCATGAGTATAAAGTAATAAAAAAAATTATTTGGAGTTTGTAAAATTTAATTGATTCCTTTTCCGTTGGCTTGATAATTAACTTCAATATTTTGTTTTCACTTGTAGATTACATGTCCAGGAGTGTGGTTATGTTCAAATGGGAAAGTTTCATTACAAATTCATATGCTCGACTCATCTATACAAACCATAAGTTGTAAACCAGCTTTTCCAATTTCTTGTTATGAAAAATTTGTCTTTTACAAGACTTTTTACAATGATCGCCGACTTAATGATTTACAGAGAAGTTTAAGTATTAATTTTGTTTTTTTTTATGTGATTGGCCTATCTAATTGAAATATGCCAATCTTTCTAATCTCCTATTAAATTTATTTGAGAGATAGTTCTATATTATTATGCTGATTTCCTTGGATATAATTAGTTGTATCAATAATTGTTTCCAAGGAACTTAGTCATCAAATAGATTTAATGACAGATGAAAAAACAGGCCAAAGTAATTACTACTTTTATTTTATATACAGAATGTTCTGATTTAATTTGCCCGATGGATTATTTTTGAATTGAAAAATTGATTTTTTTTATGAAAAATTTTTAACAAACAGAATTTATTTATCCTGTTTGGTTTCTAACATAAAAAAAAATAAATTTAGATTTTTGCTTGTATTTTACTTGTTTTATTCTTAAAGCAAATTTTTTGCCCTGTATCATTTTTATGTTAAGTATAGTTAAATTGATTATGAATCTGGAAAGATTCATAATCAGTTAAGTTTTTGTTATGCCATTGAATTTTTCTAACAAAAAAGAGCATCCTGTGAAGACATAATGAAAGTATACTTTTTGATTATTTTTTCAGTTTGTTTTGACTTTTTTTAATTAAACATTAGTTTGGCCAAAATTACGTATTTTTAGAATAAGAATATGGGACAAACAAATGGAATATCTCGTTTAATTTATCAGATATCTGAATAAGAAAAAAATTGGAAATGTAAATTTGTTTTAAGCATATTATATACAGAGTAAACAAAAACATCACAGTATTTTGATTTACAAAAATGATACAACACAAGAATTTGCTTTAAACAGGTAAAATATGAACAAAAAGCTTTTTTTTTTAGGCGTTTTTTTGAGAGAAAAATACTACTTATTTTACTATCATAATTTAATGTTGAAATGAGTCGGTTTGATTCCAGTTAGACATGGCACTCTATATTAAAATATGTAAAGCCTACATTCATAGTTGAAACCCCAGAACTTAGAATTTGGATATCACTAACTTGGCAGGGTTATTGTACGAACATGGTACACCCAAAGTTCAGCTGAAGTAGGTTTAAAGGATACCATTTGCAATAAGCTGAACATCAATGTATTTGTAACCTGAAATGTGTTAAATAATGTATTAATATGTATGAATAGAAAACAGTCATAGTCCAGGAACAGAACCCTGGGGTGTCCATTTAATACTTACGAATTTAGAAAATTATAGATTTATAAAATTATGAACGAGAGTAAAGTGTAATTCTGGATTCAAGAGTAGACTATTAATGTCGCCCATAGAATCTAATTCTATGAATTGTTTATTTTTGATTAATTGATTGAATTAAGTTTTTTTTAACGTTTTTTATTTAGGTGTTGAAAATTTGTAGATAATGAATGGTTTTATGCAGAACTAATACAATGGCAGAATTGTGTTGATGGATGTGTATTAGCAGCTTTTCAAACTACTTTAGATGATTTATTGTATCCTACTTCATTTAGAGGATCATTAACTGGAGTGGATATAGATTTACTAATGGAACCAACAAAACTGTTTCCTGTATGTTTTAATAAAAAAGACTTATCTTATTTGTAATGTTGACACATATGGTTAATAAAATTTACCATTAAAAAAATAATTTACCATAACAATTTTACAAATAATTTAATAATGCAAATATGAATATTTAAGAGGGAAAAGAAACATGACAATAAATTTAATTTTTTGTTAGGGCACATTAGCACCAAAATTAGAAGTGAGTACAAAAACTACAGTAGAAGAAACTTTATGTGACAATTCAGAAATAGCAAATTCAGTAATTGCAAATCCAAAATGTCTTATATCTACACAGTTACCACAACGAAAAAGTCGACCAAAAAGAGTTTGTCATTCTGTTGCATTTAGTAGGTAATATTATATAAGTTAAAATATCTATTGTATACATTATAATCAATGTTAATGTTAAATACAGGGCTCAAAAAAATTACCCGGCCAAGGAGAAGAAAAAACCCTTTTTCAGTATCGTAAAGTAAATGATGATTTAATATTAAGAAACAATCCTAATATTGTTTTAAAAAATGATGATACTGGAACTACCGCAGCTGCAAAACCATATTGTCATTGCTATTGCAAGTAAGATTTGTGATTACTATACTATTATACTACTATACAGGGTGGGGCAATAGTGCATCCGACTTCGATATGTCGAATTCTATGATAGCTAGATAGCTTGATTTGAAAATATAAATAAACTAGACAAAAAAGTCTATAACCGGAAATTATTTTCGAATATACAGGATGAGCCAAGGCAATTCTACACTTCCTAAAATTATACAAGGTGGCCAAAAAGGATTTTTAAATGGACAACTTTTTGAACTGAATTTTCTCAGTTTCTTCAAATAGAACACCCTGTATATTTTTGGAGGATGTGATGTAGAATTGAAAAACAAACATTTTTTTGTATGTACATTCCTATGGTTATTTGTAACCATTTTCGATTTATCGAACAACAACTGCAAAATTCAAGAAAAGATGTTATAAAAATTGTGACGTGCTACTCACCACCCACCACCAATAATACTTATTTTGCGTGAATGTCGTGTCACTTTGGCACCTTTCAGTACAGTAGCTGTACTTTTTTATTTCGATAACGGTCTCGAGCGCCAATTCCTGTTTTAAAGTGTAGGAACACCACTTTATTCTATCAGCGGTATGATAGAAGCTAGGGTAACTCAGTAAAGATACGAAATGCCAGGGCGGTCTGTGTGTGTGGTTGTCATTTGTATAGCAATAGACAACTTCACCTTACTTGCCGAAAATGAATCTAGGTGTATTCTACCAAGAAATTTATTACTTATACCTTTGTCTTTAAATAAAAGTCAGAATTTAAACTGTATTTATCCTATTTATTTACGATTGGTTTCATCAAGAAAAAAATCAAATACACAGAAAAGAAAATAGTATCTATTTACAACTTTATTAAGGAATGTAGAAAAAATGTAAATATTAGTTTTATCTACAAGCAATCAGCCTAGGAACCAAGCAAGAGGTTTATGATATATCAAAGTTTCGGAAACTATATCTAAGGTATTTATTATAAAACAGGCAATATCAAAATAATTACTACAAGCAGTTATGAAAGCAATCTACGGTTATTGGTGTCTACAGCAAAGTGACCCTATGGTCGCTTATGCTTAAGGCATAATTACAACAGACGGGTGGTGCAGAACTCTCCAAGTGCTACTGGTTACTGAGTGCAGGTGCGTCACAATGGGAGGATGTCAATCCAGGGACAGACGGTATATTTGACTGGCTTCTCGTTGATGTGCTACATCGGTAGATCAGCAACTTATGTCTCTAGTGAATACAAGTATCAAACGATATGGTTACGATATTACGTCACGTGGCACGGTGAGGTTCCTTTCATAGTTCTAGAAAAAACCTTAATTGTGCTGAACAGAACGGTTATTACTTCCCACGACACGGTGAGGTTCCTTTCATAGTTCTAAAGAAAAACTTTACTCGTGCTGAATCTACTAATGAAATCCCGATGCCAATTTACTAATTCGCGTTTTTAAGGCACACTGTCCCTTAAGCTGACTAAACCAGAGATATGCGGGTGGAGTTAAAGCGTATTTTCGCACTAGGTATCGATAAAATGAGGGGTTATCACATTTATCTGCAAGCCTTCTTGTTTCACCACTCCGATGTAGTGGCTACGGATTGACAACTATGCTGCAGGGCACGGTAAGGTTTTTTCATAGTTCTAGAGAAAACCTTTACACCTGCTGAACAGCACGGTTCATGTATTACTTGCCGGGGAACGGTGAGATTATTTTCATAGTTGTAGAGAAAACCTCACTCGTGCTGTATTTGCTAATGAAATCTCGATATACTTGTAGCTAAAATAGATAACCCGAATTTACTTGTTGAACCACGATATATTCCGGATATCTCGGGTCCTACGGTATTTGTAGACAATTAACGGACAAGAGAATATAGTAGAATTGCGGACACAAACGGTAAATGACGGAAATACACCAAAATCAACAATAAAGCAATAAAATAGTGACAAAGAATTCTTATTACTGGAGGATTCGTCGGAGCACCCTGGAGGTCGGAAGCTGCTTTTACGGTACGGCTGGAGTGTCTGACCAGTTGTCAGAAAATGATATTCTTGGCTCTTGCATGCTGTTTTATTCACAGATCCTCCAACACGAAAGTCACGTGCCTACGTGTTTCACAGGATTCTGAACAAATTGCACACTTTGTAAACGTATTCCAAGCAAGCTTGGCGTACTGTGCATAAACAAATTCCCTGCGTTATTTAACATAAACAAACGTTTATAAAATATTACGACGCCGGGAATCGCTTTCTCATAATTTTAAAACTATATTTACAAAAATAAATCTTTAAAAACGGTCATGAATTAATATTTTACTATAAATCCAATAATTTATTCTATAAATTATTTAAACAATAATAGAAGCGTACTTTTTTATCATTAACAACTATTTCAACTTGGCTTTGAATTAAACTAAATTAAATTCAATTTTCAACGTCTTACTTGGCGGCTGTTTAGTAAAAACACAAGTGGTTTATCATTGAGATAATAAAACACTTAAGATTACCCTCAAAATAAACCGGTTTGAAATAATTATGTTTAGTAAATAATTGTTATTCCACATACTGGACTTCTAAAAGGACTTGAACTCTGGTTCAAAACGGTTTTAATGGAAACATTTATACGAGTTATAGTATACAGGGTGTACCAAAATGAAAGATGAACCCAATTAAATCTTATTACATCTGAAAATGGTTACCGGAAAAATCACTTCGTTACAAAAGACTCTCCACATGTTACCCATTTTGATTGACACATTTCTATGCACCTTTGGAATGAGGTTTCTACTCTTCATAAAATTGCCGGAGTGATACTTCTAAATAAAAGCATTTATTATTCTTTCCTTCAAATTTTGAATTGTTGTTGGTGTGATGTTTTTATGGGCATCATATAACACGCTTATTAATACTTTCTCTTGAATTATTTGAAAGAAACCCTCATTTTTAATTTTTATCTCTGCATTTTGCAATTATTGTTCAATAAATTGAAAATGGTCACAAATAGCGATAGGAATGTACGTACAAATAATGTTCATTTTTCATTCCTACATCACATCGTCCAACCCTGTATACTTTTAAGAAGTGAAAATGGCTGAGTGTCATCACACCGATGTCTCATAACTGGTACTAACATATTTTTTTCTTAAAATCGATAATTGTGATTATAGTGATATTTTTAATATACACGTGTAAATGGTATAATTTCAACCAAAAAAAAAAAAAAAAAATCATTACATCCAAATGGTTGGGAGAAAGTATTGACTTTCTCCCAACGTGTATTATTATTGAATAATGCATGAATGAAAGGAGGCCACAAAGAGGTTTCAAAAAGTGTTGATATACATGGCATTTCATTAAAAAAAAAATTCACTTGACCCTGTAGAATCGTCTTGGCTCACCCTGTATATTCGAAAACAATTTCCGGTTAAAGACTTGTTTGTCTAGTTTACTTGTTTTTAAATCAAGTTTCTAGCTATCATCGAACTTGAGATATCATAGTGGGACGCACTATTGCCCCACCCTGGATATATTCCATTAATCAGCCGCTTTAACCAATTGAAAACTGTTGAGTAAAAAATGGTTTCTGGTTGGTTGTAATTGTAATATTCATTTTAGTTAAAAAAAAACTATCAATATTTTTTAATGTGACAATCATTAAATGTGTTTAATGCCAACACCCTGCTAGAAGTGAACCTATGTGACAACTACTGCCAGCATCGATGCTTCAGAGCAGTTGCTCCTCTTCGGTGACACATAGCGGAGGATTGGAACAAAAAGTAGAATATACGTGGAAAATAATTCTATGAATACACAATAGTCACTATATAGGGTGTCCCAAAAGTCGCACACCACGTTAAAGGTAACGTTTTCTAGGTATGTAATCGTGTGCTGGAAAAAATGTTTATAAAATTCTGTATCTCTTATTTAAGGAACCATAAGCAATTTAAAAGGAGAAAAAGGCAACACTGTTTAAGAGCGTTCCCAAGTTACTAGGCTACCCACTATACACCTAACCCAGTTTTTGCCTATAAATCTTGTAAATATAAATTTATGCAAAAAACGACAGAACTTCCTACATTTTACAACTTCATTACCATGTAGATAGATTATTTTAAAATCAAAATTACATTTCATAAGAACATAATTTTGTATTTGGCTGAAAATTGATATTGAAAATTAGGTATTTATGAAACAAAAATTTTAATTCTAAACTGGTTTGTCCACAGGGCAATGAAGTTGTAAAATGTAGGAAGTTCTGTGGTTTTTGCATAAATTTATATTTACAAGATTATGGGAAAATTTGGGTTAGGTGTATGGTGGGTTGCCTAGTGACTCCGGAGCGCTCTTTAACGATTTGGCACACTAACAATAAGATGCAATACTTTATTACAATAAATGTTTAAAATTCTGCCCATTTACACCTAGACATGCGTTGACTCTTACAAAGTTTTTGTGTACATACTGGAGCATTTCAAAGCAATAATTCTTTAAATAACCCTGATGACCCTTAAATTTATAACTGCAATTATACCCCCTTTGAAGCCCTGTATCTCAAAAAATAGGACATAATTTTTTTTTAATATTTGTTTTGCTATTAATATTATCTTAGTGTGCCTACAAGGCGATGCGCGACTTTTGGGACACCCTTTATATGGCACAAGGACACAATGGTGGAAATTGAGTACTGTGCTACTGTCATGTTCAGTTTTGGTTCCAGTTCAATCCCCTCCTTTAATTCTGTTGTATTGAAAATATATTCCTAAACATCGATGCAAATAGTTATCATTTTTAGGTTTTAGGATATCGACATTAATCCTTTATTTTAGTAAAGTTAATTCTTGAAATGTTGTTAGTTTAAGATCCAGAAGCATGGAAAGTATACCCAGTCATTCAAAATTTGCCTACAGAAGAAGTTCTCCAGAGAATGTGCACAGAAGTAAGTTTTTTTTTTTATTGCAATATTTGAAGTGTTCTAGTAGTATACTATTCCAAATTGTCCTCATACTCATTAATGGGAATCTTTATTGGCCATTAGAACATTAGTTATTAAAAGCCTTGCTTAGATTTCAAATCAAATCATTATTTAAAAAACCTCGAAAAATGCAGATATTTCTATGTAGGATTATAGATCACTATTTCTTGTTGGAAAGATAAATTTATTTGAACAAAATACAGTTTTGTTTTGTTTTTATTTCATAAACTCTTAACCTAATTTGTTTGTAATATACATTAAAGATATAGTTCAATATAACATAAATGTGATACCCAACTGTTTGCAGATGACACATTAGTGTATTTTATGGTGAAAATGAAGATGAGATTTTATTAACACTAAATGAGGACATGAATTCATTACAAAAATGGTTAACAGATAACAATCTAAAAATAAATATAAATAAAACAAAATATATGGTTATAAAAAAATTTAGTAATGGGTAGTTGACCGGTCACGATGTTTCCGCGACTGACCGATTCATCGTGACCGATGGGTTACGAAACCGGTCATTTTTAAAAATGAAGATAACCAGTACCATTGGATGTCTTATATTTTTTTCATCAAAATGGCGTATAATACTTGTATAAATTTCCGAGATTTAAACTCACGGAAAAAATGGAAATTTATCGGAAACTTTGAAAATTTCATAGATTTCATAAGTTCAGGAAAGTTCCCAAAATTTCGGAAAATTTTCTAAATTGGTGCCACTTTTTAAAGTGTAAAACTCTAAACCTAACCTAAAATGATTGTATATGTTCTGTGGTGATTAAACTGTGATTCTGTGAATACAGTTGTGGATCAAGGTGGTAAAAAACGATATCTGAAGATCTTTCACATTAGCAAAATGTAATCTGCAAATACTGTGGAATAAAATATAAGAACGCGACTATAGAATGCATACAATTATTTAATGCTTTGTTATAAATCTTATTGTTCTCATAAAATGAAAAATATTGTTGATATACCGGGTGTAACAGGATCATGGTACACCCTTTTCTCCTTTAGTTTTGAAGATGATTGATTGAAATTTGGGATATCCTATATACATAATAAGCGGCACTTTTTGACATACAAGTGATTTTTTCACTTCCGGTTTCGCCGAAAGTGACACTAACTTTCGATTTTTAAATGGCACACCCTGTATATTATTACATTTTTGAATTCTGCATAATTTTCTGAATTCAACGATACCAAATAAGTGACACTTCAAACGTCAATATTTTTTATAATATAATTTTTAGTTTTCCATTTAAGTGTGCCATGACAGTTCCGATTTATTCTAAATGACCCGTGTAATGCTAGAAAAATCGAAATCCCGTCAAAAATACTAAATTACGTGATTTATGAGCAAATAAATTTCATCAAAATGGTTTTTGGGGCCAAACTCAATTTTTTCAAATGGAACCATATTGGTACCGTGATACCATTTATTAGTACTATTAATAAGGAATTTATTCATATGTCATATTAAAATATGCGATAAATACAAAGAAAATTACCGCTAAAAGAAAATAAGAAAATACAATTTGATTCTAATTAAATGTTAAGAAGTAACTAACTAAGGTAGCTTTGAAAACAATGAAATATTTTAGTGCACCGTAAAACGGGGAAAAAGTAGCTTCCTTCTTGAAAAAAATTTTTTAAGGTACAACCACTTGGGACCTTCACAGCATGATAGCCTAGGTCCTTGGCCATCTGTAATGGCCAATTACAACATTTTTTTGGAGGTCAAACTTTTTTTATTACGAAGAATGTCATAAATTTGTCAAAATTAATTTTTCTTACTTTTTCACACATCCCTCATGATATCTCCGGAACCAATCGAGATAATTATAGGTATTTTTTTTAATTGATAAAGGAAATGTGGGCGAAGGTCACTGCTTTAATTTTGTTTTTATAGAAAATTTAATTTTTTTGTAAAACTAGGTAAAACTGGAACGTTTACTTTCCTTGCTGCATTTTTTTCGGTAAGCGAAAAACTTTTTTATTTTAAGGAATTTTGTCATACCATATGTGTATGAAATAAAGCTTACACTTCAAGGAAGTTTTAAAAAAAAAAGTCAGTTCTCTACGACATAGTTTTCGAGATTTTGTTTTTTAAAGTTACGAGTTTCTCGATCCTAGATGCGCCTCACTGCGGCGCCACTCAAGTGTGTAGAGTGTAGACTATTGAATACAAGTAATCTTATATTATACATATATTGTCAGAAACAAACTTTTCTTTGTGTAATGTGAATGCGAATGAGTATTATTTTTATTGAGTTTTTACATATTATTTAATGCTTAACAATGGAATGTTTATTTTATGTTATCAGAATTAAAATCAGGTAATACAATTCTGGTAAAATCTGTTGATAGTAATGTCCTGATTTTGCTTTTACATTATTACTGTGAAACACCAGATATGTCCCAAAGGAATATATTTATACAATTAGGACATAGTAAGAATATACATTTTTTGTCAATTAACAATATTGTGGCAAATTTAGGAGAGGAAATTTGCAAGAAAGTATTAACGATTCATTGCCTAACTGGTTGTGACACAACTAATGCCATGTATAAAATAAGGAAGAAAACGGCATTCGATGTTTTATATAAAAATTTAAATAATTTAAAAGATTTAGAAAACCTTCCTTTTCTGTCAGAGGATAAAGCGATGGAATTAGTGGTAAAATATACGCTTTATTTATATAAGAATAAAAACAAAAATATAAAATCCCTAAATGAACTGCGATGGGACTTAACAACAAGTACAAATCGGCCAGCTTCTGAGCTGCCTCCTACTGACCATGCTTTTAGACAACATTTAAAAAGGTAATAATTATTTTTCTAGATCGCCCATACCTATTAAAAAAGAAACAAAACACCTACATGTAATTATTTTCTTTTTAGGTATAATAATATAATAATAATAACACCACATGAAATTACAACCCTCTTTATCCCTGAGGGTCTGGAATGACCTTGTGTGGGAGAGGGCTACACATTTAGAGACAATGGATACACACCCAATGTTCGAGTATACTACGATTAATCTCTCTCACAGAAAAATCCCAGTTCCTCGACCGGGAACGAACCCGGGACCCCGAAGTTTTGAGGCAACTACATTACCTCTAGACCACGGAGCCAGGTGTCTATATCAATTAAAAATTTAGTACAATAGCCATATACAATACATACAGATGGAAGATCCAACTCGATACGGTTGGACATTTGAAGAAAATGTTTGGAAGGCAACTTTTTCTAGTCAAAAATCTGTGCCCGATATTGTAAGGCAAAGTTTGTCAATAAGATGTTCCGACAGGGTCTGTAACAACAGATGTACCTGTTTTGCTCAAGGTTTGAAATGCTGCAGTGAGTGAGTGCAAATATGCAAACTGCTGCAACCAAGGAACTGTCTAGATATTTTTAGATACCGACGTTGACGATTTTTAAAATATTTTTATAACAAGTTTTAAATTTATATTTTAAAATAAATAATTATTTCGTATTTTTTTTAATTCAATTTTAGGTTTTAATGTATAAATATAATGGATTTTAAATAATGTGCAATGTAAATAATGATAAATAAAACCTAAGTGCTTATGAAAATAAAATTTATATTAAAGATATGTCAAAAATAATACTTTATAATATGCACCCACAACACGCATAGCACACTGATTAAAGCACAGTAGAACCGGGGAAATATCCTGCCCGCAGAAACTTAATTTCAAATAACAATAACTTGAAACGTATAAGTCGTAGAGTATTGCGTTTTTTTTTAAAAACTTCCTTGATGTGTTAATTTTATTTCGTATGCATATACTGTGGCAAAATTCCTTAAAACAAAAAGTTTTACGCTTACTGAAAAAAATACTGCAAGAAAAATAAATGTTAAAGTATTACCTAATTTTATAAAAAACTAGGTTTTCCATAAAGACTAAATTAATTCAGTCACCTCCGCTCACGTTTCCTTTATCGACTAAAAAAAAAAAAACTTGATTATCTCAATTGGTTCCGGAGATATCGTGAGGGATGTGTGAAAAAGTACGAAAAATTAATTTTGACAGATTTATGACATTTTTCATAATAAAAAAAAGTTGGACCTCCCAAAAAAATGTTGTAATTGGCCATTTTAGATGGCCAAAGGCCTAATCTATTATTCTGTGAAGGTCCCATGTGGTTGTACCTTAAAAAAATTTTTTGAAACGTTTTTGTCGGTTTTTCAGTGTACTATTTAGCTTGTCAAACATTTGTTAGTTTACCGGTGTTTTTATTGTGTCTTTAAAAATTGTTTAAAATTCTTGTTAATTGTGTTCAAAATGCCGCAAATTTATGTAAGAGATGAAAAAGTGGACATGTTAATTATTTATGGGGAATGTAGAAAAATGCCGTTGCGGCTCTTTATGCCGAATGATATCCTGATAGACAATGTCCAGTGGGAAATTATTTTAATCGTCTTGAAAATCAATTCTGAAGTGAGCCCAACAATGATCTCGAAGAAAATTTCATTCTTGACGAAAGAACGGAAATTAATGTTTTGGCTCGAGTAGAAGTTGATAAGACTGTTTCTTTAAGGAAAATTGGGTTTGAATTGAAAATCAGTCACCAAACAGAAAGTCGAATTTTGCACAAATACCACTATAAATCTTTTAAATACCAATTGCACCAGCACGTGTGAAAATTATTACGAACATAGGATGGAATGTTGCAATTGGATTTTGCAGAATAACGTGCAGCCAAACAATGATTTTTTTGGGAATGATTTTATTTTCGATCGAGTCTAGTTCTACAAATTTGGGATTATTTAACCGACAAAATACAAAATAGTGATTTCACAAGAAAATCAAAATTTTTTGTGAGAGGGTAACTTTCAAGTGCGGTTCGGTTTCAATGTTTGGCTTGGAATAATTGGTAGTAGAAATTGGTCCAATAATATTTGAAGGACCCCTGACTGGTGTCAGATACTTGGGATTTCTACAAAATAAAATTGAGGACAGTTTAGCTGAATTACCTTTCCATTTACAAGATAGCGCTCCTACCCATAATTCAAGGATAATAATTGATTGCCTTCAACGGAGATTCGGAGAAAACGTAATTTCGACGAATGGTCCTGTGAGGTGACCTGTAAGGTCACCTGATTTAACACCCCTTGATTTTTTTGTTTCGGGTCATTTAAAAAATATTGTCTACGCAACCGCCGTTACAACCCGTGAAGACCTGGAGCTACGAGTAAGACGCGCAATTAATAGCATAACGGCCCAGCAATTGGCGAACGTTCTTCGAGAAACAGCTATGCGAGTTCAGAAGTGCATTGACGTTAATGGACAGCATTTTGAACAACTGTTGTAATAATGTTTTGTGTTAATTTTTTTGTATTCCAAAGCCACTTTATGTATAACAAAGTAATTAGAACAAAATTGTATTTTCTTATTTTTTTTTAGCTCTAATTTTGTTTGTATTTATCGCACATTTTAATACGACATGAATAAATTCCTTATTAATAGTACTAATACTATTGGTACCGTGGTACCAATATGGTTCCATTTCAAAAAATTGAGTTTTTCCCCAAACACCATTTTAATGAACTTTATTTACTCATAAATCACGTAATTTAGTATTTTTGACGGGATTTCGATTTTTCTAACATTACACGGGTCATTTAGAATAAATCAGAACCATCATGGCACACTTAAATGGAAAACTAAAAATTATATTAAAAAAAATATTGACGTTTGAAATGTCACTTATTTGGTATCGTTGGATTCAGAAAATTATGCAGAGTTCAAGAATGCAATAATATACAGGGAGTTCCATTTATAAATCGAAAGTTAGTGTCACTACCGGCGAAACCGGAAGTGAAAAAAAATCATGTATGTCAAAAAGTGCTGCTTATTATGTGTATCTGATATCCCAAATTTCAATCTATATCTGAAACGGTCTTATGGAGAGTTACATGAGCTATTTAATTTATCAGTCACTATTGCAATGTGGTAAATCTATTTTCAATATTGTTGACTGCACGTGTAAACTGAAATTTTTCGATAAATAATTTATTACTTAATTATGTTTCAGAAGTAACATGCAATTATCAAAAAAATACACAAAGACATTTGCCCGATATGTTCCAAATATGAAGGTTACTTTTCTGCCATCAATCCTAGATTGGTATAATTTCAAAAAACAGATTATTTTATGGTTTTATTAATTTTTATAATTTCTAGAAAAACTGTGTCCGTAATTGTTTACGTACCAACAATTATAAACCACTAAAGTTGTGTGCATATTGCAGACAGAACGCAACGTTTCATATAAGATCCAAAAATGGTTCACCTTGTGAATCTGATGAATCAGATGATTCAAACAGAAAAATTTGCTTTTGCTTGCCTGCAGAAAAAACAAGTGGTTTAGCACAACAGTTGCATGAAAAATTAATGAAAACATTAGATGCCAACTCTAGATTCCTTCGAAAGTGCACCGATTGCCAGAATGTGGGATAAAGTAAGTATTAAGCTCGGTATCAAGTAAGGCGCTGTTTTAGTTGATGCTTGATTGACGGCATAATTATGGCAGAGGAACTGCCGTTTTTCCAGATCAGCTATTTGTCAGCATATTTACAATGAAAAATAAATTGAAAGAAAAAATAAAATAATTGAATTTGATTCGCTTCACAACTTATTAGCCAGTATTGTCTTATTTTTTATGTGGAATATATATTTTGGGACAAAAGAAATTTTAACTTGTGGAAATTCTTTCTCCTCACATTAAGATACAAGTTAAACATACTGAACAATTAGTAATGATGGGAATTATTCTGTTTATGTACCAGGGAGGAAAAAAAGAAAACGCAGACAAAACAAAATAATTTTGAATGATAGTATTTGGGATTATATGATACGATAATTTATAATAACTAGAGCCCGGGTCAACTTCTCTCTGGAAGTACTGTAGAGCGATGGATAAACGATTTCCCAAAGAGTTTGATGGCACAAAAATTTGGTGCAATATTTGTAATATCGTCATATATCCCTCAGATACGGACTCTAATGATAACTATCCATAAGTAGAGACTGATCTCTTATGGGCACGTGTGAAAAGTCAGGGTCGACTTTAGGCGTTACTACCGATAGGCATAAACAGTTTCATGTAAGCACAAAGTATAATATATAATCATAGTTTATATTACCTTAATACTTTAGTTGATAACTGGTTGTTCTCGTAAAGATATATACGAGCTATAAATTAATTTATATTAAATCTTACCATTAGATAAGCAGGAAAATATTTACTAAATTTGCTTGTACCTCCGTTATTATTTGGATTTCTATTTCTGCCAAAATGGAAATATGTTTACATCGTGATAACTTCTGACGACACAAAATATCAAAAAAATTCAAAAAGTAATTGTTATAGTCTGGCACTTTTGCAATGCAACAGTTTTTAAAATGTTGAGATTGGCCAATAAATAACGAATATATCGTTAATTTATTCTGAGACTGTAAACATCTCCACTGCAAATTGTCGTGCTCTGTCTCTTGTTTCACCCTTTTCCCATCTCATTCTGATGGGTTCTCGGTACGTTATCGCGGCTTGCAGGCCCGGATCTACAGAAGTTTGTCATCTTGCTGTATCAAATGCATCAATTGGAATATGTAGTTCTTATAAATAGGGATATAAATTTCAAAAAAATAAATGAAGAAACATCCTCAAAATCAATCCCCTGCATGTCTCAATCTGTTTAAACGAAAAAAAGAAAGTTTTGAAAAAAATCATTAGGAAATTGATGTTAAAAACACAGAGCATACGAACACACGCTAATGGCCTATCTGTTTGTGAATATTTCATTAGACGTTTACAATATATCTACGTAAGTCGTATCTGGAATTTATCGCTGCCTTCCAATTTGTAATTATAACTTATATTGTTGCTTATTTACGGCGCCCACGCCCATGATAATGTACTCAAGAAACCAGCCTTAGTAATGAACGATAACAATTTGTACTCATGAAACCTGACAACTCGAGGATCTCCAGCACCAAGACTGTAAATCAGAGTATATTTGTCTTATGATATATTATTAGCCTGAACATTTTTCATTTTAAGAAATACTTTCCTGAGATTCATATTAAGCCGTTTTAAAGACAACAATTTGTAATGTTCTTCAAGATGACTTGTCTTAAAAAATATTTGCTCTGGATGATTTCTGGACACCTTAAATTCCATAAAGTCAGTCCACTTAAATGATTGTCCAGGTTCTGTAGCTTTTAGAGTTAGAATGTGTAACTCTCTTGGTTTGTCAGATTGTGAAATTGCACATTCTGAGATGCACCACTAACTAAAACTACTATTAATAGAAAACTATAACATATATAGTTACTCTGTTAGAACATAGATCTGTAAAAATGAAGCGCTTCTGTGGTAGTATCTCAAAAACCACAAATTTTGAGTTACATCACTTTGTGAGATTTACTACGAGTTGGCTAGAGTTCGCTAAGCTCAACCAGCCAGTCTATTTACTTCTGAGTTCTAATCTCAGCTCCAGCAGATGGCAGTGTCGGAGGGAATGGTTGTGTCCACATTTTTTAAAAATGTAACTCCTTCCAACATAGCTTCTGCATTAGGATTTAGAGGTTGTTTAATTTTTGTAATGTGTTTATATATAATTTTTTAGACCATCAACAAAGAAATAAATGGCCAGCAAAACTATGGTTCTATATACCTTTAAAAATAAAAGTACAAGTTTCAATATTTTGTAAGCACATATAAAGATTTATGCCTCCTGATGAATAAAAATATACACATTTAAATGGTTTTAATTTGAAACCCACATATTAATCTGGTAAGATATAAGATGTGATAATTTTTAAGTATGCAGGGTGTCCCAGCTAAGATGCCACTCGCGATTTTCTCGGTAGTTTTCAAGACAAATTCGTAATTCAAAAACTAATGTAATGTAGTTTTTTCGAGTAATCCGATGTGGCCTAGAAAGAAATAATTGAACATCAAACAAAAAAATTATGACCAAAAACCGATTTTTTTCAAAAAAATCAAAAAACTATTATATTTTTTGTTATAAGGCATTACTGGAACAAATTCCATCTATTTAGTTTTTTATACCACTTCCGGTTTGGCCGGATATGAATTTTCCTTTCAAACATTTTGAATCTCCCGATATATTTTGGTTGCATTCAATTATCTATAAAAAATGCATAAACCGCTTTTATAATATCTCTAACTGCTTTCGAAATATTAATAGCTCTTCGACTATATCCTCATACTTACCATACAGCAAGCAGTTTAAATGACAGTAGTTAGCTGTGGTCAAGGCATCTTGTGTTAGAAATTATATTATTAGGGACAAATTGTAATGGGGAGGTGTTAAACTAAAACAATAATTGCAAAACTACACATAAAAGTGCCTTTATTATTGTTGTATGATTATGAAATCTTCGTCAAAAAGCTATTAATATTTCGAAAACGGTTAAAGATATCATAAAAATGCTTTATACATTTTTGATAGATAATTGAATGCAATCAAAATATATTGGGGATTGAAAATTTTGGAAAAAATCATTTCCGGCCAAACCAGAAGTGATATAAAAAACTGATTATACTGAATTTGTTCCAGTAATATCCTATAACAAAAACTGAAAAAAAAACTACATAACACTAGTTTTTCAATTATAAATTTGTCTTGAAAATTACCGAGAAAATCGCGAGCGACATCTTAGCTCAAACATTCTGTACACATCACTTAGATTAATCAGTACATCTTACACAAATGTCTTTTTGCCATATCCAAAATTAACATATTGTGCCGTGTACTTCTTTAAGAATGAATGTGTGTAGAAGTATACAGAACATTGGTGCTAACGGCTAACTGGTTTAAATCTGGAAGCTTGAGTCGTGAAGTAGGAAAGCTCATTATGGTGTTACAATAAATCCCTCCAGATTATCAGGTCACTAGCAACCGGTTTCTGCGTGGCAAACAGGCTATATTAAATATTAGGTGTTACCCATGGGCGCCATCTATAGTAAGTTAAGTTTAAAAATATCTTTCCACACAGTATCAGGTTCCTATAGACAAGCCCTTTTTATAGAAAACAAATAAAAATTCCAATTAAAAGTGAATAAAAATATATTTTTAAAAATCTGATGAAATGTTACACAAATTTTGAAATTACAGAAAAAAAAATATGAGTAGTTTTAAATCTAATTGAAGCACACAGTATAATAAAGATAAAAATGTACAGAATAAAAACAGAGGAACAAGAACTTTAGATGATGCGATACAATCATACGATAGTCTTACCAAGCCTAGGGAAGTCTCGGAATAGGGAAAACTCTCTGCCTCGGGGTAACTATCAGCGATGCTATCAGGCGACGCTCTCCAGTCCCTGGCAAAACCTATTATGTCCTATATGCAATCGAGTCCCGTAAGTAGTGTTGAAATTAATTTAGTTTTCTTTTTGGAAACTTATATGTTCAATGAAATGCTAGATACTGCTAAATCCACAGGATCCATGAATAATTATTTATAAATATAATTATGAAAAATTATAGATAATGACCATAAGCCTTATAGCTTTTAGTTGTATTAATCGTTGTAAGTTTTACCACAATAGCAAAGTTTTCTATCCAATGTATGATACGTAGGTTTTATAGATATACGAAAACGATCAATAAGTTTCATTACAAAATGTAAGATTTTCAACTAGTTTTACAACTAGAGTTTTAATGGTATTTTTAGTTTTACTGGTATGAACTGAATTGCAGTAAGATAAAATAAAGGAAAAAACGGTATTAATACTAGAATATTTAAATGTAAAAGAAACAGAAAAAAAATTAATAAAAAAAATGATAATTCTAAAAATTATGTTTAATCAAATGTTTCAATAAACCCTAAATAAAACAATAATTACCTCTTTGATGATGAAAGCACTTTAATTAAACGGTAATCAAAAATAGTTAATTAAATAACTTATTAATCCAAGTTGATGAATAAGTATGATCTTTACCAGTTCAGAAATTGAATTCGAATGGTATTTTTCAGCTCCCTACGCGTAAGGTAAACTTTTTTAATCCAAGAAATGCGGCAGAGTTGCCAACCTAATAGATCTGAAAATACCAAACAGATTTATATATAAAAAAGGTAGCCAACAACAAAGTACTCAAACATAAATAAGCTTAAGATCTTTACTGAAATTAAGTTAATAAAGAAAATGGTTTAACAATTACAATAACTATTTTTATAAATAAAATCTATCAATTACTGAGCTTAGGTGCAAACCAAACAGAGTAAAGAAGTCTGTCACTTGTTATTCAATGCTCATTTATTATCCATGATCAATGTTTGAGGTCGATACGGCTTGACAGCTGATTTCATAAATGGCAGAATGATAAATGTGGTTAAATAAACTTAAACTGAATTAAAAGAAATGTTTAAATGCTTAATCATCAAAGCAAGTATGGGTTACCTACTAAACTAAAATTATTATACATTAAAACTAAAGTATAATTGAATAAACTAGTTAGGTTATTATAATAAAAAACAAATGTATATTAATTTCTTGAGAATGTAGAATTTTGTCAGACTGGAAAGCTGCACTATAATTAACAAATGCTTAGGAAATCAAGAAATACAAACATTATAAACTAAGGGAAATTACTAAATATATAACCAAAAGAAATACATCTTTGGTCATTCTTTACAACAGCCACTTCTGCCTGACGAAAAAAACAAATACACAGTACGATGCTCCGTCATGTTAGGAATACATCCCACATAATTATATGTTGCGCTTATGATGGGAAATGCCACAAAAAAAAATAATAAAATTTTTCAATGCGTTTGGTGGAATTTACGATAACCCTCATACGGCGCGTTTAACTTACACATATACATTCTATATCTGCTTTATATGACTCCTTATGGGTTGACAGCGCCGGTACAATTAACTATTGTCACTTATTTCCCTTGCCCCAAAACAGTGCGAAAATACGAAATATATTTGCGCAACATTTCCTTTGCAGCAAATGTCTTCTATAGAGACACTTTACGCGTGTGTACAAAAAAAACACGAAAAATATAGAAGTGGCTGTTGTAAAGAATTACCACATCTTTTTATAAGGTTTACATGACAAGAAGCTGTAAATCACAGTTAGTTACACTTACTTTAACCAAACTTTAGTGCTATACAGTGTGTCATACCTATGAATGTTTTTAGTACAGTTCCTAAATGTGAATTTCACTGTTGCACATGCAACAATATGTACTGTTAACGTAACTGGTGTAAATTTAACTGAACATTACAATTAATTATTTTTTTCAAATCTAGTCAACACTACTGGCGTTATTGTCAGCAGAGTCATTAACATAATATTTAAATGCCACTACATCACTGGCTAGAGAGGTGACAGTACTGTTATAACGCTAGTCGGTGTCTTTCAATTTCAGGTGTTTAGCGTATTATCATTTCCTAAAATGGTAACTCAAATTTATACCATATTTTTGCAAAATATAGGAATCATAAAATAATACTACATAACTAAGTATATTAGTTATGTAGTATTAATTATTTATTAAAAAAAACAAAAACAAAAATGATTGCACCTATTATAAAATATTTAAATACTGTGCATCATAAAAAATATATTTTTATTTTTGTTTTGAAACTTGTATGTTCAGCGGTAAATAAAATTGATATTCCAGTTCTACTAGATGAAAAAAAAAACATCTAAAAATTTAATAGGGGTGTAATATAACTATGCATAAAGGTTGGTTAGTGATATCATGGACTCGGTATGAATAGAAAGCATACGCCTGAAACAAAATGGAGGATGATCCAGATTGTAACATGAAGAAGAGTATCTCCCAATTATGATTCTGTAGTGTGACCCTCGAATGCAAATTATGCATACTATACGAGTTATTTACATCGTGTACAATTACAATTATGTAGAAAATGTTAATATAAATTTAGGTTTGTTTTATACATTCATTGAATAAATGCATACAAGATTACCATTCAAGCTTTACCCTTAGTATCTATTGGTGAAGAAAAAAGCAACACGGCAGATGTTAATATTACACAGCTGTATATTTTAAAAACTAACACTTCTGCCGTATCTATATATCTATTTTTTATTCATATATGAAAGGTGTCCAAACTATTCAGTGATACAACCAATGCCAAAAAATTTAATTGTTTCCATAATATTATTTTTCGGGTGGGATTGCGGAAAGTAGTAAGGAATGGTTCTTGGTTAAACACAGACAGTTGAATATTACAGACACTGAACACAAAAGTCACATATGAGAATTCTTTGTTTTTATTTCGTGTTTTCTGGATCTTAAATGTTCATTCCAATGAGATATTAGTTGACACAAAGTTTACTTTGCATACTATTCATATAACAGCCATATCATCACATTTTAAGTCCTCAAATTTCAATATATTATGTTTACAAATTATTATTTAAAAAAAATTAAGGAAATAATATATGTATGTTAAATATTATACTATGCTCTTCTTTGTTTTGGTTGAATTAAATTGTTTAAACTTTTGTCCACCCTGTATTATAAAATCGTAAATGTATAATGTTACAAGAATTCTTTTTTTCTTTTCAATGTGTTAAATTTTTTTTTTTTTTTTTTTAGTTTGGTATTAACACTCACGTGCAGTTAATTTATTTTAAGTTTATAATCATTGTTCTTTTCTACAAATAATTATTTATGATTATTGTAAATTATATTGTGCTATTTATTATGGTCTATAAACTTATTATTATGTTTATTAAATATAGTCCACAAACCGCAAATGCTTCTTTTTAGACATTGTAACTGTTATTATTAATATAACACGATGCGAGACTGCCTACCTGCTTGATGCAAACAATGCAATATCTCTTTATATGTTAATATGTACTTAATATGTAATACGGGTTCATTCTCTACGACGCCGCTGAATTACTCATAATTTGGCCCAGTCGTCATGACAAAAGACCGCATCTCAGGTACCGTAAAGGCAGGTTACTTTGCCTTATTATGGGCCCCCCTCATTAAAAAATCGTTGTAGCATGGTTGGTACGAGTCAGGTGACCACTTCGATAAAACTTGTTCGGCACATGATGTAGTATATGTGGCGGAAATTATTGTGAACTCGTCAGCTGGAGACTTAATTGCGAGATAAGTAAAATTAAGAATCTTTAGCTTTATATACTGTGTGCGTTACTAAGAGTTGTGTAGCCCAAGTTGCTTTCTTAATTGAAATACTTTTGATATGGTAAATGTGCATACATACAAGGATTGTTTCTGTACAAACAGACCTAACCTAACATAAATAGAATTCAAATTATGGCGGTTGGCAGTTACCCGCATGTTTCCAAATTTTATTCCAGAATGAGATATTCTTCAAAAGTGGCCTTATCTATATATAATTGGGACTTTTGTTTGTTATAGATCATGCCAAGTAAATACACAAGAGTACCTGGTAGTCGGCCGGCGTTACAAAGATTATTCAGACGAAACGTTGCAACTGGCCTTGACAGCCGTTAGATGTCGTAGATTAACTACTAGAGAAGTCTCAGAATAGTTCAACATCCCGAGAAGAACCTTATTAAATAAAATCAAACGCAAGCATACAGGAAATGTGGGTGCCCCAACTGCTTTGCTTGAAGAAGTTGAGCGTAGTCTCGTGGATGTTATCATTGCGAGTGCTGACTATGGGTGCCCGTAAACTATGCTTGATTTGAAGTGTTAGTTGTAAAGTCTTATCTCGACGAGAATGGTTCCCATAACCAAAAGTTTGTCAATAACATTCTGGTGCCTAAACTTTTAAACTTTTTAAAGCATCACAAAAATTTACCAACTAACCGGCAATGCCAAAATATTAAAAAAACAAGAGCAGCAAAAACAGAACAAGACATGACTGACGATTTTGCAAATCTTGAAGAAAATTTGATGGATATTTCTCCTGACAGAATTTTAAACTACGACGAGACAAATCTGTCCGACGAACCAGGTACTAAAAAATGCCTTTTCAAACGGGGGACAAAATACCCAGAAAGAGCTCTCAATTTCACAAAAAGTTGTATCTCGATAATATTTGCTGCCACTGCGTCAGGTGAGGTCCTGCCACCCTATCTTGTGTATAAGGCAGAACGTCTATTTGATGCTTGGTGTATAGGCGGACCCCGTAAAACATGTTATAACAGAACAAAAGGTGGCTGGTTTGATTCCTACTGTTTTGAGGACTGGTTCCTACAAGTGGCAATTCCCTGGGCTAAATCTCTTACAGGTCCAAAAGTTTTGATAGGCGACAATTTATCATCTCACCTGAATGTACGAGTTCTGAGAGTGCCAACGAAATAATATCAGATTTATATTGCCACCGAACTCAACCCACTTGAACAGCCCCTTGACGTTAAGTTTCTTCAAGCCTTTAAAAGTTTCATGGCGAAAAATAATCACCGATTATAAACTGAGAAATCCGAGGGAGAGTGTTACTTTTCCTACCCTGATTAAATGCCTAATGGATAATATAAACATTAATGACAGGAACATAATCAAAAAAGGTTTCAAGGCTACAGGAATATATCCACTCGATAAGAATCAGGTGCTAAAGAGAATGCCTGGGCAAAAACAGGCTGAGAACGCTAGTAGATGACTCTTTGTTGAAAAATTTACAAGATATTCGCAAATCAGATCCAATTAAAAAAAAAGGAAAGAAAAAAATGTTGAAAGGTTGCTCCAGGCCAGTCGATTTCAGCAGAAGACTTGGATGGAAACGATAGTAAAACAAATAACTCGGATGGAAACAATAATGAAACAAACGAATTAGACACTGAAGCAAATGAAGAAAACAGATTTCCAAATGCAGAACAAAAGACTTGCTAGCTGAGGAAGACGAACATGAAAATTGCTGCGTACAGGAAGGAAATTTAGTTATTGTACAATTTCCTACAAAAAAGAATGTCAAACATTATGTGGGTGAAGTGATAAAAACTGATGAAGAAGCTTTTACAGTAAAATTTTTAAGACAAAAATCTCAAAATACATTTTCCTGCTGTCAATGATATAAGTGATGTTCCTGAACAAGATATAGTCAAAATCTTGCCAAAGCCAGCAAGGCCATCTAAAAACCGTGATATTTTCACTATCTCTTAAATTTGAAGAATTCTCAATAAATTAAACTCATCTGAAAACTGTTAGATATTAATAAGACTCTTTTCGTTCTCATTTTATTTATGTACCTGTAGTAGGTAACTAGTTTCTAGATATATGTTTTATTTTTGTTGTTATATATTTTTAGTTTTATGTTTATTTTTCAAGCTATTTTTCATTATAAAATCGAAACACAATTAAAAAAATCTGAAAAAATTCAGTATGCTAAGGCAAGGCAATGACACCTTTTGGCGTTGTTTACTTTGCGTTTAAACGTATATAGGATAGGCAAAGTTACCCGATTTTGAGGGTAACTTTGCCAAATTTTTTACCTAAAAAAAAATATATATTTCTGATAGTCTTAACATTCTTAAAATTAATAGAAAATATAGACAAAATATAAAAGTTTCACATATGTTTAATTTGGCTCCCTAACACCTAAAACTAAATAATAGTTCACTGAAAACCTTCAAAAGTGATGCAAAGTAACCCTCTCCTCTACGGTAGTCATTCCAGATACGGGCTTACATACAATTCTTGTACAAGAAATAAAATGTGAATAAATATTGTGAAGTGCAATGGCATGACTTTTTTAGGAATTCTTATTTTGTTCTACATTACTAATTCCTTGCAAAATACAACACATTTATGTACTCGGGCAATTAATTGAAACAGTGAATAAACAAAAAATTATTTTAAATGTGGGTGCTGTCATGTTACAAATATAAGCCATATTGTCATCTTTTAAATGTGGAATATTAGTACTTAATATTGAAAAAGTCTAAAATAATTTTTTCTTAATTAAACCCATATGAATTACATAAAACTGAATAACAACGCACTAAATGAAATGTAAGTTTTGTATGATCGTAAAAGGTGTGTTATAAATTGAAAACGCCTATATGTCACAATTCAAATAAATAAATAAGCAGACATACATGTAAGACAGAATGCCAACGCCTACTACCTCACAACTGAAGACTCGTGTTGCCCGAATGATTACTCTAAATGATTTAGAACGATTATTAATAATACACTTTTATTCTAAAGCCAAAATATAATTGTTAATAGTGCAATAGTGTTTTTTACTAAATGTTCAGCATTATCTAATTTTGTACGGTATATCATTTTTGTACATGAAAAGACTATCTGAAATGTGGTTTTTAGTCATGACCTATAAGCGAGTGTTTAAAAGAGAATGTTTTTTTTTTTTAAATATAATTACCTAAAGCATTTTAAAAGTATTTGAATTTTCAAATACAAATTACTTATGGCACAAAATGTTTCAAGTAAAAAGTGGAGATGGGATATGCACGGATTGCAATTGTTTTTAAAATTATTGCACCCTGTATCCAAAATGGATGCATTAATACACCAAACCTGGTGCAAAAATAAGCATCCATATATTTTTTATAAATAGTCACTGGTTACTGTGACTAGTATTTATTTATATTATTTTTATTTAATTTTTGCCCGTTCATTGTAACAATGTATCTCAGACATCTTTATTTTACTTTTTTTTTTTAGATTTAATGACTATTAAACCTAAAAGAAATATGATTGGGGAGAAGTAAAATGGACAAAAAATTAAATCTTTGATTATGAAACTGTAAAATATAATTGCATAATAAAAAACAAAAAAAATTAAACCCTTTGTAAATAATTCAATAAATAAATAAATCTCTGATCTCTAAAACAAAAAGCATTTTATGGAGGACCGGGTGCAATTTTTCTTGCACCTTCACACCGGGTTCATTTTCTCAACTGAAATAAAAAATTATGTCCCTTTTGGCATTCTTCACTAACACAAATATCAAATTTCTGTTTTATGTATTAATTTTAAAGTTCTTGCAACACATCATATTATAAAATAAAATAAAAAAATTTTTAAGCTATAACGCGACCGTTGAGAAAAATCGGGTGCAAACAAATGTACCGCACCTTGTGCCAACGATATTTGCACCCGGTTTTTTTTTCACCGCATAGCACAGCCACTTGCCATCTCAGGTAAAATGCAGTAAGCATGAATATTGCTTCAAATACTTTTGAATTCACTTTATTTGAAAGAAAGCCCTAGCTCCGATAAATTGTTAACCAAAGTGCAATTCACAAAAATATTTTTTACTGAACAAATTATTCTATTAGTCTATACATTTAATTAACTAACTCATCCCTGGCCTAGCGGCCAGGTTGCGATGGCCGACAGAACAGATTATCTGGAGTTATACCGAGTGCGCACGAGACCAGGTACTCTCCCACTTCTTTATTTTTCAAGGTAAAAATTTGAAACTAGGGTACAAGATATTTTGCATAAATACATTTTTTGACCTAACTAGACCCAAAAAATACACTTCCGGTTTAACTGGAGGTGCTAGTAACTTTTTTTATTTTAAATAGCACCCTGTACATTTTTAAATCTTATCCGATAGAGGTTTGATTTACTTTTAAAATGGTTTTTTCAAAATCAAAGTCGAACCAGAAAACTGAAATTGTATGTGATTACAAATCATGAAAATCATATTAAACTTTGTAATAATACCTAGTAAATAGTTAAGTATTAACCGAAAGGTAATTTTAAACGTTTTTTACCGAAAACAACTGACTTGCCGATTTAATTAATTTATGAATTTTTTTTTTCTTTCAATACATAATTTTATTATATTATATAAATAGATGTTATTTTTTTAGGTATAAATTATAGTATAACTGGACATTTGGATCGGTTACCTCTTTTAAAACAGAATCAATATCACGATAGATATGTCTTATTTTATCCTTATATAATAAATCATGTTGATGAATAATTAACTCTATAACTAAGATACAATTTAAACGGGTGGTTTTAAATTTCAGCATATTAAATAATAAATTAATTCTTTCCATTTTCTTAAAGTTAAACGATTTTGCAAGGACTGTAACAAACTTGGAAATTACAATTTGTCCAAATTCTTCAATCAGTATTTCTGAAAATAGAACAATTTTCTTAGAATATGTTTCTAGTTCTTTTCCTGAATCTTTCTGTAACTGTAATAAATTCAATAAAATGTACTCTTCAAATGTGTCAGCAGGCATAAATATTTTTTTCCCATTCTCTAGAAAATTGTTCTACAAAATCCAATGTAATTTCTTTTTCACAAGCCTTTGTATAGAAAGTGTTGAAAACTGTATACATATTTTCCCGTTCTTTTATCATAGAATAGTTACTCCAAACCTGTAATTTATAATGCGACAATATTTTGAAAACAAATTCAAAATTACTAGCCTTTTCATCATGATATATCAAAAATTTAATAACGAAAGGAAAAATACCAATAATTTGATTTTGTCCATTATTTACTAAAAAATAATTTTGAATAATTTCTTTGCAGAAATCATGAGGTAATTTTTGGACACACTCAGTATCAATTAAATCCAAAATCGATGATATCACAGTGTTAAATTCATCTGCTTTACCTTCCTTATCATTGTCCTTAAATTTCTTCAATAACTTCAAAATATTTTGTATGTAATCAGGTTTATAATTTCTGGAAATATTTATGGTGTGTACTACCTTCATGGTTTCGGTGTCATGATCCTCTAAGAAATCCATTAGGAAAATTACTTTTTCAAAAAGTTCCCCACTTGGATTTTTTTGAAAAATATTTCAATAAGCTTAAAAACATATATTTTTGTAATGACTGATTTTTCTTATTTTCTTCAAAAATATTTAAGGTCTGAAAAACCATTCGTTGATCAAATACACAGCATGCCAAATGTAGAGCATGTTTTTTGACAGACAGAGCCTTGTTTTTTGATAATTTCTCAAGATACGGTATTAATTTGTTTTCAGGGCAAGTGTAAAATGCACTATATAAAGACATTAGAGATGCTTGCAGGTAATCTCCTTGACAAAATTTATCTATTAACATAGGAAGATATTTTAATGGGTCTCCTAGATTCTTCAAATTGTTTACAAAAGATTGTTGCAGTTTGTAAAACTTATGTTCTTCTTGATCTTCAATTACTAGTTTTGGACGTGTAGGTATAAAATTGCCATCTTCCATAATTTTAACATAATATTCTGGAGCAGCTAAAATTGATAGTGGTCGAGCGTATCGAGTTTTTTCAAAATCTTCATCACTGTTAAGCTGTTTTAAACAGTGCTTTATGACCATACTATCTAAGTTTAAATGACTATACAATTTAAATTTGGGCCAAATTTTCGACAAGATAAATGGGGCCTTAATTATATTATCAAAATTCTCCACAATTACCAACGGATCATATTTTAAGTACCACACTATAGCCTGAAATAAAAATAAATAATTTTAATAACTACATTCTAGATTACTAAAAATCTAAAAAACTAAAATCAACAATTTCAACATTAGAATGAATAAAAGAAAGTTATAAACCATGTACGAAACAAATTACAGTATAACTACAGCATGATATTTAACAAGTTTTACACTTAAACAGAAAATAACAAAACTAATTATAAAATGAAGAAACTTAATTTTTTTATAAAAGATTTGTTGGTGTAACGTTTCCAAATAATAGTAAAAGTAGGCATACTTATAAAGGATTACATGACGCCATACAAAACTTACAAAACAGTGCGTTGTCGCTAGCGGAGTCACTGCAAATAGTGGACGAAGTAAATCGACTGCTACACTCTATAGGTGACACAAAAAATTAACTCGTAGGAGAAAAGTTCGCCCATGTGTTAGCGCAAGACACCGGTTTTACCAGATTAAGACAAATTTGTGATGGTACTGATGGTGCATCTGCAGATCCGTTAAGTGAGTTCAAAGGCTATTTTAAGTATGCTTGTATTACATCAATAGATGTCGAACGGACGTTCTCAAAATATAGGCATATTTTTTCACCACGTCGAACATTACTCTCGGAGACAACCATAGAAACATACACGATGCTGCAAAGTCTTTACAGATCTTTTCCAGTTTGTGATAACCAAGCTAGTTAAGAGGGTAAGTTGTGCATACATTGTTATAAATTGTAACAGTTTACTGCTTTTATTACTAGTTAATTTCTTTTCTTACACTTATTATGGTGCGTACGTCTATGTCCTGCAGCGCATTTTTGCCAACTCTAGTCATTACTCATAAGTACCTCACACCTAAATAAATAGAACACATTTAACATTTTTGCTTATACCTGTAGTGAAAACAAAAATAAACACAACTGTAATTCTGGATGGATATCCCAATAAAAACAAATACATACATTTCTTGAAAAAATAAACTAATTGTTTGGCTCTTATTACATATGAGCATCCTGGAGGAAATTATTTCTTAAATGTCAATTTTGTTGTCAACATTTTTTTAATCTCAATATTTTTTTTGCTTCTCATAACTATAGTAAGTATGACTATTATTTAATCCAATATTTTTGCATTTAGTTAGTAGTTCTTTTAATAGTTTTTGCGATAAAATGTATTTGAAGTGTTGTCATTAATTTATTGTCTACCTAAAACTTTTATACTAGTGCGTTCAGATGAGAATGACAGCATAAACTATAGGAAACTATAGGTAGGTTATGATATTAGATTTGAAAGAATGCTTACGTAATACCCAAATAATAAATTTATTTCTTCTAGAAGTGCATAATATGACGCAAATAAAATGTCAGAAAATAATACATACATTGTCTAGAAAATATTGTAAACGTGATTTTTCCCAGTAATGAGTTAACATTTCATTTTCAAAATCATTACGATTTAACTTGCATACTGTCTTTACAAATTCCTGTTGAAATCTGAATGAGACGTATTCATCTTGAAAAATTTTCCTTATAGTCTCCACAATTTTTTTATTTTCACACAATATTATTTTGTTCTTTGGATGTCGTAAATTATACGAAAATATTTCCACAATCAATTTAGTCAGCGCATTGTCAGTTTCATGTTCCTTGTGTTGAGTTTTTATGATCTTGGGTAAATATTCCACAGTTTGCATCAAGATTTCTTTTTCAATTTTAAAGTCTTTTATATGACTTAATGAATTAAAACCTTCCATGTAACCTATTACCTGATCGCCTATGAATTCTAAAATAGCGTAATTTATTTCATCCTCAGGTCGATTATTTTCATACAAATATTTAATATACATTACTCTTAGATTTGAGGTAATTCCACTAAATTCTCTATTTAAAGTTTGAATTGTGAACATTTCATTTATGTATTTCCAGTGGGTTTCATTTAAGTCTTCTAGTTTAAAATGGGATTCAATTGTGTTCAAAAATTCTTTTCTTATATTTGCATGATCGTTCCGATGTCTTTCACAGAAATATTTTAATACCTTAAAAATAAAATGTTTATTATTACATTGATAGTTGTGTTAGTTAAAAAAGAAAAATTAATTTTCTTATGCAATACAGGGTGTTTACGATCTTGGGAATTTTTCTTGAGGATAAGTACATCTTTTATTTATTTATTTATTCCTTTATTCTCAAAAAGTACAACCCAATTACAGAGAAAGCTTATAAAACACAACAAAATATAATACAATTACAAACTAAAAACTTAAAATTACAAGACAAAGAATTCACATATTAATAGAAAAAATAGTTTATAATATGCTTCTTAAATACATTTTGACTATCAGTAATTATTATATCACAGTTATTGCTTAAACTGTTTTGTAAATTATTATATAGCAAACATATTCTTATAATGGGTGATTTAATATATCTATTTCTTCATGGGCTGTTATAAGTAAAAAAGATTGGAGAATCGTATCCTCATATCAGAGCTGTCACAAGTACTCTTCGAAAGTACTTGAAGTATAAGTATCAAGTATTCAGATATCAAAAAATTACTTGAGGTATCAAGTACAATTTTTCTTAAAACATACTTCAATTATCAAGTCCTCTTGAAAATTACTTGATTTATCGCCAAGTAATTTACTTGAAGTAAAACAGTACTTGAAGTATGCTTTGTAATTTAAGTATATAGAATACTTAAAGTACATAAAATTACTTAAAGTATTACAAAAAATTCATAAAAAATGAAGTAAAAATCAGTATAACTTTCGATTTAAATACAATTTGTATTTTTGGAATGGACAAATGGTTTAATGGTTTCAGATTCAGATTAGAGTTGTGTAAAAAAATATAATTTGACATATTAGTTATATGCTAAGCTTATGCGTGTAAGTGACACGGTAAGAATTAGTGTATATAAAAATAAATTTATATGTAGGTGTCGCGTTTTAAAAATGTTACATTGTTTTGTCTCCTGCAATGGTATATCTGAAATCAGTTTTAAATTAGCAGTCTACACCAAAAAATCTTGTTGTAAATCTATAAGATGGAGATCATTTTAATTGTTTAGGAGGAAAAAGGATGCAACATGTAACCTTATCGTAATAATAATTACGTAATGATAATATTATATTTTGCTTAATTTCTTTTCTTTCTTATTTTTTACTATTAATTTACAAAAATAAGTAAAAAATAAATGTATAATTATAGTTCGGAAACTGGCTTAATATTCTTGACACTTTAATGCATAACAACCCTAACCACTGGCCTAACCATATATTAGGAATATTATGATTCCGACAATGTCGATTACCGAGATGGCAAAGAATGTGAGAAAACAAAAAAAGCTGTAAGTATACTTAAACACACCGATATAACTTAACATAGTCATTTTGAATTTAAAATAACTTAACTAAATCCTTTTTCTCAAAGTGACACGTAGTTCTTACCGCAAAACAAAAAAAGTGGATGAAACATGCTAGACAGTTAAAACAATGCACAAATTATTCTCTGCCGAAAAGGTGGTATTTCTTTGTGGTTTTTAATAGCAAAGATTGTTATGGTAATCTATGTGTTGAACTATAATATCAACCAACCGAACTAAAAACATAAGAAGATAAATCGTTTGCTGGCAGTTCTATAGCCGTTCTATTTCCAAAAAAAATTTACTCCGGTTGCCATAAGTAAGACGTTCCTCTGCCGATACAATACTTCCACTCACGTGACGTGATAATAAAATTTGATATAAATGGTTTACTGATTTACGTGCAAATATATGTACCTTAATTTACCCAGTGATGTTTGACGTAGTTATGTATGCTATCTACCTATCTTTTTAATTTTGTAAATCACTAATCACTGAATGCACTCTGCTACTAATTGTACACTACATATACACACGATGAAATTTTAGAAATGTGTTTTTAAATGCACCTTACCTCGAGGCGTTCGCAGCATCGCACTAAATTAAATAAACCTTAAGTAATTCTAGTAAGACCGAAGCATTTCTTGTATGGTCTTGTTTATGCGAGTTTTGACAAACAAAATATAATTGAAAAAGGAATTTTACTTCAAGTAATTGTTTCAGAATGCAAGTGTCACAAATATTTACTTGAAGTACCCAAGCATACTTCAAGTACAATTTATTACTTGAATTATGATGTAATAAATAAATAAATAGACTTTATTGTTCAACAGCTTACACCAATTAAAGAACAATACAGTGCCCATGATAATCATGAGCATTGCTTTAAAACTTAATTATGATTTGAACATTAATAAAGATAAACAGTACAGAAAATGAAAAAAAAGAAAATAATATAACACTAAAGTATTAATCAAATTAGAAGAGCATTCAATTCCTTTTTAAACTTATTTTTCTTGCTACAAAAAATATCAATTTCCTTATTATAATTATTACAAAGATTTAACATCCTAAATAGTGAAATTTAACTGTACAGTTGATCTGGGCATAGGGCAAATAGAAAGTGTCACCTATTCTACTATTTACGGATTTTGGAACTTTTAAAGCTATTTTGCTCAACATTACATCATTATCAATATAACCAGTTACCAGTCCATGTAAATGTTGTAAGCAGATAATATTTCTACGACACTCTAAACTTTTAATATCATAGTGTGCAAATAAAAAAGTACGAGCATTTATTAAGTAAGACCCAGCCTCCCTAAAAAATTTACACTTTAAGTATCTACTTTGTATGGTTTCAAGGCAATAAATATATTTCTCGTATATTGGAGACCATATAAGGGCAGCATATTCAATTTTAGGACGTGCGATTGATTGGTACAAATCAAAAGATTTAGACGTATTAAATGATCTAGTACTGCGTATTATGAATCCTAGAAGTTTCATAGCAGAACTACTAATATTACAGATATGATCATTAAACATCAATTTCGTATCAAATGTGACACCTAAGTCACTTATACTACTCTTACGACTTATAATATTACTATTAATTGCGTAATCATAGTTTAAAATATTTACATTTTTTGTAAGACATAATAAAACATTTGTTGAAATTTAAAGTAAGCCCATTTATTTGACACCAATGATCAACTATATCGAGATCATGCTGCAATTTTAAACTATCCACATGAGACTTTATAGAAACAAACAATTTCAAATCATCAGCATACAATAGGCATTCAGAATTGTTGATAACAGTTGTAATATCATTAAAATATATCAAAAACAATAATGGGCCCAAATTACTTCCTTGTGGTACACCTGAACAACTTTTGTAGCTGTATGATTTGAAATTATTGATGATAATATATTGACTTCGATCACTCAAATACTTCGCCAATAAGGTAATAAATTTTGATGTAAAGCCATAACACTCGAGCTTTATTAAACAACACAATGTGATATTGATTTAAATCACAAAATTTTCACCTTTATAATGATGTAAGATTTACTAAATTTTATCGATTTTTTCACTCAAAATTCAAAATTAATGTTGGAGCAAATAAAACACTTCCACTCAACTCAACACTGACGTAATATGATTATGATGTAATACTTGACAAAATCAAGTAAAAATTCAAGTTTTTTTATGTGAATAATTGAAGTGCAAGTACAAATATTTACTCAGATAAGTACTTAAAGTAAAGTACTTCAAGTACTAATAAATGCTTGAAGTATAATTTCAAGTATTTTACTTTAAGTATTGACAGCTCTGCCTCATATTCAGGTATTTTAAAATCAATTTGTTCCCAACATGCGTTTGAAAAGAACCATAAAATAGATATTAGCAATTTAAGATTAATTATGAATGTAACAAATACTAGACAGCTGGATGCATTTGAAAGCTTGGAAATCACAAACTGTAAAATAAGTATGATGAGTGACAGAGGGCCTATCCCAAATAGGCTTTATTAGTTAGTGGGTCACGGTTCACTGAACCGTGATGATAGATTAGGTATAAATAGGATACATTCCTAGCATAAGGTTAGTTTTAATCATCTCCGGATGATACCAACTTGATTGGCGAAACGGGAGTCGAGTGCGGTATATAGTGTTTTGGTGTTTCGTGCAAAACTACGTCAGTGTTAATAATTATCTCATATTTCTATCCAAGTAATTTTCGAGTGTTTAGGCATGGAATTATGATTTCATATTTATTATTTAATATAGTGTAAAAAGAAAGCATGCCCCATTCTCCCTTCAAATAGTTAGATCGGCAGCCTTTGATTTCTTATGTGCACAGTATCTCTGTAATAAACTGTACCTACTCTGAAATAGTAGAGCGTGCTTTGCTTTTGTGAGATAGTTTAGGACACTTCAATTAATATTGCTTATAAATGTATCGATTTGTGGTGTGCCAAATACAGCACACTACGTTTTTTTTTTATTTTTATAATATCTGTGCTAACAATTTGCTGATTTATATACTTTTTTTAAGTGAACTAATGTCACTACACATAGTAAACTTAAATAGGAAGAATCCAGTGAAGTTATTGTGTGTTTTGTGGTTTAGCAGGAAACTTAATAAATTAAACTAAACATCAGTTTATTACAATAAAAATGCAGCAAATCGTCGTAAGGATAAAATGCGCGACAAGTTTGAGAAGCTGTTTCTCATGTCATACCTTATTAAAACATACCTTTCAATATTAAAAAATAAAAAACAACGTTTCCTTGGCCACTAAAGTGATTTAATTAATAACTGCTATGATGGGGGATGAAAAAAAATTACCATTAATTTGGTTCGGCAACCTTCATATCAAAAATTGGGTCTTTCTGAACTCATATCAACAATACAGAAAGCCTCTTGGCGCCCGGTCTAAGTGAGTGAATTTACATTGCCAATATTATAATTAAAATTTAGTGCCTGATTATGTGAACGATGCACATGCATTTATTAACCATTGACATGAGACCAATTATATAACAAGTTAAGGTCATTTTGCAAATATGCAAATCTATTGTGCCATTTATGGCTTTAAACAGTTTAATGTCATCAGCGAATATTAAAATATGGGAATTTTCAATTACATTACTAAATTATTGATAAATATCCTTGGGGTATTCCAGATATATGCATTTGATGCAAAACCTGGTAGAGAAAATGTGGGGGAACGAGATATTAAAATAAAATCATATGGCATATCAATGGCATTCCTACGATTTTAACTTTAAAGTAGATGAAGTTGTTACAGTTACCAGAACGTTTGAAGACTTAATTTTTAACAAAAAATATAATAAACATTTACCTTTTCCAAAAATTTCAAGTCTTTATTTATTGCAGAAGATTTTACTAAAATACACAAAAGTTTTGTTCTTTCTCCTATCACAGCAGTTACATTAATTTTTTCTTTAATTAAAGTAAAACTTTTCTCGGCTTGATAGTATTTTATATACTCAATATCATTACTTTCCATGTACTTTAATTGAGCTAACCTCTCTCTAACGTCTTTATCAACTATTAACTCCAAAAAATAATCATCTAGGCAACTTAAATTAGATAAAATATTTTCATTCATAACTTCTTTAAAGGTTTCTGTAAACAACTTGTACTGATTGTGTTTTGGATAGTACTTTAAAAGTTTGTTACACAGTACATGTCCATTATCTAATTTTTCTATGTCTCTAGGAAATAAATTATGATAAAGTTGCTTGAATTCACCCAACTTGTTCAAGTTTCTTACTAGTGTTTCATGCCTAAAATATTTGACATACTTTTTCGGTTCGTTAATAATTTCATGTGTTTTTGACATAATTATCTTTTTCGTAGTTCTTCGACCTAATTTCAAATTGTTGTTGATTTCATGATTTTCTAGTAATTTCCAGAAAAAAGCTGGGTCACTTTGGGCAACATATTTCAAAAAATTATTGTCAAAGATTAATTCACTCTTTCGCTTTTTATGTTCATTTAAATATGTAATAATCAAACTGGGTTGTTTATTGTATACCACTTTTAACTGGTTTGTCCACAATTTAACCTCGTTATTTTTCAAAATATCTTCTATTTTTTTTGGGCTACATCCTGGTATTATTGTAGTAGCAATGAATAAGCCATACCTAAAATCATCAGAACAATAAATTCAATTTGAATGTTTTAAGGCATAGTGAATTCAATTTATATGTAAAAAATTTCCTTCACTTCTTAATCAACCAATTAGACTTTGATTTAAGAAAACTTTATTGCAAAGTAATAAAGCAATAAATCTAAATATGTTTTACATACAGATAAACAAACAATAGTGAAAAATATAAATGATGATGTAATATAGGAAAAAATAAGGAAAAGAAAATATTCAACATAAACAAACCAATTTAAGTTATATTCAACTAATATATGTACCTAACAATTTAACCGTAACATTACTTTTTTGGAGATAAATTATCGATTTCTACTAATGACTATAAAACTATATCAGACATCTTATTGTTAATCTCAACATTAAATCAGTAAAATAACTGATGCGCATTACTGATGCAAATATTTGCGTTCCGTAAAAACTTCTACATGTATGCCACTAATGCAGAGGTAAATTGGAGACCAGGGCGTGTTTAACAACTGGAATTTACAACAGAGGTGTAACATATTTCACTTTTCAAAATATTTTTAATGTCCTACTAGTCTGTTATTTTGCAATAATCAACCCATTTTAAGATACATTAAGTGACAAATAACGCCCTAGGGCGTTATGAATATCCATAACGCCCCAGGTCATTATAAATTTATAACACACTAACATTTTCACTTCAACACAACACAAAACAACTAAATGGTGATGGCGTTATTGATAAACAAAATGTGTTGCATAGTTACGGCGTTTACAAACAATTTTGACTATTACTCTCGTTTAAATCAAATCACATAATAAATGCCAAATTAATCAATCGTGAAAAGCAAAGAATTTTCGAACTAAATAACAGATTAGTAGGACATTAAACATTGAGGGCACCACGGGTGTTATAGGATAATGACGCTCTGACGCTCTCGGTCGACGTACACTGTTGACCTCGGTGCGTTATTATCCCTATAACACCCTTGATACCTTAATCACTATAAGTGGATATAATCCAGGAAATAGATGTTCAAAATAGTGGTCTTGGGGAAAGTTTTGTGGGAGTTTTGGAAATTGGTGAGTCTTGAGATACCGTTTTCGATTTTGCGGCTAAAATTTTTTGTTGGAATCTAAAAAAAAAAAAATCAAAAGAGGTGCAAAAAATATTTCTATATCAAATTAAAGTGGAATAAATTCTCTACAATTGAACTCTTATAAGTTTTTTTTTGTGGGATGAACGGTTTCATTGCTACAGCGCCGCAAATTTGGGTCAATTTTTCGATGAAAAATGTAATTTTCGTCACAAAATTAATACAAAAATATTACTATAATTTTACTTCTGCTTTTTTTTCCAAAATATATGATAATTTTTTATAATTATTTTGTTGTGCAAACAAAAGTAAATTATTGTGCAATTTTGAAGACAAATGAGTAGTCAAGAATTTCTAACGCAGGTACAAAAAGGCCCGCCTTTCACATCACGTGTTCATCCTTTGTTTCCCTTTCGTCCCTTCTTCAAACAGTGTTGTTCGTATATTTTCAGGTTTTTACGGAAATGAGTTATTTTATTTGTGAAAATTCCTTAGAAGAGTGAAGTGAAGCAAAAAGGACTAGAGACATTTCGGTCGATCAAGTGTTAAATGAATGGACGGTAAAATTACATGCCTGGAAGGGTTCACATCGATAGTGGTCCGCGAATTGTATTGAAAAAACTATAATAAAGAGAGCGTAATCGCCGCAACTGTGCGAAAAAAAAAAGAGGCGCCGGCTCCAAATCATTTTCGATCCACAATTATGCTCGCCTATAACATTCTACTTTGGAAGTCATTGTTTTTTGTGTGCAGCTGATTACAATGAAAAACAAAAACGCCTTCGCCCGCATGAAAAAAATCCTGTGTACCAATTACGTGTTAGACATGAAAAATAAAATTATAGAACTTGTCAACGCTCATGGAGGTGATTGGGGTTGGGCCATTGTTGTGCGTCTTGCACAAATAAATGATTAAGTCACAGCTGATGCTCTGTACCACACAATTGCATGAAACAATTGTACTGATGTGTACCGTCATTAAGTGAGAAAAAAAGAGGTACGTTTGTTAACAATATTGAGACTGCGGTGAAATACATTTATTCTTATCTTCAGGCACATTCTGACAAAGTGTCAGATGAACGAGTTGATAAAATCGAAGGAGATTACAGTTCGCATAGGAAAACCGTGCAGTCACAACTTATCAAGAAATACGGTGATGATATTCTAATTGCATTAATTGGCAAGAAATGTCCAGCGGTATGGTTTTGTAATACAAGATATAAAGTATTATCAGATGTCAGGTACAACCAGAAGAAAGGCAATGAGCAGGAAGAGTGTCGAAGTATTGTAGACACAGCTTTGACAATCGTCCTTGAGGATATTTGTTCAAGCATATGAAACGACTCGGTGTCCCTCATCAGATAATTTCTTTCAAGGTCATGAGTTCAACATATCTGAGACTACGGGCTTTCCTGGACAATGTAATATTAGGGAAAAAGTGTGAGTCTCTCAACAAATTGAAGAGTATTGTTTTGGCACACTGCATACTTTACGTCACAGATGGTGTGGAAATGATTGGCATTTTTCATGAATGCGCATGTGCAACAAAAATTATTAGAATACACCAAATATACAGTGTTTTCCACTTTAAGCAAACACCTCTGTATTTCGGTTATATTTCGAAGAATTGATTTTTTTTTTCAAACTGTAATACTCGATGAGATCTACTTTTTTGAATGAAATTTTTTTTATGTTGTGTATCTACGGCCTACTATAATCAAAATAAAATGCAAAAAATCAAGAAACGCTATTACAGATTTTTTTAACGAAATGGTTTTTAAGAAATATGAATCAAGACATGCCCAGAAAGCTTAAATCCGAATATCATATTGATAGCTCTTACAGGGTGTTCATTATGATTATAAATTTTTGTGAAAAAAATGATTAAAAAATAAATTAAGAACGTTTTTTTTCAGTTTAAAAAACATGGAAGAGGGGTTCATTTCATCTAATCAATACTCAGTAATACTACAGAAGGTACTCTCTGTACTCAGAATTATGAGGAGTTAATGATAATTTTATTTTGGTACCAGAGTGTATTTTGTACTTCTTGATTACCCTGTATCAGAGTTGGGCAAATACGTATTTACAAATACTTATTAAGTATTTAAATACTAGAAAGTATTTAAATACCGAGTATTTAAATACTTTTTGCAAGAAGTATTTGTATTTATATTTGCAAATACTTTATTTGAAATATTTAGTATTTAGTATTTGTGAAAATGATCCTAAAAGTATTTATAAATACTTAAAGTATTTAAATACTTGGGAAGTATTTAAATACTTTTAGAAAGTATTTAAATTATTTTCCAACGATATTTAAATACTTTACTCCAAATATAATCAAACACATCAGGGAGACAGGCACAGAGAGGTACTGAACTTCTCAAGGCAAAAAAACATGCACTATGTAGCTAATAAATACGTTGACATTGCATCATTCAGTTTCAGTCTTAATTCAATTCCCAGAAAGTTGGTTGAGAGCATAGACAGCAGGGGCGGTCGGTCCATGGAAGCAAGGGAAGCAGTGCTTCCCTTGGGATTATTAAAAAACAAACACATAATTAGAACAAAATTATTATTTATCACATATATTAATCATTAAAATTTACTTTTACTCAATTTCAATAGACACGGCCCTGCATTTCAACAGCTGAGATGTTGCACGCTAACGATGACGATTATCGAGCCAACAGGAACTCGCGCGACTTCGATATAACTGATAAGCAACTTCTTGAAATGCATCCCATCTCCACTTCATAATCTTGATATCTGAGTTGTATAGCATAGTAATGCGTCTTGTTTTATAGATTTTAATATTATACTTAATATTAATCTTCGTGGTATTATTCTCAGCTTTGGTGCTATATTTGTAAAAACTTTTTTGGTGTTTCTGAACCTGTGGTGTGGCGACAAGTGATTTTTAAAACGTTGAACATTAGTGCGTGTATAAGCAGTTTTAGAATTGCTTATTCAATATGGAAGCTGGTCCTAGCACTGTGGAAAATATTATTTGCGTTTGGTGTGCAATTTGTTGAAGAAGGGATTTTCAACATATTCGTTTCAAGATAAACTGGATATTATTAGAAACGGGAGACCAACACCTGATTTAAAACTTTTAAAAACGAAAGTTAAATCATGCTATAGGTACTTTAATATTGAAAAGTTTTTTATTTAGAATGACTGTTAATTTATATATTTATTTTTTTCATAATAAAACAAAAAAAAATCAAAATATTCTTTTTTGTTCCTGGTCTATTTCTATGGACATAATACAATAATAGAAAATACAATTCGGCGAAGTTTAGCCATTAAAGGCCATCTTGCTCATCTTACACTTTACACTTAACCATGCATGCATTCAAAATCACTTATCAAAGTATTTAAATAATCTCAAAGTATTTAAATACTTATTTAAACTATTTAATTACTTTTGGTATTTAGTATTTAAATATTTTTATCTTTTGAAAATATTTAATATTCAAATCCTTTCAATTTTTTGAAAGTATTTAGTATTCAGTATTTCAATACTTGTTCAAAGTATTTGCCCAGCTCTGCCCTGTATACACCATAGTATTATTTCATATTAATTAGATGAAATGAACAATGAACCCCTCTTTGCCGTTTAAACTGCAATAAAATCATTACGATAATTTTCGTAATTTTTTTTGTTACAAAAATTGATGAATTGTAGTAAGAACTATCAATATGAAATTCGGTATGTAGGCTTTCTAAGCATGCCCGATTTTTATTTTAGTTATAGTAGACCGTGGATAACAACATAAAATTTATTCAGGAAGGTAGATCTCATCCAGTACTACAATTTGGAAAAAAAAAAAATTTTCAATTCGCCCAAATACTACCAAAATACAGGGATGTGTCTGCTCAAAGTGTGTGTGTGTGTGTACATATATATATAAAAAAAAAACGAGAATTGAAGTTTGTTACAGTATTATATGCGTTACTTTGCGGCGAACGCGAAATGTATTTTCTTCAATGACTGTACAAGACTTTCCTGAATACGAAAAAATTGACCCAACTTGGCGGCGCAAATGCGACAAAACCGTTCAGCCCACAAAAAAAAATTATAAGAGCTAAATTGTAGAGAATTTATCCCTCTTTAATTTAGTACAGAAATATATTTTTTAAAAAGTGCACTGGAAGGTAGATATTTCCAAGAAACCATTTTTTTTTTTTTTTTTTTTTTTTAGGTTTTGCCAAAAAAAATTTCAGTAGCAAAATGTGACTTCGAAAACAGCTCCCCAAAACCTAATTCCATCAATTTTCAAAACTCCTGCAAAACTTTCTTTCGAATACTACTTATGTGCTGTGAATGCTTCTACCAATTTTATATAATTTAGTAAGATTAATAATTTAATTAATATTGATATATAACAGTACAAATGTGCAAGGAAAGGGAAGTGCCACTTGTTCAGCATATAGAGCATAGATAGGTATATTAGACTTGTTTTCACAATAGTATATGTATACTGACGCTTATAGAGAAGTGCATGAGACTGAATAATCCAGTCAACGAATGCTCAAAAATGGGTTGGAACAGACTTTTATGCGCATTTTTTTTGTGTTTTGGGCTGTGTTTGGAGGTGTTTGTAGATGATTATAACAAAAGCCCTGAGGTCTGTGAGTGGAGCTAACTTCAGAGGTTCCCAAAATATGTCCCTGTTTTTGTTTTTTTGCTTATATCTTGATAATGGTTGGTCCTAGCAAAAATGTCATTATATACAACATTAAAGTTGAAAAAAATTTGGAATAAAATAGTGTCTATTAATTTTTTTTCTTATCTCTAACCGTTTTCGAGTTATGAGCCATTGAAAAAGGTTCTGGGTTGTCCTGTATTTCGTCAAAGGACTCTGTCGATTGGAGAATTTCGCAATCCTCATCCTCAAAGAATGGAACACTGTTCAGGCAGTTCCCATGGCAGTTGTGGCATATAGAGGAGCAGTTCCTACCAGCTTTCAACAGCTTATAACTTGAAAACGGTTAGGGATAACAAAAAAATTAATAGATACTATTTTGTGCCAAATTTTGCCAACTTTAATATTGTATATAATGACGTTTTAGCTGGGACTAACCGTTATTGAGATATAAGCAAGAAACCAAAAACAGAAACACATATTGGGAACTCCTGAAGTTAGCTCTCATTGCAGACCCCAGGACTTTTGATATATTCATCTCCAAACACCTCCAAGCACAGACCAAAAGTCAAAAAAAGTGCGCACAAAAGTCTGTCTAGAAACTATAACATCTAAAATCAATTTATACACATTTTACTACTGGCTTTTTTAAGTTTCAATTTACCAACTGCCACTGCCACCGAGACTGCTACAACTCAAACTGGGAAACATGAAAGTCATTTGTTGCTTACAAATAACTTATATGGTTTCTTTAAAGGATGACTATGGCAGGTTTAACATTAACATTATATTTAGACTATACCGTACCATTTTAAAATGGCATCAAAGACTTCATCCATTTTTTCTTCAGGAAATATAAATGACAGTTTTTTCAGTAGCTTCATTTTAACAGAAAAAGACATAGATGGCAGTATGTCATCAACAAGTTCTTCAGCATTAACATTATTAAACACTTCTTGAAGAAACCATGGCTGTTTAATAATTTTACTGACACATGCCGCATTTCCCTTTTTGAGGATCTCCAGTAGTTGTGATGTTTTTCTCAGATGAATTAAAATATCAATATGCATCAAAGTTTCCAAATATGTTTTAGGTTTAAGCTTATCTAAAATTAACTTTTCTTCATCAGCAGTAAAAATTTTATTTTTTAAGTAATTTTTGTACATTCCGTTTCCTTTCTCCAACTAATACTCCTTCTATGTTATGGAAATCTGATATAAAAATTTCTGAAGTCATCTTGTTTTTACTACAAATAACAAAAAAAAAAAAGTGAAGCAGAGGTTTAGTTATTTTTTATTTGTGCAGTTATAAATATTCAGTAACATCGATGAAGAAACCGAAAAATCCTCCTAGTTAAACTCAAATAACAGTTCTTCTATTTTAGATTATCCAACAATGATTTCAATATACTGTAAAACAGACTAGTGATGGCGAGCGGTCGAGCAGTTATCGTTACGCCCTACACAATGATAATTGGTGCGACACACTGAATTAGAATACCAGTGGCTTGTAAATTATAACAAATTAATGTGAATGCAAACAAAATACTTACATAAAGAAATACTAGCAATCATTACATAGTTTTCATATATAAACAGCAGTTAATACGAGTAATTATTTGATATTTACATCTAAAAACAACAACATATGATAATATAACAAATAACCACAAAAACACTTAGTATGTAACGTCTCTGAATAACACATTTGTTATTCTGCTCTAGCCAAGGAGTGGAGTAACGTTGAAATTTGGTCAAAGGCACATACCCGCCGCTCGCCATCACTCATTTGTTTTGCTGTAATACTTTTAAAATTAGTTTTCGAGGTATGGTCATCTCTTTAAATTCGCGCACTTTGATTTTGTGGTTGTGGTATATCAGGCAATTCATTTTAGTAGTAAATGTTTGGGAAGTCACAAGGGATAGATTTAGACTCAGACATACAATACCATGTGACTGTACACAGCCAAATATGGTCAATTGTTAACAAAGATCAATTTAACAAGCGAAATGAACATAACAGTGAGTGTATTGTATGTGGCTGGCAAGCCACAGACTTGACTTTTCCATATGTTCGCTGGGTGTGTCTTATTCTATCTAATTTCATCCTAGTTCACAGCCATCGATCGTATTCTTTTTCTAACTGGCCACACTTGGCATTTTACATAGGGTATATCCAAGATCTTTTGGTAGAGTATGACACCAGAGCCTCTTAAATAAGTTACCAGCTCACAAATTACTTAACCACTGTACTTACAGATACTGAAAAACCACTCGACTAAAAACGGATGCTACTATTAATGTTGTAAAATTTCCAAAATTTAAAAACGCACGGAAAATTTCCAACCCAAAATTATTGAAAAAATGGAAGTTTATAGAAAACTGAAAATTTCATAGAATTTGTGGATTCAGGAGTTTCCAAAATTTCGGTAAAGTTCCGAAGTGGAAAACTGAGAAATTTTCGAAATTGATTTCACATTTTAAAGTGTAAAACTGTCAATCTAACGTAAAATCATTGTAATATTTGCTTTAGTTGATGTTCACTACTTATTCTTTTGTTGTCATATTTCCTAGGTAAAAGAAAATAACTTCCATTTTTGAATTTTTTCCTAGCTGAAAAATAAAATTAGGAAATCATGTGTTACGTATTAATAAAAAAATTTATTTTAGTTTATTTAACTGTAATGTTTATTTCAATTTTTGCGGTAGATTTTTATTTAAAAATAATAGAAGTATTGTAAAAAACATGCCTGATGTTAAATAAATATTTGTTATGTGTATCAGTTAGTGTATACAGTTACGTTTACATTAAATGACCGAAGGGCACTGGTAACTGCATGTGTTATTTGTAACAATGGGGGACTAAGCTTATTATTAAAGCAGGTTTTTTTCTAGCTATCATAACTTTGCAGCTTTCGACATTTGCTTTAAAATGAGTATACGGAAGCCACACCCCTTTTCTTAAAAAAAAATTTTTCTCGCTTCGCTCGGGGCTTTGCACTACCCATCACCCTATATCACAAACTACTTCCCCTGTATCTAAACTCACCGCACGCCCCTGCTCACAACACTAGCTACTAGCTGTTGTTAATCATAAAGTCCGCTAGCTATGTAAGTACTTCTGATTACATGCCGACTGAATTTTTATCTTAAATCATAGAATAAACTTAAAATTTTTTAAAACTTGGAAATCAATTAATTAATAATATAAATATACAAAACATGAGATAATATACATATTTTGAAACTGAAATAGAAATATACTTCCTTTAAAAAATATGCACTGGCATCAATTGCATCAAACATACCTACTATCCATCCTGAACAAATAATAAATGATTATAATTAGTAAATAATACCTGCATTTCTACTAGTATCAAAACACGCGTTTATAAAATAACCAATTAACGTAGATTTAATAGTTCATTGGCAAAAAATAAAACCTTAACCTATAACTTATACTGAAAAATGACAAGGCACGTGACAGTTCTGATATCAGAGACAACCACGTGATATTCCCATAGATAAATTATTTGTTTATGGATTTTCAGCCAGTGTTGCCAAATGTGTAAGATTTTCATATGGTACGGACAAAGATTGGTCTTTGGTACGGACTATAAATTTCATGGTATTTTATAAGAAATCATGGTACACTTTTTAAAAAATTTATATTTTTAAAGAAAAAATATTTTGTGATTGATCGTGGCTTGATATTATTCAGATTACAGATTGAATAGAGTTTATACAACCATTACTTCAATGGCAATAATTAATAAACATCATTATATAATAAATTAAAAAGTGGGAGACAAATTCGTATGTAGTGAATCTAACTGTAAGTATAGTATATAGAAAAAAATTACGCGTTATTAATTTTAGTCAGAAACAAATGAATTTATAAAACAGTATTCCATGGTACAGTACACAGTACAAAATTTAATTTAGTTTTGCTATTATGTAATAGAGGAACTGATTTTGGACTTAAATTTGACCTTTTTGTTAACTTTTGCTAATAATGGTACAAATTTCTAAATAATGGAATATAAAGTGATTCGAGCAGACGAGTGACATCATACCGGGTGGTAACAACATACCTGGTGACATAGCGATGGGACATCACAAAGATATATCAAAACATATCATGTAATATGATAAGACCATAGATATGTGGATGAATCATATTGTATGTTTTGCACTCAAAAGTTATTCAAGAAAAACGGCTTTCTTAAAGTCATATCCTTAAACACGTCTCTGTATTCTTCAGGGAAGTATTTTTCGAAATACGTATTTACAGAACATTTTCGTCTTATAGTCTAAGCAATAGCGTGCAAATTCGACGATGAAAGGTTACCGTCTGCCAGTCGGTAATCAAGAAAACATATGAGTACCATACTTGTCTCTTGAAATTTTTGGTATGGCGGCCGGATACGGCGTGGGGCTTCTTTTATCGAATAGTTATCGATATTTGACCACATAGGTAGTTAGTATATGTCATGTACTCCACATTCCCCAATTACGCTGGCAAAACGGTCAGCGCGCGGTAAACGGAATAAAAAAAAAATTTTTAGTTGCCGGACCAAAACCTAGCACAAAATGTTTGATTTGGTGTGTATATAGTACGGTACTATAGTGGCAGATATTTCTATCGGTCGGTTTTTGAGCAATTTACCATCAAATTGGCGAAAAATTTATCAAAATTTGAAATGTTGATAAAAAATAGTTAAAATTTAAAAAAGCGTCTGCCCAGACAGCTTACGGTTCACAAGTCACTAAAAACCCTAACCTTGGCTGGCAGACATTTTCGTCAAATTTACCCCCCCCCCCCAAACCACTCCTTAAAGGGTTAAAAAAAATTAGTTTTTCGTGTCTGTACTTTTTTCTTAGTATTAAAAAATTTAGATATATTATTACAGTAGAAAATACGAAAAATTTCAGCTTAAAGAATAAGTAGTAGTAGCTACTTATTTTACTAGGCAAGTAGGCCACAATGGGCCCTTTTTACCTAGGGACCTACAGTTTAGCGTGGACTCCGAACCACGGTCCTCGACTGTCAACTAACCCACCGCCTGGGCCTGCCCGCCTGCACCACTAGCAGAGTGGCAAACCTCCTGGGTAGGTCTCTTCGACCCTCCACCCGGGCTCGCCTCTCCGCCTGCATCAGGCTAGCGGCCTTCCCGGGATTCTCTGTTGACAGCCTACCGACTGTTAGATGAGCTATCGTTCATCCATCCAATTGCCGGACTCGATCAGTGCTGCTTAACTTCACTGATCGAATATCTGATATTAAACGGATGTCCATACCTCATCCCCCGCTTAAAGCATAAAGTTTTATGGTCGAAGAATAGACATTTGTGGTGTGTGATTTCACGATTTCACCAATCAGAAAGCGAGTATTGAAATAACGCAGACTTCTGTTATGAGGACTATTTCTAGCAATTTCATTGGCCGTTTTAAGATAGCCGCAGGGCATGCGCAGTTACATGACTTGTCAAAGTGTATTAAATCCTTTTGGAATCGCTTGTCACCAAGGTACTCGTTAGACGATAGAGAAGATACTCGCGTACCACGCGGTAGGCCCAGGGTTCGAATCACAAACTTATTATTAATTTTTTTTAAATAAGTATTTTTTAATTCGTTAGTAAGATTTTCCTTGCCCTTTATTATAGTTTCTTTATTTTCCTTGCCCTTTATTATAGTTTGTTTATTTTCACGGTGCCGAATTCCCCTTTAAAAATGATATCTGATGAACACGCATGCCGTGGCCTTGAAACGGCCAATGAAATTGCTAGAAATAGTCCTCATAACAGAAGTCTGCGTTATTTCAATACTCGCAATCAGAAACATACCCCATTACTCCTCTTGGGCAGTGCTCATAAATAACTGTTTAATGGCTTTTAAAATTCGACCATAAGTGGTCTAGGCTTTTCAATTAATAGGATATCTCTATCTCTCTTAAAAATGTGTCACCCTTTCAGAGTGCCGCATCTTTGTAAATACAATCTTTGATTTAAATATGACGTCACAGTTTTTGGGTATATTCTTTTTGAAATGTTGGCAACTTTAATAAATGACAGTTGTTCAAAAATGAACGTGAATGGTAAATAGAACAGAAACAGCTGAACGTGAACATTTTTCAAAGCCGCCAAATTTCAGGCTGAGTTTTTTAAAATGAGTGATACCATTGAAAGTGATACAGCCGAAAGTAATTTAACACAAACTAGAGATGAAGAGGATATATTAAATATTCTGGTGGCAACTGATATTCATTTAGGGTTTGAAGAGAAAGATCCTATTAGAGGTAGTCTATATTCAGTTTAGAATTTTTTTTGTAGATTATATTTCCAGATTTAATTTTGATAAAATAGTTGTGTACAAAGCTCTTTCAATAGTAATATGCTTTGTATGCAAATTGTAAATCGTCCCTGTGGGACCACAGTTATAGAAGTCACAAAATGTATAATTTACAGGAAAGAGTATACACACAGCCACACTTAGAATAGCTCTGTATTAATAGAATGAGCTCCAAAAGATTTTTTGGGGGATTACTTTATGGAGATAATAAAGTTTGCACCAATTTTGGCTCAAAATCGAATAATTACTTGTACTTGTATAATTTTTTCTTTCATAGTTGTATATGACAAAATTCTAGAACTTAGAATATAAGTTTTATCAGTGTAGAGATGTACTAAGCATAAACATTCTAATAGTGTGAAATCTCTTTTCCAATATCGTATACTGATCTGTGGTGGTCTTATACAACAGCTCTTTAGAAATTAAATGTAATCCGGAACAGCATATAGAAATAATATATAAAGATCACGAGTAAATCGTACAATCCAGGTCTGTACATATCATATCGTACATAGGTATACAACATGGTCAAAAATAGACGTTTTTTTTTAGAAGCACAATTTTAACCCTTTCATTGCGGCACACTATTTTGCTATGCGGTCGTCAGAAGGTAACTGCCCGCGGCCATATCCTCTTCCCACAGTTAACTCCTAAAATGGTGCTAGTTATTTGTCTTTTTTTTAGTCTAAGATTAAGATTATATTAACCACAATTAAAAAAAAACAGTTTATATTGACAACTTTATTTTAAATACAAAAATTTAAAATTTTTACTACTAAAAATAAAATTTTTTGGTTTAGTGAAACAATTAACAACATTCTGAATATTTTAAATATTTTCGTCATCAGATCTGGAGCAATCGTCAGAATCGTCAATCTTATAATTAATTAATATCTTCAAAATCTTCATCACCATTCATTTAGATGTTATATAATTCGTCTTCAGATGACCATTTCTGTTTCTGAGGGTTAAACTTAGCTATTTTCAGTAAAAAAAAACTCGCCGTATGCACTACGCATTTTATTTTGTTAAAGAGTATACTGAGTGACATAATCGTTCATCTAAAGAAAACGAAATAGACAGATCAATAGCCAGCATGAAGAAGACATTTTCAAATGTGCAGTCTCAAAGAGAATTGTTTGAAGATGAACTGTCCAATATGCCATTACCACCACAACCTGTTGTGTCAAGTTGGGGTACATGGTTAGAGGCGGCAAGCTATGATTATGTTCATTTTGATCATATAAAGAGAGTGATCGACAAATTAAATGTAAATGACACAGTCTCTATTTCACACGCCCAACAGGCGTTTAATGACCCAGATGTTCGGGAAGATCTAATGTACATGTTTGTATAGGGTAACTCGGTAACTGTAGGAGATAAAAAAAAAGGAAGACATTCTCTTTTTTTTGAGACAAATTCACTAGCGAAAACAAAAATTTGCTATCGTCGTTTGTTTTCGAGTTATAAACAAAAGTTCGGTTCTCGACTTTTAGACACATGTCAATATCTTGGCTGTTTATATAATTATAAAAAAACAACTTAGTTAAAAAGGAAATTTTTTTCTCTTTCTATGTATCATATGTGTGGCTGCTTTTGATGTGTAAGTATTTAATAACGAAAATAATCTTTTAGTAGATTACTTTTTGCGTTTTTTTTATATTTAATCCAAGTAGGCGTGGACAGTGTTTACCCGTTTGTCAATAAATTCCATATTAATAATTTTGTTTCTGTCATAATTACACCCCATTTAATCGTAAAAGTGAAGATGTCTTACGAAAAAATGTATTTCAATCGCTATCCAGAAAGGAGACAACCTAATAAAGCTATTTTTTAGAGGTTAAAAGAAAATCTCATTAATTGTAGGTCCTTCAACAAGCCGTATCATTAATTATAGATCTATATCCATTTTATTCAACTTTTCGAAGCTATTGGAAGTAGTTCTGTATAGCTGCATCTGTCCGTCATTTCATAATTTTATATCTGTCTCAGCATGGCTTTATGAGTCAAAGACTACAGTGACGAATTTGTCAGTACTTGATGGATAGATGAAGAATATTTATTTAGAATTTTCTAATATACATACAAATAACAAGTAAAGTATAGAGTACATATAGTTTAAATATAAAACATCAAACATCAACTAAGAATGTCACTACAATGATTTAATATATTTATTAATAGATCTTTTAAATTGGCTTAAATTATTACACATTTTTACAGATGCAGGTAATACGTAATACTCATTTAAACCCTTATAGAATAGAGATTCTCTAGTGTTAGAGTAATTACATCTAGTCAAATAAGTTATTAATAGTCCTGGTATTATGATCATGTACTTCTGAATTATATACAATAAATTCATTAAAATAAGAAGGTAAGAGATTATTTAATAACTTGAAAATGAATATCGTTGCCATATTAATAGAATCTTTTTTGAGACACATGTCCATTGTAACATGTCAATCATTAAAGTGACACTAGTATATCGATTACATTTAAGTATAATTCTCATCCCACGATTTTGTAGTTTTTGTAGAGAAGCTATTTTATTCTGGTCAAATGAGTACAATAACGTAGCACAGTAATCGAAGTGTGGTTGAATAATACTATTATATACAGTAATCTTAGACTCAACTGATAGGTTTTGCGCAATTCGACTGAAAAAATCCTTTTTTTTTTTGTTATTTTTTTATAAACATAATCAAAATGAGCATTGAATGATAGAAAGTTATCTAACATAAATCCTAAGTATTAAATTCGGATGTAAACCCTATCTTATTATCGATAAATTAACTCCTATATGAAAAAGTCTATCTGACAGCACATTTTTGTCACTTTGACAGCGATAAAAAAGGTGCATCGTTTTTTATCACCGATAAAAATATATAACAATTTATAACAACTGTATTTTTAATAACTGTTCCTTTAAATAATTGTATAAATAAAGATAATTATTGTTGTTCGTTCACATATTCTGTCGTTAATTTATCTTGCCAAAAAACACTCGAGCTTTTCTTTTTATGGATAAATTTCTTTTTAACTCAAAATTTTGCCAATCAGTAATTTTGCTTCGAAAAACTGACATTTGACAAAATCGCTCGACCTGCGGTCTCGCGATTTTTTTCGTGTCAGTTTTTCTTATAAAATTACTGATTGGCAAAATTATTTCGTTACAAAGAGAAATTTATCCCATAAAAAAAGCTCTTGTGCTTTTACTGTTGATAAATAAATTTACTTGAGCAATATCTATTAAATGGTATTTATGGGACGTTGTGAGAATCATTGCAGAATGATTCATCTTATTAATGGCTTCATGTAGATCAGAACTTGAAGTAGGTATCATTAATATAAATTAGGAATAGAAGTGGCCCCAGGACACTGCCCTGTGGAACACCAAAATCATTAGATATTTCCAATGAATACACATTATTTATTTTAGTAATTTGTTTTCGTTCATTTAAGTATTCTTTGAACCATTTTAGAACTATATCCCTGATACCATAACTTTCCAATTTTTTTTATTAATATTTCCCGATCAATGGTCTCAAAAGCACGTTTAAGATCTAAAAACACAGCTATTACGTATTGGCCATTATTAATGTTTTGTTTCCATTTATTTACAGTAAGCTGTATAGATGCTTCACATGAGTGGTTGGGACGAAATCCTGACTGATTTGTAATTAATATAGTATTATTATTTAAATATTCAGATAATTGTTGATACACTGCTATTTCTAATATTTTCTCCATTTCAGGTGAAGTATTAATGGGTCTGTATTCCCATGAGTTAATTGTGTTATTAACCTTTTGTATAGGTACCAGCACACTAGTTTTTAATTCCCTAGGGAATTGCCCGTACTCCAACGAAATGTTAATAAAATGCAATAGCACATGTCCAATAACACCAAAAATGCTTTTTAAAAGTTTTCCATTTAATACTTCCTTGGAGAGAATTTATTGTCTAGTTCATTGATTATTTTCGATAGTTCACACAGGTTAATTAGACGGAATTTCGTAAAACTTGAGGGCACATTAATAAGTGAAATCCAGTCCTGCTCACTTACAATATTAGATATTATTTGCTTAATACTATCGATAAAGTAATGATTAAATTCTTCTGCAATATCCTTAAAATTTAGTACTAATTTTATAGAGTTATCATTAGATTCAAATTTTATTCCACTTACAAAATTATTGTTTAATGACTTTGTATTGGTAAGACTTAGAGTTTTCTACATCAAATATGGGTTATTTTTATTAAGGTAAATCTTTTGATGATAGAATTGCTCTTTTTTTGTTTTTAACAGATTAACTACAATATTTCTTTTTACTTTGTAATTTTCCCAGTTCGTTGGGTTATTGTTCTTATTATATGATTGATATGCTAAATCTCTTTCTTTCGCTTTACATTTTATTTCATAATCATACCATGGCACATTTCAGAGTTTAATTCATATTCCTTAATAGGAGCCACACTATCAATAATGTTTCTAAATTTGATTGCAAAATCGTTATAAAAAACATCTATATTACACGAGTTTAATAAAAAGTTCTAAATTAATATTATTTATATTTAATTCACATAAATTTCTAAATACTTTGATTGTCTTTGTTGATTTGGGTTTATCCTCATGAATAATAATTAATATGATTGAATGGTCAGTAATTTTAGGAATGTCATGAACTTCCGTCTTGATGCTGAAGTTGCTAAGAACCGAATCAACTAATGTAGAGCTCATATTATTACATCGGGTAGATGTGTGTACATTCTGCATAATGCCATACAAATTTAACAAATTTTTAATTTTTTTACATTTCCCATCGTGCGTCTTATTTATACACGGTCTAGAACATTTCAGAATATTCCCGGACGTTCTCGTACAATTCCAGTCGCATCTAACCAGTCTACAGTCCAATGGCGTAACGATATTGTTATTTACCATTATAAAAAAACCTGAAATTATAAAGTTGTTTTTATACTTTCAGTAGAAAAATAAACTGAAAATGTTTGTTGATGACAAATATGCAACAAGAAGAAGTATTGCAGACCAGCTTCTAAAAACTACTATTAGTACAAAAAATATAAATGAAATATTTATTACCTATCTAAACCTAAAATTTTATAATTAATACCATTGGAGATTAAACTTAAATTTTTTTTTAAAGCTTTTACGTTGTAATATCTGTAAAGAAACTACATAAATGAGAATTATTCTCAATTCATTAGTTATTTAGAAGGTTAAAATGATTGATGAAGGTTCTGATTACAGTTTATTTCTAATTTACTATTGTTAGTATGAATAATATTTTCTATTCCATCATTTTTCCCTTAATTTCACTTATTTATCTAGAATCTTTTATTTTGGGTAAGCACATACAGTTGTTAAGTCACTTAGGTGATCACATAAGTTTAGGCAAATATTAAAGTTGTAAAATATAAGTTGTTATAGGTGAGTTGTAAATTATTGTAAATAAATAAATAAAATGAAAAAGCAGAAGGCATGGTTTTTGGTTCACAAAGAAAGATCAACTCTTTTGAAGCAGACTATATTTTGGGCGGTTACTTGGGTGCCTTGAAATGTGGATAAATGTATAAAAAAAATCTTGAATATTAATTTACTAACTGATGATATGAACAGTTTTACAAGTCCTATAATTTATTATTATTTATTGTTGTAATTTATATGCATTTATTTGATTATAGATGAAGACACATTTGATACATTTGAGGAAATTTTACAAATTGCCTCAGCAGAGGAGGTGGATTTTATCCTGTTAGGGGGTGATTTATTTCACCATGCTCGACCAAGCCCATATTGTATTTACAAATGTACAGAACTTCTTCGAAAGTAAGTCATATTATATTTCACTAATGTTTTAAACAACTTTAGTAGGTAGTACTTTATATATATATATACCGGGTGACACAGGAGACATGTAACACCCCGTAGCATGTTTATTTAAAAAGATATTATTTTGAAATTTGGTACACTTATATAATGCGTGATTGTCCTTTTTTTAAGTACAAAAAATTTTTGACCAACTACCGGTTTCACCGGAAGTGACATCTACTCTGTTATTTTAAATGGCACCCTGTATATTTCTTTTACCTATCTGATTCGTCTCTAGATTATCTTTTCAACCATGTATCGGAACATGGCATTTGTTTTTAAAATGACAGTTAATATCAATTTTAGTTTGTTAAGTCTAGGTGGCCCTGATATGAACCTTGGCAGATATTGATGCGTAGTGTGCCGTGATATCGAAAGACCTCTGGCATGCAACTTTGTGCCTCATATTTTTTTGGTAATAACCAGTAGCTGAACAGACTAATAAGATCTAACTTATTTAAAAAATATATCTTTAAACAACCCACGATATCTTAAAAACCAAGATAGGAACCCCATTTTTTACTTCACCTAGTTAAAAAATACTTATTTATCTTTTATTTTTGTCCAATACAATTGCTGTGCCTATCATATTTTGCTTCCTTCATTAAAATTAGTATCGAATGTTATTGCATAGTAATGAATACTGTACTGCAACAAAAAAATATATATATATATATTTAAATAATTTAGATTGTAATGTAATTAATTGTAACTTATTCTAAGTTATGTAATGAGTACTTTTTTTTTTGTTTTTACAATATTGGTGCAAGGGTTATTCAGAAAGTCGCTGTAGTTAAATTGAGAAAAAATTGAGTTTTATCACTGCTAAAAATTGAATGTTTTTCATTTTAAGTTGTAACATACCAGCGACTATTGCAAGAAATTGTTTTGCTATTAATGATACGTAATAGAAACGGTCCTGTTACATGTTTAGGACCAAAAAGGGGAATAATTTTTTGGTAGCTGTTACATTGTCAAGACGTCCCCAGAACTTATCTAGTTACGTGATGGCTACATTATGGAGACCTGTGATGTAGCAACTGCGATATATAAAACTGCTCTACAATTTTATGCTGTTGTTCATTCTCTCTTGCAACCACAAAATCTTTCTATCCTATCCTGTCGTCATTGTTTATACCATGACTAATGTCATGACACTCATGACTCATGAAATATAATTCTAATGTAAATCTAATACCTACTTGGTAATGGCAATGGTGGAGGAGGCTGATGCCTGGCAAGTAGGCTGCATACGGGCCCTTTTTACCAACCCCCTAGCTGTCCCCTCAGCCATGTGCTTCTCTTGTTCCATTGTCGAATCTTTTCGACCTTCTGATGAAGGTCAGGATGTCACTCATTGCGGGGAGCTCATCTCCTCTCTTAGAAGCGCCTCAGAACCGAGGATACTGTCTCAGGCGCCCACCTACTTAATTAAATTAATCAAAAAACTGGTAACTTCTTCTCCCTGCCTGCCTACATGAAATACTATTCCAAGTTTTCTGTTATGGTGATGATAATTCGAAAATAGCAATACGTTATACATGCTGTTAAAATATTGAAACTCCAAAAGAGAGCTATCAGAGTCATTACTAACTTAAAGTATAATGAAAGCTGCAGACCATTATTTAAAAAACTAGCAAATATTTTACAAATCATTTAAAAAATAGCCTGGTGATGCACACAATTTTATCAACTTTTTTTCGCAAATTTTATTCGCAATTTTTTTTCTGCATAACTTCTTCGTTAATAGTTATGCCTTAAAATATTGCTTGGGTCCCATGCTCCAATAGTAATATGTAACATAGCGTAATTTCACCAGCCACCACTGTTGTTCACTTGTAGTTTTTGATACTGAATATGATAGTTTCGCTATGAAGAATTAATATTTTACAATGTTTGTCTCATTATTTAAAAAAATAGCAGACGTTTACCTTTCTTTAAACGTTGATGATGAGTGACGATAATTCTTCTTTATGGGGCTGTTGTTTTAAAAGTCAATTTTATGCTCAATACTACAATAATATGTATTTACCAATAAACTAATATCTGTTTGATTTAAAAGTAACTGCAACTATTTAGTCGTGATCAGATACAGGTAGTGAAAATCACTTTTAAGTATCTGCTTTAAGAAGCAAGAACATTGATTTCATATTAAATATTACTAAAAAGTTCCGTAACTTAAAAGGAATTATAGATGTTACCACAGATGTCGTAGAAACTTTTAATGACAGTTTAAAGTAAACTTGTAGATATATTTACTGACAATACTTTTTGTGTTTGTAGTAGACATACCTGTATATTAAGTCGAATTAGTTATACTAAGTATATATTTATATACATTTACTTATTTATAATAATATAGCCACAATAGGTCTGCCAATGGCCACAATGGAGAGCCCACAAAGCCCCATTTACAAAAACCTAGCCTTATAATAACGCTCTAGTGGATGTATCTTTTATTCTTTTTATTTATTTGCATACATATATAAAATATATGCGGCTCAGTGCTTATACATTAGATTTGAGTCCAAGGGGTCCCGGGTTAGATTCCTGGCTAGGGCATGAATGTATAGTGGCGTTTTTAAAATACTGAGACAGTAGCACAGTTGGCTAAAGTGTTGTTGTGTGGCAAAATACGAATAGTCACTGTCTATCTCTCCTAAGTAGGAGTCTCATCTGCGGCATCTAGCAATTGTTGGAAGGAATGGTTGTTGTGTGTGTGTGCGTGCGGGCGTGCGTGTGCGTGTGCGTGTGCGTGTGCGTGTGCGTGTGCGTGTGCGTATGCGTGTGCGTGTGCGTGTGCGTGTGCGTGTGCGTGTGCGTGTGCGTGTGCGTGTGCGTGTGCGTGTGCGTGTGCGTGTGCGTGTGCGTGTGCGTGTGCGTGTGCGTGTGCGTGTGCGTGTGCGTGTGTGTGTGTGTGTGTGTGTGTGTGTGTTTTGGTTGAGTGATGGAATACCAATGTGATAAACCACTAGGGCGTTAATTACTGATGTTAGTTGCGAAATTTCAATTTGAAAGTTCTATTTTTCACATCAAATTTCCGAAAGTTTCACAAGCACTTTGAAATAATCTGAATTTTATGAAACTTTCAGATGCATCTGAAATTTCACGTAATTTAAAAATTTTTGAGTTTCCCTTAAATAACGGGTATATTTGACACTCATGCGCATGGCAGATTTTCATCAAATGTTTTATTAGAAAGCAAATAGTCAACCCGTAGAAGTACATTGTTATGAGTATGAGTATGCAGATTACACCAGTGCAAAATGGTTAAATATTTTATAATAGTATAATAATTATGATAAATTCATGTACGAAATTATAGGATGATTTGGCACCCTGTACATTATAACAATTATATTAATAGGATTGAAATTATTTGATAACGGAGTGCAAGATTGATTTATTCAGAATGATTGTGGTAGAGAAATCAATAAATATTAAGTTATTTTGGTTCATTATTGTTTTGCTTTACAATCTTACGAATTCTATTACAAATCCAATGCTTGTTTGATTTTCCAGTAATGTATTTTAAAGTGCTTAGTATTTCTTTACCTAACTTGTATGTTAGTGTGCCCAGATACAATATACATGAGAACTAGGTAATTTTTCGATTTCATATTCAGTGTGATACCTAAAATAATATTTTTTTCTAATAATTATTGTAATATGCACTCCAATCAGTATTTTACTAGGTTTAAAAGAACAGTTGATGATTAAACATTTCAGACTTTTCCTTCAATTTTCATGAAAGTTTCATTGAAATTTTTTCATTATCCTGAAATTTTTTAAATTTTCTCGAAAGTTTGTGTTGAAATTTTCGTCATCATAAATTTCAGACATTTTCATTTATCTTTCATGAAAGTTTCATTGAAATTTTGTTGAAATTTTCATTGTTAATTTTTTTGAAATTTCGGATGTTTCAGATATTTCATAAATTTCAGATGAATTCCGAAAATTTTATTAAAATTTCACCCAATTTTAAATTTCATGAAAACTTACATCAGTAGCGTTAATATAAATAAGACGTGTGGCATAGTTTATTATCCTAAACGGTTCTGAAGATATGGAGTGTACTGTTTGGAATGAGACGTTCATATATCTTACTATGAATTGATAGAAATTTGCCTGTATACCTAATGTTAAAAAAAATCCATTTATTAAAAAAAAATTTTAGGTATTGTCTTGGAGATAAGCCAGTTGAAATTGAATTTCTTTCTGACCCTGCCCATAATTTCAAAAATTTAACGACTCCTACTGTAAATTATGAGGATCCAAATTTAAATGTTTCGATACCGGTCTTTTCAATTCACGGAAACCATGATGATCCTACTGGACAGAAACAAATATCTGCACTAGATTTGTTGTCGACTACAGGACTGGTGAATTATTTTGGAAGATGGAATAGCCATGACATGGTTGAAATAGAACCGATTTTACTAAAAAAAGGGTCAGACAAAATTAGCTTTGTATGGTTTATCCCATATTAAAGATGAGAGGCTTGGAAGGTTGTTTCTAGATAAAAAGGTAGGTAAAGTTGATACAGACTGATATTTAGCTATTTACACAATTATGACATTTATACTTAATATTTACTCTTTTTTTATAATTTTACAATATAGCATAAATGTTTAATTTATTCCTTTTTCTTTTCATTTCCTAAAAGTTTAGTTCTACTATAATAGATTTTTGTTTTTAGTTAATCATGATACATTTCAGCTCATAATATTCCAGTTATATTCTGATGTTCATTGTTTTTTGACATTCCTATAAAAACGTACATTTCTAAAGCAGGTAATACTACTTCACAAACATATCATGGCAGTGAGATAAAGATGCGCAAATGGCCAGGGTTGTTTAGAATGGGAAACGTTATTCGCATTACGTTTGTATTAGTGTTTACATCAGTACACTATTGCAAAAAGTAACTTTCAGAAAATTGCTGTATTCTGTAGTTCAGTGTTGTGTGAATTATGGTGCAATAAATTTTGGTGCCTCACACATATCTGTGCTTTGTAATGTTTGTCAAACATCAAAATATAAGCAGTTTGCTTAATAAACATATCTTCTATGAACAGTTTTCGAGTATTGAAATTTATGTCTTTTAATGCTGCGTTGTCACCAAATATCCAATTTAAATTTATAAATCGCTGTTAAAAATTTTCGGTTAGTAATATCGAAAAACGAAAACATATGGTTCATATTAATTACTAGATAGATTTAATTTACAGGGTTGCCATTATGTATGGAACTGGGTCGTTTATGCTGAAACGATTCAAGATATGAATTTTTCTGTGAAGCTAAAGACGGTTTTAGACTACGCTAAATCTTGCACAATATTTCAAACGATTTTTTAAACAATAAATATTGTGCAGTATAGTACAGTAAATTGTTCAGAAACTTGAATTGCTTACCAATTTGTTTCGAAAATAGAATAGGTTCTATTTTCCAAACAATTTGTGTCTAGGCATGCGCAATTTTTGTTTTATATGAATAATCTATAGTTTATTTCAAACTTATTTGTAATATAAAAAGCGTCGTCTTCTTTGACGGCGGTAAATTGATCAAAGAAGCTGACGTTTTTCATGTTCCAAATAAGTCTGAAATAAATAGTAGTTGTTCTGTGATATGAATATTCTCGCTTAACCTGCTCAGTGTTTGAATCATAAAGGAAATAGTTTTTGTGGGTAATAAACAATAAATTATTACTTAAATTACAGGGTAGGTACATGTCATGCCATGTCTTTCGAATTTGTCTGCATTTATTCCTTAACATTATTCTATTTAATATTTTTTTTATCATACACATTGACAGAATCAAACTTTCCACCGTTAACCACTGCCTTTCTATATTATATACAACATAAAAAAGAAAATATAACCACACGCATGCACTTGGCAGCTTTCAACTATGAAAATACAATTTGAAATTATTCCCAATAAAACGTACTGCGCCGAATCCAGCTCAATTTATTGTTTCAAAATTTGCGTAGTATAAAAGAGATAATAATAATTATTATTGTTCAATTTATTGCTTCATTTCTTGTGCGATATTTAGAGCAGTCTAAAACGGACTTAAGAGATAATCAATTGGATGTTTTGACATTAAACTTTTTTTTTAATTTAACGTTCGATGGCGGGCCGCCACCTTGATTTTTTCAAATGGCAATTGGGCTTGTGCTGAAAAGGTAATTTTTTTTCTCTATACAAGTGTGTTATTAGAATATGAGCTTGCATGACCATATTTTTGAGTAAATCGTCGAAATGGATGGAAAATTAAATTTCAGTGAACATATAGATTATTTATATTCATTATTAAGAATAACTTACTTAAATTAGTGGCATTGACAATTTCATAAGAAAATTAACAGTATGAAATGTGCATGAATCCCTTGAATTTCATTTGTTAGCCAGTCTCGAGGCACATTCTCTATTTCATTTTGTATCTGCTGTTTGAACTCCTCCAGATTATTGGGCGAATTGATATAAACACGATTCTTCAGATAACCTCACAAGAAAAAGTCAAGAGGTGTTTAAAAACAGGGGATCTTGTTGGCCATTCAGTGGCACTTCTTCCAATCCACCTTCCAATCAATGCGGTGGTGCACCATCTTGCTGAAACCATATGTCTATTCATAAGAGCTGGATCTTCTAAGTTGGGAATAAGTTCATTGATACGAAGGGTAATCTCATTTTTAGTAATTAAAGATATTTTGCAGGAGTTAGATTTCCATCAAAGGAGAGCGAGCGATACGGAGCCAAACATTAACCTTTTGTGGGTGCTCAGTATGCACCTCCTTCATCTAGTGTGGGTTGCTGTCAGACCAGTATTTAAAGTTATGTCTGTTAACATGCCAATTTAAACAGAAAGTAGCCTCTTCTGAGAAGATAATGTTATTTACAAAATTATTGTTTACTGTGTTCATTTCCATTATCCTTTCACAGAAGTACAACCTTCTGTCGAAATCATCTTCATTTAATTCATGGAAAAGATGTACTTTATATGGATGAAATATGCCTTTTTTTTAAATAGTTTGCATTTATTGCCTACACGTTATGATTCAATGCAAGTTGTTTGACAGGCGGTTTGGATTGGTCAGTAACATCTAACAGTACATTTAACGCATTGTCGTTATCATTCATTGTTGATTTTGGACATTTAGATTAGGGAACATTTTTCATGCTACCATTTTCATTGTATCTCTTCAATGTTTTCATGAAATAGCTTGAAGACGTCAGTGTGCGTTCTTTTCCAATCACCATAGCCAATCATCATTAGTACGTATATTTTTCCTTTTTTTGTTAAATTAATTTTAAAATAGAAATCACTAATTTTGAATAATTTCCCACAACGGGTTTAATTAAATATGTGTGTTTCAAGTATCACATTCTTTGTTTTTGAAAAATGAAAAAGATTTAAATAAAGAGATAATTTTTTTGTACTAACATCAGTGGTGTAACAATAAAAATTTGATTGTTGAAAATTATTGTTATGTAAGCCCATCCTCAAATCATACCTTTTTTTTAAAGAATAAAATTACCTATTCAGTGATGCCACATACAGTCCTGTTGCTATTTGAATAAACCAAGTTGATGGCCTGCTCTCGAACGATAAATTAAATGTTAAAATATCCGCTTGAATATCTCTTAGCCTCACACAAAATTTTAAAGTCATATCTCGAATCGTTTCAACAGAAACAATCCGGTTTCATACATAATAGCAACCCTATATAAAATTACAGGCAATATTGATGCGTCTTTTTTCTTAAACCTAGAAAATATGATTAGTTAGTTTCATAAAATGAAGCCAAATAAAATATTCGTGTTTCTTAAGTAAAAATAAAAATACACATCAGTGTTGCCTGTAATGTATTATATTAAATCCATGTGGTATGAATCATGTATTTTTTATTTCTCGTTCTCATCAAGAAAAAAATTTTAACAGTGATTTAAAGCTATCCTGGTGACGAGGAGTGTTAATGCCACCTTAATACATTTTTGATCATCTAATGTAATAATCAGGTAGCTAGTAGCTTTAAAATTACATGTTTATTATTACCGTTTGTTAGTGAATGTACTGAAAAATCAAATTAACGTAAAATCAAAAATCCAGTTCGCTTGTTGCTAATGGGACCCATACACAAAATATAATTTTCGCATTTTTGGAATCTTTACTTAATACAGAAAAAAAGTGTGTAAAGGATTTTTTTTCTCATTTTTGTTATGTTATTTTGGGTACTAACAAAGATATTTTTCATCGTGTATCGTGTGTGAGCCTACTGGGTACTACTGAAAATCATCAGACACAAAGTGGTCAATTGTCCCTTTTGGTGAGACTCATTTTTAGCAAATGTTATTATTGAAATAGCTTTCAATCACAAACTCACAGTTTTTACTTGAAAACAATAAAGAGACGTCCAAAAATATTTTTTTTAAATATACATACCTATGGTGTGTATAGAAAATTCCTACACATATCTAACAAAGGTAATTTTTTTATATATAAAAAAACATTTAAGTATACAGATTTAGGGGGTTTTAATTCTATCTATAAACACAAATTTTAGGAACCAGAATGGCATTAGATAGAAAAATATAGTATGACGTCACCACCAAATTTGGCTAGTGTAAAAATATAACTTTGTTTTTTGGTATAAATTAAACAATCTTCATAACATTTTAACCTAAGTTATTAAAATTTCAGTGATTGGTTTACAATAGTCACATAATTAATACATAATTTTTTTCAATTTTTTCACCTCCGTTTTTGAGATATTCTCGGTTAAAATGAGGACTTGATATATTTGAATTTTATAATAATTTAGTATTAGTATTTTGAAATGAAATAAAGTTCACTTTATCATGGTGTATAAAAATCCGGTTTTGTGTGGCTTGGAAATGTTTTAGTAGGTATTTATAATAAGTCTGCATAAATATCGCGGACTGGAGACTACCAAATAATTTTAGGAAACAACCAACTAGGTAGCAAACCGTTCACCACTCAGATATATAGTAGCTGGTGACATCGCGCCAATAGGACAGCGTTTTCAGGCACACCTCTAGCATCTGATATTCCCAGAAGTTCAATTAGTAATTTGAATATTTTCCATGTAGAAATTATTAAAACAGATTTGATCATTGCTAGTGTTTAATAAGACTATATTAGAATATATGAATTAATTTAATAAGTCTGGCAACTTGAGTTAAATTTTTTGTGAATGGGTCCTCGTGTACCCTTCACTGCGGCCATCAGCAGACCTATTGTGATGCACTCCTAATTATATTTCACCCAATAAGTTCAGTCTCTCAATGAAACTGATAATTTTACTGGTTGAGAGGGTGCCAGATCCTCTGCCATTTGCCAAATATTGAGAATCGGATCCTCTCCACAGCAGGACAGATGCATAAGACGTGGTCTGCTTTCTTATTATCCTCCATACAGTAAAAAAAATAAATTGTAAAATTACTAAATGTTAGTCGTAAATAGCAGTGTTATTTTTAACACAATATTGATGTACATTAACTAAATTATTTGAAAAAATATTGTGTCAATTTACAAATTGTGTTTTTTTTTTTTTCTTACGGGTTGCGGTTTAAAACTACCCGCTGTACTGAAGCTTAAGCTTATTGTACCCCATAGTCTCATTACTCCATAAGACCCGTTCTATTCCAGAAGGCGAGTATACAGTTTATGGGAGCTCTGGCTATGTCGTCTGGGGTTAAAAGTGGTCCCTCGAAGTGTATTAGTCTCATTGCCGTTAGGGCTGGGCATTCGCATAAGATGTGGTGGGGAGTTTATTCCTCTTCACCACACATCCTGCAATCTGGATTGTCTTTCACCCTCATATTGGTTAGGTGTTTGTTTAGTGTGCAGTGTCCTGTTAATATTCCCACTGCACACCTCAGCTGTTTTCTGCTCAGCTTTAGCATTTTGTTGGTCCTTGCTCTAGATATTTCTCCGATGAACAAGCGTGACTGCCTCATTCCCGGTATCTCTATCCAGTGCGAGTAGTGTTTCTGTCTAAATAGTTCCTTTACCGATCCTTTCGCGGTGCTATAAGATACCCCGCAGGTCGGAATTGTGGTGTTAAAAATGTACACTAATATATGTGGAAAAACAGGTAGGATATCTTGGATCGACCCTAAATCAACATTACATGTTATTCTCATAAATTTGATTATATGTTAATATGTAAAATTACCTGTCCTAATATAGTAATATTATAAAAACAGCAGTGTGGACTATATACACACTGGCGAGTGTTACAATGATTAATATTTGTTAATATGCAGGCAAGTACAAGGGGCCTATTGAATATGACTTGCTATCTTTAATCTCAAATAATTCGAGCAACCAATTAATTTGGAATAATAAATGCTGAAATATTCAGATTCTGAAGAACACTTCACTCACTTCACTGCACTTGTGCATGCATAAGCTTATTGCAGAGAGTATTCACAAATTTTTTCACCAACAATAGTCCTGAATTTATACATACTTACATATAAGCATAAGATTTATTTTTGGAGTTTAATTATCAATTATTGACATAATGTGTAATTCTATGCGAATTATAGCTTCACCGGAATTTTTGCTACTACCTTAACTCCCTGAAGTGTACTGGAACCCTTGACGTGAAGCTAACTCTGACATGGTTTTCCACAAAACACCATATAAAACACAGATGATGCCAACTTGGCATTATTGAATTATCTATATTAAGTGATACCATAAAATAATATATACTAATTTAAATAAAGAATAAAATTTGTCCATGGTAAACTCCACTGCAAAAAGATTGTGAACGAATAGTAGTTTTAGAACAAGTATTTTTCTAGGTTAAGATGTTGGCACCAGAGAAGGAAGATGAATGGTTTAATTTATTAATCTGGCACCAGAACAGAGCAACACGGGGAGTCAAAAATTTTATCCCTGATGATTCTTTGCCTCGCTTTTTAGATCTCGTTATTTGGGGTCATGAACATGATTGTAGAATTGCAGCTGAAAGAAAAACTAATGATGTTTATGTATCACAGCCAGGTTAAGACAAAGTTATTTTGATTAATGTTTTTTTTTCTAAGTAAGTTGTTTTTAGGTAGTAGTGTAGCCACTTCGTTAGCTCCCGGTGAAGCCATACCAAAAAAAATTGGTATTTTAAAAATATACGGAAAGACTTTTAATATGCATCCAATTGAACTGAAAACAGTAAGACCATTTATTTTTTGATGAGTTAGTATTGAAAAATTTGAATGAAATGGATGAAGGGCAAAGAGGCAATGCTCTTACGCATAGTGAATTAACAATGCAACTTGTCACAGAAAAAGTAAATGATATGATTACAAAAGCAAAAAATTTGGGTAAGTAAAAAAATCATATATTATGCTTTGTCCTGCAAAATATTTGCTTATTGTCTATTACTTTGTTAATATTTATAATCGGCAATTAATTTTAACTTCTCAAATCTGGATTGAGAAGTATTAAATTTATATCTGAAAGTTTAAATGTTTATAATTGCATACAAAATGTTAAAATTTGTCCATATCATTTTTGCAGTTTATTTATAAATAGTTGTTTTATAGCCAGTTTATGGTCTTTATATAATATATACAATAGTAAATGTCATAATTAAAGGATTTTTCCAATTTCATTTTATTGTCTAAATAATCTACCTCTATGTGTAATTTAAATTTTGAGTGACCACTCCCTTGAATCACATTCTATTTAGAATTATTTTAAATTTGAAAGTTCTAGCATAATTAATATGATAGATACGGTTCTTTAAAAGCTCTTTTTTTGTGTGCTCTATATTATATCTAAATATAATAGTTATGCTAGACCAGGGCCGTAGCCAGAGAGGACACCTCATCATTCAATATTGGCCTAATCCAGATGAATCACCCTGTGTTATAGTCAGTACGGGAAAAATATTACTCATTTGGCTTAAGTGGTGCCCAAAAAACTTCAGAAAGCGTCCAGCACCCCCTGGCCGCTTTCTGAAGTTTTTTTGGACACCACCTAAGCCAAATGAGTAATATTTTTCCCGTACTGACTATAATACAGGGTGATTCATCTGGAATAGGCCAATATAGAATGGTGAGGTGTCCTCCAACAAGAGATGTTGAAATATTTGAAAGGGAAGGTAATACCAAAAATTTACGTATGTGAGGTACTCTCATGGATATGCCGTCTATGAGACACGGTTATCATCGCGAAAATGTACGGCACTACACTCTAAAATAAGTTATGAAATTAATAATAGCAATAACCATACGTTATGATTCACTTCACCGTACGTGATTATTGTCACAATACTCCTATGGAATAAAGGATGTTCACATTGCCATAATCAATTTTCAGTCACAAGGCTCGAAACAGCACACGCATCTCAGTGTTTAACACTAAACTGAGTCATGTCACCTACACACAAAACTATTGCACTTGTCAGGTTATCATCCGCGAGTCGGGATAATTACTCTGTAAGCACCACATTGTGAATTAGGTCGCAAAATACAGAATTAATCGGCTCAGATCGCAGTAATAGTATTTATATATTTTTTACAGATGATCTTTTATATGACGAACTAGTCTACCATTACCACTTGGTCTAGTTTAGATGAATCACCCTGTATGTTTTAAGCCAAAAACAAATTAATTATTATATAAAAGTTATAAACTTGCTAGTATTTAATTATTTTTTATATAAATAAGAAAAATCAGTAACAAAAAATTATTAATTATTTTCCAGTGACACTTTAAATCAACCTTAATCCAATGAAATAGGGAAAATTAGAAGAAAATAATTGATAAAATTTTGAAACTTAGCAGAGATGTTTAATCAACATACTAAAACTATATTAAACATACTAAAAGTCCAGAACTCATTCTGTTGCGCTTGAGCCACCGCACAGTATCAGATTTAACCAATCTAGCGGGACAAAAGTACTAAAGTCATCTCTGTTTTTTTTTATTATATATGTAGGTTTGGCAGTGTTGTATTTGACAAATTAAAACAATTTTAAAGAATTTAAAATTTTATTACTCCGAAAATAATTAATTTTTACACTCGTAACAAAGATAACAAATCTTTATTATATGTGACTTTTCCTTTGATGGGTAATTTTCTTAATAATGTGATGTGAGGGTCTGATGAAACTAGAAGGTATCTTAATATGTCATAAATTGTTCTAACTCGTGATTTTTTACAAGTATGTCCCTCTCTGACTTTCCTTATCTTTGTTTTTGGCCTCGGATGCCTCTTTTTTTATAAACTTCTTAAAAGCTATTTTATCTTCGTCTTGGAAATAGTCTTCTTTAAAATACGTCATGACAAATTCAGAAACATGTGCTAAGCGGTTCTTCGGTGAAGTAGAACGCCACACGTCAAATATCTGCTTGCTCGTAGGTAACGGACCTATCGACAAAAGTGTCAAATAACATTACATTCGCAAAAAATAGCATTAAATGAGTACATATATTTAAAACTACATTAATGTAGGATTTTTTCAAAATCATAGTTATGTCTTGACTGCGCTTGACAATATGAATTATAATCTGGAGAATATAATTGTTTTATTATTTGTGTTCAAAAATCGGAGCATAAGTTTGCACATGTATAAATATAATATGTATAATAATATATTTATAAAAATATATTTAAAAAATGATAACATACCTCTAGATACGGGATCCATCAGTAAATCACCACAACTATCACAAAAAAATATAAATAACATACACACACGACAAGGGTTGCAAGCACAGTGATGCAAGCGCATGTCTACTTTAAAGCGGTCAGCTAACCTTGGTCGATGTTTATTACACAATGGGGCCCGCATAGGGGGATTTCCATACGTTACGTTATTTAAGAGCAGAATGGTGTGTTGTAAAATATAGTTTGCATTACATATGTTTTACAATTAAAAATACACTTTTGTCCATCTAGATTGGTTAAATCAGATACTGTGGCCATCTCGCATAAATGGTGTTTTTTACTTATATCTCGCTAACAATTGTTAAATTTTTTTAATAATTTACACCTTAATATAAAATTGAGGTAGAATATAAAAAACACAACACCATTTGTTAGATTTATTCATTATCAAAATTAAGTCGATTTTCTACGGATATAAACCTCGGTGCCCTTAACCTTTTAGATCAATTTTTCGATTCTTTTCACAAATATCTAGGCACACACTTTCACTATTGTGAAGAATACTTTAAACGATATCACACAGTATGCACACAACTAATTGAATTAGACAGTCTTGCACCTTGTCTGAAATATGAAGTCAAGTAGCTAGGATACTTCAAATTGGTCGGATGCGAATTAGGAGTAAATAAACGTAACGATACACTCAAAATGACTCATTTATTTAAATTAAAATACTGTTTTCAGGTCGTACAGGAAGAGCAAGTGAAAAACCATTAATCAGATTAAATGTAAAATATAGAGATGAACGACAAGTGTTTAATGCAATTAGATTTGGTCAAAGTTACATGGGGAAAGTTGCAAATCCTGAAGATATGGTGAAATGTCAGGCTATTAAAGAACCTGTAAAAAAGACAAAATAAACAAAATGGTATCATAGATGATGTAAGTATTCCCTGCTTTTCTTGTTATGGTGAATTCTTATATTGATTATTTCTTTACTGGTTATTAATTTATCCTACCCCAATTAGCAATTAATTAAAGTAGATTTTAAATATTTTGAAAGTGCTTAATTAGTTGGATTTTTACAAAAAGGTTATTATTTAGGGCCAGTTTTTCACTTCCTGATTACTAGAGTTGGCATTTCGATCTGCAAATCATGGGTGGTGCCAGGTAGAGAAATTCCCAAATACATAAGCGAGACTTGTTTACTATTTTAGTCTACTGTTATGCGTCGCGGTGTCAATAACGTAATTTATTTCTCTCCGTTGTAGTTGGTAATTTTAGTTTTGTATTTTATTCTTGATATTAATAATAAAGTATGTCAGACCTGCCCAAGGGTAAAAAACGGCCATATACTGACAATGTGAATAAATTTATCAGTGAATTCCTGGATTTATTCTACAATGGTGCTATAATAATTAGTAAGGTGTGCGAGACTGACCTGATGTGCTGGGACAAACATGATGGTAAAAGTCATGTAAATTCTGTGCAACATGAAACTAAAACAAATGGTGTGCCTTCGACAACACAGTTTATGTTCGATTTACTCTTAATGCTGATTGCCTGTGACGTTCCGCTGCACATACTCGATAAACAACCATTTCAGGAGTTCTGGAATAAATAAAATACCAAGGTGACGTTACCAAGTCGCACAACGTTGCGTAACTATGTACCAACTGTAAACAAAGACATTGTAAATAAGATCAAATGTGTACTAAAAGATACACGGCTGTGGTTATGTGTTGATGAGACGTAAAAAAAATTCTATTGTAAATGTTATAGTACTTGTACTGGACCCTCTTAAACCAACATTTCCACTGTTACTAGCTAGCAAAAGACTAACTGAGTGTATTGGCCAAACAATTACGCGGGTGGTGCTGGAGATGTTAGAAAAATTTGACCTGTCAAAAAGTCAAGTGTTGATGTTTGTGACCGATGATGCCACAACAATGCGTTTAGTAGGCCGTTCTCTTTAAGAACACGGTTGTAAGTAAGTACATGTTACGTGTAAAATGCATGATTTACACCTTGTGGCAGAAACTAGTCGACAAGGTTTTCCAGAGGTAGATACATTAATAGCAAGTACTAAAAAAGTGTTTCTTAAATCTCCTAAACGTCTTCGCGCATTTCATAACCACAGCCGTTTCTTACACGTTGGGGAACATGGTTGGAGGCAGCATTTATTATGCTGAATATTTACAACAAATAGAAGCTGTGATACTACAATTCAATCCAGACGAGGCTGCAGCTATTAAGGAAAGCCAGACAAAATTCAAAGATGTTTCTGTTGAAACAGCTTTAAAAACTATTTACATGACGCCATACAACACTTACAAAATAGTGCATTGTCGTTAGCGGATTCACTACAATTAGTGTACGAAGTAAATCGACTGCTACACTCTATAGATGACGCAAAAAAATAAGCCCGTGTGTTAAAGCAAGACACTGGTTTTACCAGATTAAGACAAATTTGTGATGGTACTGATGGTGCATCTGCAGATCCGTTAAGTGAGTTCAAAGACTATTTTAAGTATGCCTGTATCAATATATGTCGAACGGTCGTTATCAAAATATAAGCATATTTTTTTCACCACATCGAACATTACTCTCGGAGACAACCATAGAAATATACATGATGCTGCAAAGTTTTTACACATCTTTTCCAGTTTGTGATAACCAAGCTAGTTAAGAGGGTAAGTTGTGCATACATTGTTATAAATTGTAACAGTTTATTGCTTTTATCACTAGTTAATTTCTTTTCTTACACATTATGGTGCGTACGTCTATGTCTTGCCGTGCATTTTTGCCAACTCTACTGATTACTGATTAATGTGTACACTGTAATACTTTATGAACGCACTCCTACAATGGAAATATTTGAATGTATTAAAGGACTATCATAATTTGTTTATTATTATTGTAGGTATCAGATATCTTAGCAGATAGAGTTGAAGATATAGTTTTGCAACATTTTAGTGAAAATGACACTTTAAAATGTTTTCCAGTAGATTCTATTACTGAGGCCGTCAAGAAATATATTGATTCAAATGATATTGAAGCACCGTCATTAATATCAGAGTAAGTTTGTCATTTTATATATTTGTAGGCACAGATAGATAATTTAGTTTAAAAAAATCTGACATGTTATTGCTTCATACTTGCATGCATTTCTAGAAAAAAATAATAAAATAATTATTGGGTATTACTAGAGATGTGGGGTGAGATAAGTACATTGGAAATGTCCATCAGACATGTCTGGAAAAGTGGACTAGTCCGAGGCACTTTTCAATGTGGAAAAGTAGGATGCGCATACGCTGTAAATGTTGTAAATAGCGGTTATAAAATTTGACCAGAGTTTCTAAAATGTGCAATATATTCAAGGAAATCTTTCTTGACGATAAAATTAAAAGACATTGAATAAATATATGATAATTGTACCCAATAATTGTAATCAATAATACTAATACTAAGAACACTATTATTTAATTCAGTGCAGTTCTTGCTCCTAGACTGAGTAGTTGTTTTAATAGTTTGTATGATAAAGTGTATTGGAGATGTTTTTAATTTATTATATACCTAAAATTTTTATACTAGGTAATACATTCAGATAAGAATGACAGTATAATATATAAAAAACTATAGGTATTTATTATTATAATCATGTTAGGTTTGAAAGAATGTAATACCCAATAATTATTTTATTATTATTTTCTAAAGATAATTTCGTGTTTTTCCTAATTTGACGAGATAAAAGAAAGGCCATGCCATAGATATGATATTCACATACGTAAAATATTTGTTGTCATTTGTAGAATGTCCGTCACTTAGGCACTGGATTAATTTCATGTAGTTGCACATAATCCGGATTTTAGTTAAAGTGTTATTAAATTTCTCTACAATAAGAACACCAGAGGCATTTGTTAAATTCTGTAATGTCATATTTACGTTGTCCACTATGTCAAAAGTTTCGGCTAAGGATAAACAACTATTATCGACATCACGAAGGAATGCTGTTACGTCATCGTTATAATTCATATGAATCAAATCAGCACTGCACTGCACTAGTCAAATTCATGCTTGTTGAAATGATGTCCAGATATAAACAAATTTTACTCGTTGACAGGTGAAAAAGTAAAAACATAACTTACGATTTGTCCTCCAAAAGGCAGAATAATATAACGATTTGGTCAGTTTTTAAATTTGAACTAATTTTGTGTTTTTATATAATTTGGCAAAATTGCTTGTATTGACAATTACATTTAAATTAATTAACATCATTAAAAATAAAAAAAATCAATAAAATAATGAAAACGGTAAGTCAAACTCAAAAATATACAAATCCACATTAGATAGTTGACGTGCAGAAAAGCGTCAAAAGTGTTAGATCATATTGATCGATATTATTCTCGCCTGTCTGTGAGACATACGAAATCAGGCCTTCTCTTTTTCGTTAAGGAAGTTAGGTTTTTGTATAACACATCAGCAACGTTAGTCTGAGATATTAACAGCCACATATAATGGACTACATATGCTGTCTCTCTCATTTTAGTATATTGTAAACAAAGAATGCTTGAACAGCGTTCGTTGTAAATTAAAGATAAATTTGCGACAATGTGATTTCGATAGTAACTATCTTGTAATTTTTCAATAGCATCTGCTAATGTACCATTATTCTCATGTGTAGTATTCAAATCTGCTTTGACTTGTGTGTTTTCAAACTGCTGCTAACTTTCCCTAATATGTTTGGACTCTTTGGAATCGAATTTTGAAATTAGATTTAACTTATTGGAAATGTTTATTATAATAAAAAGCTGCCTTCAACCATGATCCCTACCTTGCTGCCTCAAATTTTTTCGGCTACTTGTCAGGTCCGTAATATTCAATCAGGAATAAATTTTTTCCAGAATAAGTGAAAATGTTCTGTTTATATTGAGGAATATTGCACATACCTAACATAAAGATTAGGTCATACAAAAACTCCCAGTATGGAATTTGTTGTTTACGATTCTTTTTAATATGATGTTCACGTTGAATATGTTGCTTACAGTTACTTACATTCCAACCGACCAAAGATAACTGGTAAATAAGACATCGTATCATGGTTCCATCATATTTTAAATCGGGAAACCATGTGATAAATTTATGAACTTGTCACGAGAAAGGCAGTGAATATTGAGGTTTTGCCATCATGAATGCTGGAAAGCAACTAATAACGAAGAGTATTTATTTACAATTTGTGTTTGACTTTGATTACGACACCTTTGTTAAGAATCACTTTTGTGAACTCTAGTCACAGCAATAATTTATATTTATACATGAAATTATAAATTTGGCTGCAAAATATAGCTTCAAATTTTAAATTTGTATTGTTCCGTTTCAGTCATATAATGAAAGAGACTATAAAGAAATTGGAAGAAACTATGCCAGAAATTGAGGAGATTGATCAATGCATTGTGGATTTCAAAAGATCCAAAGAACAAAACAGCGCAAATTTTGTAAGTTAAACTTTTTATTCTGTAATGTATTTTGATTGTTTGAAATATTTCCATGTGCATTATTTATTTGTGTAACGTGATGTGGTCATATGAAATGGGAAGGAATATTTCCGTTATATTGAGATAAAGATATCAAATTAATATTATTGATATAGTTATGTTAACATATATAGTTTCAACATATTGTCATTGTTATTTTATATTCTTGATGTACTTATCACTTTGTTACCAAATATGGAATCCATCAATATGTTTAATAATTAATTGTATTTAATTTTTTTCTTATTAAACAATTAGAAATTAATTGTATGTTAACTTTTTATATTTCTTTTTGTGGCAATTTTATTTATACAACTAACATAGTAAATCACAAATGACAGGCCAACAGATATCTTACAAAGGAAAAGACAATTTTGCAAAGAATAAATAAAATAATAATACAGTAGAGTTTGAATATTCCCATAAGCCGAACAGCTTTCTCCACCAAATGCAAGCAGCGTGCTAGTGATTTTATTCAATTGCACACATTAGAACCTGATAGTATACATACTACGCCATAATCTGAAGTAATTTGTCAATATGGGTATGAGGAAAAGCTATCATAAAATGCTGTCCATGAAAGACAAGGCCGATTTTATGGAAAAAGGTGTATCTGTGACATTTCTTGTTATACAGTATGGAGTAGAAAAGTCAAGTATAAGTGACTTCAGCGTAATAAAAATAAATTGTTCAATTTTATAATATCCATGGAATCAGGAACAGGCGAACGAAAAACTTTGCATAAGCTTAGGGAAATAACATGAAAAAACCAATAAAAGTTAATAACCATCGTTTTTGTTAAATAATCGTGAGGTGCGTTCAGCCGCGCGCCGCACACTTCTGTCTTGCTTTTTGAGTGAATTATCGACTACGTAAAAAATAGGTAGTAACTATTTTGAGAGAGAATTAAATGAGCTTTAATTTCGTACACCATGTCTGGTCGAAAACTTAATGTTTTCGGTAGTGATGTTAAATTACCGGTAATTTATTTTGTGGTAATATAACAATGATAAGTTACGGTAACTTACAGGTAACATGCAACCTATGTCGAAACATATGTAATTGAAACAATAATCTTTTTTGCGAACATTTTAAGACCAAATATGTCACAAAAAATTAAAAGTTAATGATATATTTGTAATTTTGTTGATGTGAAGAATAAATAGATCTCAAATGAGGTGCATATGAATTATGAATTAATGATAATATGATTGCATATGATCAAGCATGGCTAGATATGGGAAACTTGTGGTCGGTCATATGGAGACCTAATATATAAAAGTACCATTAAAATTATTAAACCAAACGACGCGTTTTAGCATGATTATTTTCCTTAATATTTTGAGGACTCTTTTTGCATCCACAAATGTGTTTAACCATTCGAGTTGCATTACATCTGTATTTAATTTTACAATATTTGCAGATGGCATATTTTTTTCATTATCGTATTCTTTTATAAAATATCGCTGTATTGTGGAATCTGGCTTTGGCATGATAATTATTAATTAATAAATTAATAATATTTAATGTTTTATTATTGTAATTTGTATTATTGCACAAAATAAATACACATAAATGATTAACTAAAAACTTCAAGTTATGTCAAGCAATGCACCCAAACACTAAAATCATTTTGGAGGTCATAAAAATAAAAATACATTCGACAGGGGGGAAATTCAAATTTATTTTTAAAGTGGTATTATAAACTTATAATTTATAAGTTACCTTACCGGAAAGTTACCATTTTTGGTAAATTACAAATGGTAAGTTACATCCACTCACATCTCTAATTTTCAGAGATATTTACGGTAACACACTTTTTAATCCTTTATGGCGGTATGTCATGGAAAGTCGTACACAGATTTTAGGGTCACTTACATTTTGTTTAAAACGATTAAAAGAATGTGTATAAAATTTGAACCCGCTGAGGATTTTTCCAGAGTACATGTCGATTTTTCGACACTGCTATAACTGATAATCTGAACATGTTCGGTGTAACGCAATATCCTTTAATCCGAATTTTCACTAATTCGAACTAGGGTCTGTTTCTATTAGGTCAGATTACCGGGACTCTACTGTATTAACAACATTTTTAATCAATATTAAAATGTTGTTGGCTATCTTACGACAGTTATTATTTATATAAACAAAGCACTAAAAACATGAAAATAGAAACAAGACATTATATTTAATTTGTATTTTTATATTTTCTATATAATTTAAAAAGAAACTGATTATCTTCTCATGTTTTATATAATTAGAATGTTTTTATATCATATTGTCCATCATTTTCAATCTTCAAAAATAAATCGAAATATTGAATTTCTGGAGTTAACTTCATATTCTCGAACTCTGTATCTTGAAATTCTCTATAACCCAAGTATGTTTCTGTGCCCTTGATATATACTTTGTTTTAGATTCTTTTAACTCAAATATTCTCTAACTCAGAACAGACTCTGGGCATTTCGGAGCTTAGAGAAGTTTGGCTGTACGTTCTTTTTTTTTTCACATAAATTTGATGCTTTATTAATAATACTTGCATCATTCTGTACTAAATCGATAAATAAGGTGTGAAATTCTCCATACAATTTTTTCTTCATATTTATATTATGTACCCAAAATCTTCATTTTTTCCTTTGCTTCTCCCTTTTTTCTTCATCCAACGCACATGCAATTGCAAATAACTCTTCTTTTGACCTGCTCATCTCGTCCATTGAGCTTGAGGTATAATAATACGTGAATTTGACTGTTAATTCCTAAATACGTAAAGCAAATCAGAAGTAATGTGCAATGTTGGTAAAAATAATATGATTTGTAAGAAACGTCCGATGAGTAAAAATATGCGCTTACCATTAATCGCTTTAAAACTGGTAATTATACATTTGTTAATACTTTGTATTTATTTAGGTAAATAATATCCTAAATGATCCAAAACGTCCAAAAAAACGTAATGCAAGCAGTGCACAAGATGATGATGTTGAAATAGTACAAATAGATGATGATGATGATGACGATGATGTTAAAATTGCTAATACATCAACTAAGCCTACCCGTGGTACTACCAGTTCAAGAGGAGGTAGGGGATCTAGAGGAGGACGAAGGGCAGGAGGTCGTAGGGGAAAATAAGTTACATTTCTCATTATTGCATTTAGTAATATCAGACAATTTATTTTATGTTTGAAAAATTCAAATTTTGCAGAAACTTCCTCAGTGACAAAAGAGGGAAAAGTTGGAAAATTTTTAAAGTGGTTTTTATTAAAGCATGCATGGTTTAATATCATGGGTTACACATTTTCAAATTCCTATTTTTATATCACACCTTAGATTTAATTCATGCTTGCGCATTACCTAAATGTCAGTATGTGCCAGTTAACTCTAATGATTAGCAGTTTGGAAGTATTTTACTACTTTCTGTCAATAAAGTTATTATATTTTAACCCTTCGGTTAAAATAAAGATTTTAATAAGATTACATTGAAAGAGAATTAAAATACTGTAGGCTAATAACAGGTTCGTTACATTTTGTAACTATTAATGATAAACGATTCTCTATTTAAATATGGTTATAATTAAAAAAAAAAGTACTAGAATAAGACAAACTAAAACTAAATGATCCTTTGTAAATATTTCAACTTTTTCAAATTTAGAGGAAGTTTTCATGTAAACATTTCTAGAAATATTAATACGTTAATTAATTTGTAATTTAAATGTCTAAGAAAAAAAACTGTTTTTATATTTTGTGTATTTTCAACTAAACTAGATATTGCTATTACTTCAATATCTAAATTATATAAAAAAAGTAAATCTGAATTTTTGTTTAATTATACATTTAACCTTAAAGTACCACTTATGTAAAAAGCAACAATGTGTAAGAACCAAGGCATCGACCCAGTGCCAACTCAAGGTACCAGAAAAATTGAAAATATTTTACTGGAGTGACGTGGACATTTCTGAGTGTAAGATGGAGGTAGTTAAGTTTAGCAGGTAAACTGAGTCCTTAAAGGCCTAATTGCTAGGAACTGTTACCTACTAATCTTACGATGTATGTAAAATTGTGATAAATAATGGTTTTGTTTTTAATTCCAGTGACATCAATTAATAGCCATCAGGTAATGTAGAAAATCATTAGCTCTAGCTCTGTCATATCAAGAGAATATGTAGAAACTTGTTTTTTTTGGTTGACTCGGATCATTCAGTCCGCTATTGCTCAGTTAGCATAGGGATATCGAGTCGTGTACACTTAGTGTAAATAAAATTATTATTCTGTGAGTTATGGGTACTGAAGACATAGGTATATACTTTATTTTTAATATATAAAAAACCGCTGCCAATTACTTGGGGATAAGAACTTCCTCACCATAGTAAAACTCAATGTGTGGTGGAGTTTATAATAAAAGTAATTTTTGACGTTTCAAAAAAGTCACATTTTTTGACGTTTCAAGGAAGTCACATTTTGATGTTTCAAAAAAGTCACTTTGACTTTTCAAAGAAATCACATTTTTTGACGTTTCAAAAAGTCACATTGGTGGAATGTCACTAATATTTTTTTTTAGAGATTAGGACCGATTTTGCTCATCAACCAACTCAATCTCTTCCTTGACCTCTAGAATGTGTGTACCAAATTTGAAAGCTTTATTTTAAAAACTGTAGCTGCTATCGCGAACTACACAGAGAGAAAAAAATTGTTCTATCTGAAATTTTGTGTATCATCATAATTCGTCGAGATTCATCCAGAAATGCAATTACAAATTTCAAAATTTTTTTTCACGAATACATAACTTCCTCACTTTGAGGGGTGAGGAAGTAAAATTAACTATATTCACTATTAGAAAAAATTACAATTTTTATTTATGTAAGTTTAATTGAGGAGCTTATTTTTAAAAACGCAACTTCTGACAAAATGTTTGTTGAGATATACAGGGTGGGGCAATAGTGCGTCGGATTTCGATATCTCGAGTTCTATGATAGCTGGAAATTTTTTAAAAAATTGCAAGTGAACTAGATAAAAAAGTCTATAACTGGAAATTATTTTCGAACATACAGGGCGAGCCAAGACGAAATTACAGGACCAAGTGCCTTTTTTTTAAATGGAATGCTATGTATATCAGTACATTTTTTGAAGCCTCTTTCTAGGCTCTATTCATTCCCATATTATTATTGGCTATCTCCCAACCACTTTGATGTAATGAATTTTTTTGTTGAAATAATGCCACCACAGTGACAATTATGGGTTTTAAGAAAAACTTATGTGAATACCAGTTACGAGACATCTAATTAATATTTTTGAATCATTTTTATTTCCTAAAAATGTACAGGGTGGCCAAAAATTAGTATTCAATTAAGAACTTTTTAAATTGAATTTTTTCAAATTTTCAACGATGTGATGTAAAAATGAAAAACGAACATTTTTTGTAAGTATTTCCCTATGGCTAATTGCAACCATTTTCGTTTTATTGAGCAATAATTACAACATTCAAAAATAAACTTAAAAAAAGAGGTTTCTTCAAATAACTCAGTAGAAAAAATTATAATATATGTTCCACATGTTGGCCATTTTGATTGACACACATCTCTATGCGCTTTTGAAATGAGGTTCCCACTGTTCCTAAAACTGACGGTGTGATAGATCTAAAGGCAGTTATTATTCTTTCCTTCATATTTTGTACTGTTGTTGGTGTGTCTCTATAAACAATTTCCTTCACGTATCCCCATAAAAAGAAATCCATTTTTGTAAGATCTGGGGATCTAGCAGGCCATTTAGTGGGTCCATTTCTTCCAATCCATTGATGAGGGTAGGTATTATTTAAGTGGTCTCTAACTGCATATAAATAATGTGGTGGAGCACCATCTTGCTGAAACCACATCCTATTTCGAATTGTTCAGGAAGATTTACCAATAATTGTGGCAGATAGTTTTCCAAAAAATGAAGATTAATAGCTCCAGTCAATGTACCATCAAAGAAATGTGGCCCTATTACATGTTCTCCAATAATTCCTCCCCAAACGTTTATAGACCATCTGTGTTGGTTATCAACTTGAATAAAAAAGTGAGGATTTTCCGAAGCATAATAATGGAAATTGTGCCTATTAACAAATCCATTTTTATGAAAAGTTACCTCATCAGTGAATAAAACATTATTGAAGAAGTTGACATCAACTTGCATTTTACCTCTGGCCCAATTACAAAATTGTAGGTGCTTTTGAAAATCGTCATCAGATAATTCCTGGTGCATTTGAATATGATATGCATGCAACTTATTTGTTTTTAAGATTCGACCCACAGACCGTCTACTTATTCCTACTAATGAGGTCACTTCTCTTTGACTAACATGGGGATTCTCAATCCGTTGCCAGCACCACAGAAAACTCATTTTCTTCGTTCACAACACGTTTTATTCTTTCACTTTTTTTATATTCGAAATTTCCAGTTTCCAGAAATCTATCGAGAAGGTTTTGGAAGCTGCTAACATCAGGAAGCCTTCTTTTAGGATAACGTTGGTGATAAATTCTATTGGCAAGTAAACAATTTCTGTCTGACTCGCCCAAAACAAAAGTCATGTCTACAAGTTCCGCTTTATTAAAATTCATATTGTAAAATTCCAAATATTTTAAATTCAATACAAATTGTAACTAACGACCGATAAGTGTGATAAATGCTCCTTTGTACACGACAATTTATACCAAACTGAGGTTTTATTGCTTGTCGAATAACGAAAACAGCAAAAAAAATTTACAAAAAAACATTACAGAAAAGGACTGGTTAAATACTATTTACTCGTTTCAATGGAAATGGTCCCACTAAATGGCCTCATTTCAAAATTACATAAAGACATGTGTCAATCAAAACACATCGAACACCTATTATAAATTTTTCTAATGAATTATTTGAGGGAACCTTTTTTTTAAGTTTATTCTTGAATTTGACACTTATTTATTTATAAAACGAAAATGGTTGCAATTAGCCATAGTGAAGTACTTACAAAAAATGTCCGTTTTTCATTTAAACATCACATCTTCGAAAAATATACAGGGTGTTCCATTTGAAAAAAATTGAGAAAATTCAATTCAAAAAGTTCTTAATTGAATACTAATTTTTGGCCACCCTGTAAATTTTTAGGAAATGATAATGATTCAAAAACATTAATTAGATGTCTCATAACTGGTATTCACATAAGTTTTTCGTAAAACCCATAATTGTGACAGTGGTGATTTTTTTAATATCCATCTGCAGATGGCATTATTTCAACAAAAAAAATGCATTACATCAAAGTGGTTGGGAGATAGCCAATAATAATATAGGAATGAATAGAGCCTAGAAAGAGGCTTCAAAAAAATGTATTGATATACATAGCATTCCATTTTAAAAAAAAGGCACTTGGTCCTGTAATTTCGTCTTGGCTCGCCCTGTATATTCGAAAATAATTTTCAGTTATAGACTTTTTTATCTAGTTTACTTGCAATTTTTTTATAAAATTTCTAGCTATCGTAGAACTTGAGATATCGAGGTCCGACGCACTATTGCCCCACCGTGTATATGGCATTTAACTCGTTTTACTGAACTCTCTTAAAAACCGTATATTTATTTTTAGCAAAATACAGTTTCTGTAATTTAAAATATGTGATAAATATAGGGGACCTATAGAAAATTATGCAATTACTCCTAAAAAAGTGTTTTGCAGAATTTGCGTTTTGAAAATAAGCTCCTCAATTATAGTTTCTACAAATATTTTCGAGTTTTCTGGATTAGAAAACTTGCTATTGTTAAGTATTGTTTATGTGTTTATTACCGTTTTATTGCCACAAGTTTACTAATTCAAATATTAAAAAACGAATTACAACTTTTTGTGTTTTGTTTTTCATTGGTGGCGGATTGTGCGAGAGAAATTATTCAACGTTTGGCAAAGCGTAGGGATAATTCCCAAAGATTGAAACAAGTTTTCAAGTATTTGTTAGACAACAGTGATTTAAAAACTATGATGAAACGTTTAAAGACACTGTGTTTAAAAAAGTTAAAAATTTTTGCGGACATTTAAACAAAAGAGGGAAAGTAGTCACTGTATATCAAAGAAATTTGTATCCAGTAACAAAAATTGGCTGCACAGTAAAATTATACTTGATGAAAGTTTTTCTCCCCAAGAAGCATCTACTGGTGAATTTTTACATTACCTGAAAAGCAATTGTTTGAATGTAGTGAAACTATTATTCCACGCTGACCCTGATTAATATAAAATTATGCAAATATCTTGTTGATATCTGCTGTGTTTATGTTACAAATATATTTTTTGTCTTATTAAAAAAATTTTTGAGCTAAAAAATACTTTTCACCGACTAAAGTAAGCATTTAGACCAGTGTTGGCTGGTAGATTTAGGTTATACCATATATCAGTTCTCAGTATTGGAGCATGGAACCCAAGCAATATTTGTGGGCACTACTATTATATATTTATAAAATTCAACTTGGTCCAAAATCAAAAGCGACAAAGGAATTGGTAAAGATTTTACTGATCCCTTATGTCACTTTACAGGGCTAAACCAGTAAATACACATTTTATATGTATTTTGCACCAAAAAAATCGATAGAAAAACAGCTGAAAATAAATATTAAATACTGACAATTCAATGTATAATTCAGTACAGAATGTATGATATATAACCTAATTCATAGCACATTCACTTCATAAAATAACGTGATAGAGTAATGTTCTTTTTATAAGAAGCAATGTAATGTAAGTAAGTAATTTTATTGAAATAGGAGTTTTCCTTATATGCAGATTAATTACACAGGCCATGCACTAATTGATGTGGGTCCACCCGTTGACTTTGGGCTGAAACTCTATCTTAGAGGTAACTCCAAGAGTTGATTCACTGTTAGTTCGGTAAGTCTCTCTAGCTGACTTGATATTTGCACAACTCTTGATTTTTTTTTTAAATATGCTTTGCTCACTGGCGACACTTAAGTGTCGCGCTCCTATATAAACAAAAACATAGTGTACCCAATAGATATAAGATAATTATTTTATTGCTTACCCTTTGTATATGCGTCAGTTTATTCCATTATCGGTGCCTGGTGGTATCGGTTCTTCTAATTCTTAATAATATGAATTCTCTAAATTGCGCCTATTTTTTTTGCGGGCGAGCGGCTTAGGACTCTTCTAGTAAACTGTAGAGTTAAAAAACTAATGCGCAAAGACTACATTTTTTTGAAAACATTAAAAACTTTTAATTTATTCAAAACTTCTACGACTACAGGCACTTCCTCATATTGTGTAAAATACCTATCTGTAGCTAAGTTTTTTAAAAATCTGTTTATTTTATTTGTGACAGTTTTATCGTATATTTGTAGGGGCGGCAAAGGTAAGTCTGCGCACAGGTGGCAAGCATTCTTAGCAGCGGCCTTGGATAATGCAGTCTTATCCAAATCATACGAGGCGCTGTTCTGTGGGCTGCACCAACCTATGGCGCAAGGGTGCCCTGCACCCAGGCGGCAGAATGAAAAACAAAGATGAAAGAAGTTAAACAACGCCTTCGCCTTAAGTAGTGACCTCCGATGCACCGACCGCGACCGTTAAAAAAAGGCGGCGGCGGCCTCGTATTTTGTATATGGTTGACTGAAAAATTGCAATAAAATTTTTTACTGAATGTTAATTAATTTTTTTTAATTATTTAGCATTGTAATTGATTGGTTTTCACTATAGGACCAAGATAGAAGGGGCCACCCTCCTGCCCCCCCCCCTTAACGATGCCCATCAGTGGCGGCTACGGAAACTTAGACTATGCCATATCTTGGTATTGGAACATGGGACCCAAGCGATACTTTAAGGTATAACAATCGAGACTAAATGAAGAAGTTTTGCAGACAAAAAATTGCTATTAAAATTTGAGAAGAAAAGTTTAAAAAATGGTGTGCCACAGCAGGCTATTTCTTAAACGATTTGTAAAATATTTGCAAAACATTTTTTACTACAAAGTTGCACCTTTGTGAAATTTGCACAGTGAAAAATGATTTTAAAATAAAATTTCAAAACGGTGTAACTTTATAGAAAAGCAATATTTTTTGATGAAGTTTGAAATCTGTTGACATATTTCCCACCCGATTCTGAAAAAAAAAAATGTTTTACAAATATTTTACAAATTGTATTAATAACCTGGAGGCTGGAGGCACACAATTTTTTTCAACTTTTTTTTCGCAAATTTTGATCGCAATTTTTTTTGCAAAACTTCCTGATTTAGTCTTGATAGCTATGCCTTAAAGTTTCATTTGGGTCCCAATATTAAGATATGACAAATTAAATTTCACCATCGCCACTGATGCCCATGGGTACTAGTATCCTATATTATGCTCGGTGCGCGGTGGTGTAATTAGTGGCGCCTTTGATCATTATTATTATTTATTTATTTATTTTAATACAATATCCAACAGGATTAAGTCCCAATTACAGAATAAGGTGGAACCGTTGAGCGAATGAATTAGCAAGTGTCGCAACCCATCTCAGATCGAGACACTAGCAGGTACCGCATTTTTCTGCCAACAGCTTGAGGATTGTCATCAAGTTTTAGTGCTATGCAATCAAGTTACAAACAACATACCATTACACTAATAATGCCCTCAAGCTATTGATAAAGAAACACAATTAGTGATTGGAACTACCACACTGATATTGTATGCGATGGCAGGCATCACGTGCCTCCATTGCTCCGATAATTTTATTGTAAATGCAAAGTATATTGCATATGTTGTAATTTTTGTGAAAACAAGTATCATATACAATGTGTAAAAATTAGAGACTCAATGAACAAATTTATATCCGAAAACGATAATTTTAAATGGTTTTGTGATAACTGTGTAACAACTGTGGAGCAAAAGTTAAAGTCGTCTGTTGTAACACCTAGTCTCAATGTGCAGGTAGTAGTAAAAGAAAACGAGTGTTTGTATCGTGAAATTGAACTGTTAAAGAAAATTGTTAGCGATCAATATTATGTAGTAAGTTTACAAAAGGATAAATTGGAAAGTATCTGCCAAACCTGTATGTACACATTCGTTATCAATTCATAGTTCTGGGGCCGTAAACAGAAAAAGAGACAGCTGCTTTATTTATTAAATCCAACATTAAAACAGATCCTGCAAATATGTCTAATGAAATGAAGTCTGCTGTGAACCCTGCTAGCTTACATATAAATATAAAAAATATCAAGTCTGTCAAAAATGGTATGTTAATAACTTGTGAAAACTCTTCTCTAGAAATACTTAAAACTAATCTTGAAAATAAAGTTGGTAACAAATATGTTATTTCCGAGAGCAAAAAACAAAATATTAGATTAATTATACGAGGTGTTGAAAAAGAAAGTACTGAAAGTCAAGAGTTCATAAGTGAACTGATAGATCAAAATAATCTCGAATGTTTAATAAATGATATCAGAGTTATAACCAAATTACCCGGCGGGGATACCTGTACCCCAACCGGGCGCGTCCTCAGGTGGCGGATAGGGGAATGCCCTAAGTAACACTGGTGTCACCGGGTAGGTGTGAAATAAAACAACACCCGTGGACCAACAGGCTTGCACAGAGGGAAAAAACCTCTTCAACAAAAAAAGTTCCCTGGTGCTCAGTGGCGCGGGCCCAGAACCATAGCCAGGACCAATATGAGCATGGACATGAACATGGGAAAGTTTACGGAGTAGGGGAGGGATACCCCAGTTCCAGTCGGGGAAGAGAGTAGGAGAGTAGGCTCCACCCGACCGTCAGCCAACGACTACTCAGTACCCACAGGGGATGTCAGGCTGTGAAGGGTACTAATACTACTGACACCCTTAACGAAAGAAGGCAAGCTCTCGATCTCTCGGAAACTGAAGAACATATGGAGATTGGGATCAATCCTACTCCATCAGAAATCTCGATTTCATCGGACCAGGAGCGGGAGCTGTTAAAGTCCCCGTCTCTAAGGGCCGGACAATTGAGAACTTCAGAGGACGAGGTTCCAAGAAATTGGATGGACTCAACCTTAAAAGGAAACGACTGGGGGGTGCTGCAAGAAGACGCCTTGGTCGTTTACTAAAGAGCGGAATACCATACGAAACCGCCTTAAGTAAAGTGTTGGAGCAACGGCCAACCGAACAGCAGTCAGAGCGAGGGCAACAAACCTCCTCTGCAAGCTGCAACCGGTAAGCGTCTGCGCTCCGACAACAGCACACCACACCAGCGGGTAAAAAAGCCCCGGGAAGGTGGAGCTGCAAAATTGCCTTTTAGGGAAGTTGTGGAGGGGGTCAGAGTGGGCATAATCCCATTCCAACTACCCAACGGCGACCCTAACGAGAACACAGATGGGAGCACTACGCAGGCAATAATGCAAGCTGTAGAGGCAATCCCAGACGAAGGTCCTCAGGTGAGGTTCCTAGGCTGCACATAACGGCCTGGGTGGCTTCTCATCACCTGTGCGGATGGGACGAGCGTCTCGTGGATGGAAAGCGTCACAGAACGCCTCCATCCATGGGAAGGAGCGCGTCTTAAATTCGTGCAGGGACAGGACCTTCCCAAACCTCATGTCTGTTCGGCATATATCCTGGATGACGCCGGTAACCGGCTGTCTTCTGAGGTAGTGCTGAACAGGCTGAGGAAAATGAACCACGGTCTGAACACCCGGGAGTGGATCGTACTACACCGGGAGGATTCGGGTCCTGGTCAAGCATGGACGTTCTCAGTAGATGAAGCGGCCATGATTACACTGGAGTGACTGAATTTCAGGCCCTTCTGCGGATTTGGACAAATCCAATTCCGCCCAAAAGTTAGAGGAGGTAAAGACCCCTCTAATAAGAAAGCGGTGGCAGGAACGCCCTCAAGGAAAAGCGAACTACAATCTCTTCCCAAGAGGAGCGAACAGCCCCGACAAGGAACTTCTGGGAAAGGAAAATCCCTCCCGAATAAATCCCATCTGAAGAAGAGTGGAATTAAACCACCTTCGAAGAAGGGAACGGCGGGGGAACCTAACCCGGACCAAACCATCTCCAGGAAGAGTGAGAAACATTCACCTTCCGGGAGGAGAAAAAATCCCACCCCCCCTTAACTTCCTTTTTAAACCCACAAACCTAACCCTACTTAACCCAACTGTTTCTCAACACTTCCACAACTAGTACCCTTAATCCTTATCCTCAAATCAACTACCCAATGACATCTTATATTAGGTGCCTACAGGCGAATCTACAAAAATCCAGAGCGGCCACATACGTCCTCGGCAAAAGATTTAAGGAAGAGCAAATCGACATCGCTCTCCTCCAGGAACCCTGAACAAGTAACACAGGTCGAGTAAGCGGCCTGGGAAATACTTCTGGCAAGGTAATAGAAATCGGCTCTGAAGAAAGACCCAGAGCATGTATCTTGATCAGAAATAACATTAACCATTTTGTACTTACAGGTTACGTTGTAGCCGTCCAGGTATCGATCTCGGAGGGAGGAAGCAAGACGGAAATAATCGTCTGCTCAGCCTACTTCCCGGGTGATAGAGTTGCAGACCAACCTCCTCCAGCTGCAGTGCGGGATTTAATCACCTACAGCAAAAGAAACAATATCCACCTGGTTATTGGATGTGACGTGAATTCCCACCATACAGCATGGGGAAGCACGAACATTAACCAAAGAGGTGAGTCACTTTTTGAATATTTATTAGGTGAAGGACTAACTGTGAATAACATTGGTTCCGAACCAACCTTTGTCACCAGAAATAGGAAGGAGATATTAGATATCACAATCAGCTCAAACTACTTGAGCAACAAGATATCCGATTGGAAAGTATCTTCTGAACCCTCGTGTTCAGATCATAAACATATTCTATTCAATATAGAAGTTGGTCCCAGACCTGTGGTGACATATCGGGATCCGAAGTGCACAGACTGGGAAGGCTACAAACATTCCCTCCAGTCTCACCTTCAACCCATTATAACCACAATCAGGAATCGTGATGAGATTGAAATTGCAGCGGAACAGATCCACAACGCAATTGTCTCAGCATATAACGAAAACTGTCCACTGAAGACAAAAAGGGACAATAGAGGCACGTCTTGGTGGAACAAAAATTTGGATAAAATGAGAAAAGAAGTTCGACGCCTCTTTAATCTAGCTAAAGCTTCGGGCGACTGGGACCAATATAGATCCGCTCTAACGGACTATAACAAAGAAATAAGGAAAGCAAAAAGGGGATCTTGGAGGCAATTCTGTGAGAGTATAACTGACCTACCTCACAGTACTAGAATCCACAAGATTCTTTCCAGAGAGCCGACGAGGGAATTCGGTTCGTTAAGGCGACCGGATGGCTCATATACTCAAGATTGTCCGGGTAAGTAAACCTAGCTCACCGTGGTTAACAAAATTATGATGAAGGAACGTGACAAAGCCTTAAGCAGATATAACTTATGTCCAACTGATGAAAACTGGAGTAGGTATAAACAATTACGAAACTTCACTTTAAGTTCCATAAGACGGGAAAAAGCAGGATATATTAGTCATTTATATAATGAAAAAAAATAAAAAAAAAAATTTCGGGAAAAGCTCAGAGAAATGAATATTCAGTCAGCTAAGAATGATGATTTACCAGATAATATTAAAGATGTTTCAAAAATAAATGATTACTTTTTAACTGTATAGGTATAATAAAACTCCAGAATATAATGATATGATTAATTTATACAATAATAGTAAATACAAAAATTCACTTAATTTTCATTTTTCTTAAGTCGGAAATGAGGAAATTTTAGACACGTTAACGTCAATTAAGTCAGATGCATATGGTTGCGACGATATCTCTTTGACGATGATAAAACTTTGTGCTCCCGTAATAGTACCTTTCATAACGCATATTATAAATAGTTGTTTAGAGACTGGTTACTTTCCTCAAACGTGGAAAGAAGCTATTATTTGCCCTATACCAAAGGTAGTGTCACCATCCTCCATAAATGACTTACGTCCTATTAGTTCATTACCAATGCTTTCAAAGATTTTGGAAAAAATTATTTATAAGCAAATAAATTTATGTTTTAATGAAAACTGCATAATGCCTATATATCAGTCAGGATTTCGTTCAAGACATAGTACTACAACGTCCCTGCTTAATATATGTGATGATATCTTTAGAGCGCTTGATAAGAGAAAGGCCACGGTATGGATAGCCTTGGATTTTTCTAAAGCTTTTGATACAATCGACCATGATCTTATGTGCGAAAAATTACATTTTTACGGACTTGGTGATGTTTCGGTATCTTTATTTAATTGTTATTTGTCAGACCGCTTCCAAAGAGTTAAAATGCATAACACTTTTTCAGGCAAAAAAAATGTTCTGGTGTCCCACAAGGATCCATCTTAGGACCGCTTTTATTTATTATTTATACCGCAGATATGATTAGTAATGTACAGTTTTCGAATATACAAGCTTATGCAGACGACACGCAAATTTTACATCATTTTGAACTTTCAAATGTAACCGAAACCTCAGAGAGAATTAATAAAGATCTTGAATCAATATTAACTTTCTCTAAAGAACATAACCTGAAACTAAATCCTGATAAATGTAGTGCTATGCTTATATGCCCAGAACGACACAGACATTATTAAGATGCAAATGAATATTAAAATCGGTAAGCAGGTTGTAAACTTTACAGATAACTTAAAAAATTTGGGATTACTATTTGACGAAAAATTAAGATTTCAACATGTTAAGAAACTAATTCAAAAAACATATATCAGTTTAAAATTGTTGTTTTCATGTAGACATATACTTAGTTCTTCAATAAAAAAAACTTTATGTGAGACTCTTGTATTGTCAATTTTGAATTACCGTGATATAGTGTTTTATCCATGTTTAGATAAGATATCTAAAAACCGAATTCAAAAAGTGCTAAATACGTGCTGTCGATTTATTTTTGGATTAAGGAAATTTGATAAAATTTCTGAAAAAATTTAAGAGTTGCGTTGGCTAAAAATTGATAAATTGGTTGATTTACGATATATATGGTTTTCGTACATCGCCTCCTTGCCACTTCTACACCTATATATCTCAAAAGAGAACTTTTTACACGAGAGAATATTCACGCTCGTCACATCAGACACAAATTAATAGTAACCAACATTCAATTGCCATGTTTCGAAGATCTTTTACATATAATGCGGTAACATTATATAATTTAGTAAATAAGGATTATAAAACTCTCTCTACTGTAAAATTTAAATGCTTTATGAAAGTTCTTCTTTTAAACTCTTAAGCTTGTTTTTTGTTTGTCATCATATATGTATGCATGTATTGTGTATGTATGTGTATGTATGTGTATGTATATGTGTGTATATATATATATATATATATATATATATATATATATATATATATATATATATATATATATATATATATATATATATATATATATATATATATATATATATATATATATATATATATTATATATATTTGTATATATATATATATGTATATACTTTTGTTTTTCTTATAGCAACATTATCTCGTTATTATTTCTAGTACTTTCGCTAGTTAAGTTGTCTAGAATATGATTTTTGTTCAGTATCAGTAACGCCGGTTGTAGGTTAAGTGTAAGAGTAGCCATAGGCTAAACTTCGCCTACGTTATATTATATTATGGATTTTAGGTTAAGGAACAAATGTATTGTTTTTGCCTAGTTTGAATAAAGACGATATTATTATTATTATTATTATTATTATTTTTTTTCGGTTTCCCGATGCCAGTCAGTCTTCCCGTGGCCTCTGACGCCTCACGGAAGTCGCGCCCGCGCATCAACTACAGCCACTCCCCACATCCAGCAGGGTTAGTGACTGTAGATACCAGAATCATGTGCCCTAAGCAGACGGAGAGAACCCAGAATGGCCGCCTTCTGCATTTGGCCTGCCAGCCACTCGGCTGATTTTTGGCAGGCCGGTATGATCTTCATTTCCGAGAGCAGCGTAGGCGTTATCCCTCCGAGTACACCGATTATTAGGACGACCATTTTGACCGAGTAGCCTGGGTACAGCACTTGGAGCTCGTACCGGAGATCGCGATATTTGGTCTGTTTCTCCTCCTCCTTCAAGGTGATGTTTTTCTCCGCAGGTGCCGAGAACTCGATGACATACGTCACCTTGAGTTGATGGTCGAGGAGGACTATGTCAGGCTTGTTGGCTTGGATTAGCCTGACAGTCAGGAACGAGTAGTTCCAGTAAATCCGGCATTTCTCGTTCTCGACAACGGACTCAATATCTCCGGGGACGTAAGGCAGCACTGGTGTCTGGTCTACCCCGTACGAGTGCCTCATATGGTAGTATAGCACTCGTAAAGCCGCGTTATGTCGGTGGATGTAGGCCGAAATCGCGTATATGGGGCATGCAGATAGTAAGTGCATGAGCGATTCCGGCGCCTGATGGCAGGTCCTGCAGTTGATATCAGGAACCTCTACACGCCACACGCGGCTACGGTAGACCAAGGTGTTGACAACACATCATCTTGACAGGCCATAATGAATCCCTCGGTCTCTGACTTAAGCCCGGCTGACCTTAGAAAGGCGAATGTCAGTCTGGTCGATAAACCCAGCGTTTCTATGTTCGTATAGAAGACACCATGCTGGGGTTTATCGACGTGCTGCCGAAACAGATTTTCCTATTCGGCAGCTCTAATTCGGGCTTTCAGACGATTTGGCTGAAGTTCGGTGACTGACTCTACATCAGCACCTCGCCGGCCTCCTCGCCTGATGTCAAATGAGAGACCGAGTTCATCTGCGGCTCTTTTTGCTGCCTTAAATAATCCTGCTCCCACTCCTGCTTTCACAAACCGCAAGAGGGGATCTGAGCTCCTGAGGATATGACATGCCATACTCAGTACTACTCTGCCATGCGTACACTCCAGGCCCAAGAGTCCTCGGCCCCCCGTTGACGTGGGAGGTACACACGAGGAACGGACGATCTAGGATTAATAGTTCTGTGAATATTCATCATCTTGCGGGTATCTCTGTCTAATTGGCGCAGCTCATCTACTCTCCACTTTACTACTCCGAAGGAGTAGAGCAGAATTGGAACGGCAAGCATATTAGTTGTAGACACCTTATTCTTCCCCGAAAGTTCGGAAGACCAAATCTTTCGGAGGCAGTGTCTGTACTTGCCGCGGAGAGATTCCTTTATTTGTGTTACATCCTGGATGTGCCTTTGTTGCACACCCAGGTATGTATAGATCTCTCCGGCATCCAGATGTCTTAGGATGCTTCCGTCTGCGAGCTGCGCATCTTCAGGGAATTCCCCGCATCGTCCTCTCTTGAGGTGGACGACTGCACATTTGTCCAACCCGAACTCCATACCAATTGCCCGCGTGTATTCTTCGACCACCCTAAGAGCGTTTTGTAGTTCGCGCTCTCCGGAGGCATAAAGTTTAAGATCATCCATATAAAATAGATGGGTGACCTTGTGCCTCCGGTCGCTGGGTGGTCCACATTGATACCCGCGGGTTTGGCGGAGCCCAGCTGACAACGGTAACAGTGAGATGCAGAAGAGGAGAGGACTCAAGGAGTCACCCTGAAAAACTCCCCTCCTAAATGCCACCTGCTCTGTCGTGACCCGCTGTGCACCTGATGTTATGGTGAAGCCAGAGTGGCAGCAGCTGTTCTATGCATCTCACTAGTGGTGCTGGTACCGCAAGATATTCGAGCAAGTGCAACAATAACTCGTGCGATGTTGTACCAAATGCCTTGCGGTAGTCAATCCAGGCCATCGATAGATTCCGCTTGTATTGCACAGAATCCTGTGTAATACAGCGGTCTATCAGCAGGCTGTCCTTGCAACCTGCCATGCCCTTCTTGGCACCACGCTGTTCATGTATCTGTAGGAAGACCGGATCAACAGACCTCAGTGTCCTAGCATACAAGATACGTGTATATATCTTGTAGCAGGAGTTGAGGCAAGTGATCGGCCTATAATTTCTCGTGTCGGAAATACCCCCCTTTTTGGGGATAAGCACAGTACGTCCCTCGACAAACCAGTCCGGAATCTGCTGCCCCTCGTTCAATCATGAGATGAAAACTCGCGCCAGACGGCGGTGAGTGGAAGAAAATTTCTTCCACTACCAGTTGTTAATGCCGTCTGGACCCGGGGCAGCGAAGTTCTTGCTACCAACAAGTGCTTGTTGGACTTCCTCTGTACTGATTGCCGGGCACACTTCTTCTGGCTCTTCAAGATGTCTGTGGCGCAGAGCCTCGAAGTGTGCAATTGCTGGAGTGTCGCTATTAAATAGACGCGTCGTTTCGTAGATTCCCTTCCAGAAGGTTTCGACATCTTCTACAGTCGGCGAATTATCTACAACACGCTGTGACTATTGAAAGACGCGAGATGGATTCGTATGGAACAAATTGTTTTGTTCCATTCTCCTCACCCGCCTCTTCAATATTTTCTTTATCGCCATGAGCGCTCGGATCCTATCTAGACAGTGCTGCTTGATGGTAAGCATCACTGTCAGATTTAGAGTATGGTGTTGACGTCTTAATCCGGCTGCTATGCGCCAGATTCTGGGAGTAAAAACTCTACCAGTCGTCTTATATTCCGCCACACTCTGGATCCGAGAAGCGTATTGTCTGGCCGACTGTATCTTGCCCTCGATTTTTCTGTACACGCCGCTTGGCTTTCTCGACCCCGTGATTGGTTGACCTCTCACGGAGGACGAGTTGCTTCGCGGCGGTGTACACGGCGCAGTTGATTTGCCAGATGTCTGCATCTTCCGAAATTTCCTTATCGATGACCTCGTCCATTCTGGCCAGGTCTTGTGGCTTTAGGTTAGCCCTGGTGTTAAGGCTAACCCTAGTCCTTAAGTCTACATCAGTGAATTCTAAAGGGTTCCCCATCAGCTGATAATTGCCGCGGTGGGACTGCGGCTGGCAGTTGTACCGGCTGACGGGGTGCCCTTACGTAACCTGTCCTGAGCAGAAAGGATACTTGATCTCTCAGATGTTGTTGAGAGAAGGCGCGATGCTCTGGATGCATTTCGCACCAAAATGCATGCAATCGCGCCATGTATCATCCCCTTCGCTCAGGTTCGCTACTCTCGCGGCAGGTCAGTAAGTCATCCCGAAGTTCCCTCGTCCACTTAAAGCGTCCTTGTCCATTGGGGTTGTTACCATTGAGACGTTCCGGTGAGGCCCCTCCCACTTTTCTCTCACCCCCATCCGATTGGGGTCGGTCGTGAGGGGCCCTTCTTCTGAAATTATGTGGAACCAGAAGTGAAAAAGGGGTACTAGGTGGTTAGCCTTGGTACCACCCCGCCGACATTGCCGGAGAGTTGCCCCTGCCTGTCCAGGGTACACCAACGTGGAGGTTGCCGATTCTTTGTACCCCTTATTATTATTATTTTTTTTTTTTCGGTTTCCCGGTGCCGGTAAGTCCTCCCGTGGCCTCCGACGCCTCACGGGAGTCGCGCCGGCGCTTCAACTACAGCCACTCCCCACATCCCGCAGGGTTAGTGAGTAGATACCAGAATCGTGTGCCCTAAGCAGACGGAGAGAACCCAGAATGACCGCCTTCTGCATTTGGCCTGCCAGCCACTCAGCTGATTTTTGGCAGGCCGGTATGATCTTTAGTTTCGAGAGTAGCGTAGGCTTTATCCCTCCGAGTACACCGATTATAAGGACGACCATTTTGCCCGAGTAGCCTGGGTACAGCACTTGGAGCTCGTACCGGAGATCGCGATATTTGGTCCGTTTCTCCTCCTCCTTCAAGGTGATGTTTTTCTCCGCAGGTGCCGAGAACTCGATGACATACATCACCTTGAGTTGATGGTCGAGGAGGACTATGTCAGGCTTGTTGGCTTGGATTAGCCTGACAGTCGGGAACGAGTAGTTCCAGTAAATCCGGCATTTCTCGTTCTCGACAACGGACTCAATATCTCCGGGGACGTAAGGCAGCACTGGTGTCTGGTCTACCCCGTACGAGTGCCTTAGATGGTAGTATAGCACTCGTAAGGCCGCGTTATGTCGGTGGATGTAGGCTGAAATCGCATATATCGGGCATGCAGAAAGTAAATGCATGAGCGATTCCGGCGCCTGATGGCAGGTCCTGCAGTTGATACCAGGAACCTCTACACGCCACACGCGGCTACGGTAGACCAAGGTGTTGATAACACCATCGTGGCAGGCCATAATGAATCCGTCGGTCTCCGACTTAAGCCCTGCTGACCTTAGAAAGGCGAAGGTCAGCCTGGTCGATAAACCCAGTGTTTCGATGTTCTTATAGAAGACACCATGCTGAGGTTTATCGACGTGCTGCCGAAACAGATTTTCCTGTTCGGCAGCTCTAATTCGGGCTTTCAGACGATTTGGCTGAACTTCGGTGACTGACTCTACATCAGCACCTCGCCGGCCTCCTCGCCTGATGTCAAATGCGAGACCGAGTTCATCTGCGGCTCTTTTTGCTGCCTTAAACAATCCTGCTCCCACTTCTACAGTTTCGTGATGTTTCACAAACCGCAAGAGGGGATCTGAGCTCCTGAGGATATGCCATACTCAGTACTACTCTGCCATGCGTACACTCCAGGCCCAAGAGTCCTCGGCCCCCCCGTTGACGTGGGAGGTACACACGAGGAACGGACGATCTAGGATGAATAGTTCTGTGAATATTCATCATCTTGCGGGTATCTCTGTCTAATTGGCGCAGCTCATCTACTCTCCACTTTACTACTCCGAAGGAGTAGAGCAGAACCGGAACGGCAAGCATATTTGTTGCAGACACCTTGTTCTTCCCCGAAAGTTCGGAAGACCAAATCTTTCGGAGGCGGTGTCTGTACTTGCCGCGGAGAGAATCTTTTATTTGTGATACATCCTGCATGTGCCTTTGTTGCACACCCAGATATGTATAGGTCTCTCCGGCATCCAGATGTCTTAGAATGCTTCCGTCTGCGAGCTGCACATCTTCAGGGAATTCCCCGCATCGTCCTCTCTTGAGGTGGACGACTGCACATTTATCCAACCCGAACTCCATACCAATTGCCCGCGTATATTCTTTGACCACCCTAAGAGCGTTTTGTAGTTCGCGCTCTCCGGAGGCATAAAGTTTAAGGTCATCCATATAAAATAGATGGGTGACCTTATGCCTCCGGTCGCTGGGTGGCCCACATTGATATCCGCGGGTTTGGCGGAGCCCAACAGACAACGGCAGCAGTGAGATGCAGAAGAGGAGAGGACTCAGGGAGTCACCCTGGAAAACTCCTCTCCTAAATTCCACCTGCTCTGTCGTGACCCGCTGTGCACCTGATGTTATGGTGAAGCGGGTCTTCCAGAGCGGCACAGCTGTTCCATGCATCTCACTAGTGGTGCTGGTACCGCAAGGCATTCGAGCAAGTACAACAATAGCTCATGTGATGTTGTATCAAATGCCTTGCGGTAATCAATCCAGGCCATCGATAAATTCCGCTTGTATTGCACAGAATCCTGTGTAATACAGCGGTCTATCAGCAGGCTGTCCTTGCAACCTGCCATGCCCTTCTTGGCACCACGCTGTTCGTGTATCTGCTGGAAGACCGGAGCAACAGACCTCAGCATCCTAGCATACAAGATACGTGTAAATATCTTGTAGCAGGAGTTAAGGCAAGTGATCGGCCTATAATTCCTCGGGTCGGAAAGATCCCCCTTTTTGGGGATAAGCACAGTACGTCCCTCGACGAACCAGTCCGGAATCTGCTGCCCCTCGTTCAACCATGAGTTGAAAACTCGCGCCAGACGGCGGTGAGTGGAAGGAAATTTCTTCCACCACCAGTTGTTAATGCCGTCTGGGCCCGGGGCAGCGAAGTTCTTGGTACCAACAAGTGCTTGTTGAACTTCCTCCGTACTGATTGCCGGGCACACTTCTTCTGGCTCTTGACGATGTCTGTGACATAGAGCCTCGAAGTGTGCAATTGATGGAGTGTCGCTATTGAATGGACGCGTCGTTTCGTAGATTCCTTTCCAGAAGGTTTCGACACCTTCTACAGTCGGCGGATTATCGACAGCACGCTGTGGCTCTTGAAAGAGGCGGGAAGGATTGGTACGGAACAAATTGTTTTGTTCCATACTCCTCACTCGCCTCTTTAATGTTTTCTTTATCGCCATGAGCGCTCGGATCCTATCTAGGCAGTGCTGCTTGATGGTAAGCATCACTGTCAGATTTAGAGTATGGTGTTGACGTCTTAATCCGGCTGCTATGCGCCGGATTCTGGGAGTAAAAACTCTACCAGACGTCTTATATTCCACCACACTCTGGATCCGAGAAGCGTGTTGTCTGGCCGACTGTATCTTGCCTTCGATTTTTTGTACACGCCGCTTGGCTTTCTCGACCCCGTGATTGGTTGACCTCTCACGGGGGACGAGTTGCTTCGCGGCGTTGTACACGGCACAGTTGATTTGCCAGATGTCTACATCTTCCGGAATTTCCTCATCGATGACCGCGTCCATTCTAGCCAGGTCTCGTGGCTTTAGGTTAGCCCTGGTGTTAAGGCTAACCCTCGTCCTTAAGTCTACACCGGTGAACTCTAAAGGATGTTCCCCATCAGCTGGTAATTGCCGCGGTGGTACTGCGGCTGGCAGTTCTTCCAGCTGACGGGGTGCCCTTACGTAACCTGTCCTGAGCAGAAAGGATACTTGATCTCTCAGATGTTGTTGAGAGAAGGCGCGATGCTCTGGATGCATTTCGCATCAAAGTGCATGCAATCGCGCCATGTATCCCCTTCGCTCAGGTTCGCTACTCTCGCGGCAGGTCAGCAAGTCATCCCGAAGTTCCCTCGTCCACTTAAAGCGTCCATGTTCGTTGCGTCCGTCATTATTGAGACCGTCCGGTGAGGCCCCTCCCGCCTGTCTCTGACCCCCATCCGCTTGGGGTCGATCGTGAGGAGCCCTTCTTCTAAGGTTGTATGGAACCCGAAGTAGAAGGGGTACCAGGTGGTTAGCCTTGGTACCCCCGGCCGACATTAGTCAGGCAGAGTTTCCTCTGCCTGTCCAGGGTGCACCAACGTGGAAGTTGCCGACCTTGCACCCCATTTTTTTTTTTTTTTTTTTTTTTTTTTTTTTTCGGTTTCCCGATGCCGGTCAGTCCTCCCGTGGCCTCCGACGCCTCACGGGAGTCGCGCCGGCGCATCAACTACAGCCACTCCCCACATCCCGCAGGGTTAGTGACTGTAGATACCAGAATCGTGTGCCCTAAGCAGACGGAGAGAACCCAGAATGACCGCCTTCTGCATTTGACCTGCCAGCCACTCGGCTGGTTTTTGGCAGGCCGGTATGATCTTCAGTTCCGAGAGCAGCGTAGGCTTTATCCCTCCGAGTACACCGATAATAAGGACGACCATTGTGACCGAGTAGCCTGGGTACAGCACTTGGAGCTCGTACCGGAGATCGCGATATTTGGTCCGTTTCTCCTCCTCCTTCAAGGTGATGTTTTTCTCCGCAGGTGCCGAGAACTCGATAACATACATCACCTTGAGTTGATGGTCGAGGAGGACTATGTCAGGCTTGTTGGCTTGGATTAGCCTGACAGTCGGGAACGAGTAGTTCCAGTAAATCCGGCATTTCTCGTTCTCGACAACGGACTCAATATCTCCGGGGACGTAAGGCAGCACTGGTGTCTGGTCTACCCCGTACGAGTGCCTTAGATGGTAGTATAGCACTCGTAACGCCGCGTTATGCCGGTGGATGTAGGCCGAAATCGCATATATGGGGCATGCAGATAGTAAATGCATGAGCGATTCCGGCGCCTGATGGCAGGTCCTGCAGTTTATATCAGGAACCTCTACACGCCACACGCGGCTACGGTAGACCAAGGTGTTGATAACACCATCTTGGCAAGCCATAATGAATCCCTCGGTCTCCGACTTAAGCCCTGCTGACCTTAGAAAGGCGAAGGTCAGCCTGGTCGATAAACCCAGTGTTTCTATGTTCTTATAGAAGACACCATGCTGGGGTTTATCGACGTGCTGCCGAAACAGATTTTCCTGTTCGGCAGCTCTAATTCGGGCTTTCAGACGATTTGGCTGAAGTTCGGTGACTGACTCAACATCAGCACCTCGCCGGCCTCCTCGCCTGATGTCAAATGCGAGACCGAGTTCATCTGCGGCTCTTTTTGCTGCCTTGAACAATCCTGCTCCCACTCCTACAGTTTCGTGATGTTTTACGAACCGCAAGAGGGGATCTGAGCTCCTGAGTATGTTACATGCCATACTCAGTACTACTCTGCCATGCGTACACTCCAGGCTCAAGAGTCCTCGGCCTCCCCGTTGACGTGGGAGGTACACACGAGGAACGGACGATCTAGGATGAATACTTCTGTGAATATTCATCATCTTGCGGGTATCTCTGTCTAATTGGCGCAGCTCATCTACCCTCCACTTTACTACTCCGAAGGAGTAGAGCAGAACCGGAACGGCAAGCATATTAGTTGCAGACACCTTGTTCTTCCCCGAAAGTTCGGAAGACCAAATCTTTCGGAGGCGGTGTCTGTACTTGCCGCGGAGAGAATCTTTTATTTGTGATACATCCTGGATGTGCCTTTGTTGCACACCCAGGTATGTATAGGTCTCTCCGGCATCCAGATGTCTTAGGATGCTTCCGTCTGCGAGCTGCGCATCTTCAGGGAATTCCCCGCATCGTCCTCTCTTGAGGTGGACGACTGCACGTTTGTCCAACCCGAACTCCATACCAATTGCCCGCGTATAGCACCAGCTTGTTTTGGCTTTTGGGTTTCCTTCTCTAACCTTCGCTTTTTGTACTGCTGGCGGGACAATTTTCTAAGCGCGTCAGACATTCTAAAACAACAAATTAAACAATGCAAAATACGCTAGTTAAAATAAGCTTAAAATAAAAATTGAAAAAACCTTCAAATCCAATTAGTCAAGTGGCTTAGTCTGTCTCATAGTTTTGAAAAATAAAATGGCTAGTTTTAATTACCTACTTAAACTATTTTTAAATATAAAAACGAATTTCTTAACGTTTCGGGCTAATTTGAAAAAAAATAGTTAATACTTTTAGTAATTAATACTAGGCATTTCATTTTTTTAAACTGTGGGACAGACTAAGCCACCGTCACCGTCTAATCGTATTTGAAGATTTTTCTTCTTTTGTCTTTTTATGCAATGCATTGGCTTATTACTACACAAAATTATAATTTATTAATTAGTAGGATTTTTCAAAGATTTTTTTAGGTGTGGTGGATCCCAACAAAATGAACAAATTGCGAACCACCACAACGAACATATAAAAACTAAATATTTAAAATAGATACCTATCTTTAATGTTTGAATTTTTTTAGATGGATTTTTTTGTATCACCTTTTTCGCGGCGAAAACCCCAAATAAATTAATAAATATTCGTCACAACAAACATACAGAAACTATTTAAAAATGTATAAGTATGTATTGTGGAAAATATTTTTGAAAATACTTCTTTACCACTTAATATAGGTATATGCAGAAGTACTTACCTTTAGAAATTGACGGAACACACAAAAGTCGCTATCCCGAACTAAACTTAAATATTTTTAATATTTATAAAATTACTTCAAGGATATGTTATCACCGGCACCGACGTATTTGCAATAACAACACAATTGCGCTTTATACATAAGGCGCGAAAACATATCCATGCATGTTATGTCTTGCAATTCTTATTTTAAACAAGTAACTATATACCTACAACTTCATGCAGGGTCATGTACGTCTTTTAACTATACGTCTTGTTTTATTTCAAAAATAGATATACTTTTTTACAAAGGTGTTTTAAATATTTTTCTAGCTTAAAAACAACAAACCACAAAGATCAAATGTAAATTGCATAGTACTTAGTTTTAGTTAGGGAAAAAAATCAACAAGTAGTGTAAAATTTATATTAATTGAGAGTAATTAATTTATCAATATTTGGTTCACATTCAGGGGGGGCGAAAATGCCGCCCTGAGGTTCGCCGCCCCGGACAGGAGTCCGGGTTGTCCGCCTCTAAAGCGGGCTCTGGAGATATATTTTTATTATGTAATACGATAAACAGTGTAAACAACAAAATAAACAAAACGCAACTGCCAGCTAACTGATGATGACAACTCTATGTCGGTTCTGATTCTAAACATCAATTTTTTGAGGTGAAATACCGCAGCACTAATTAGTAAGTTAACAATGTCATTCAGATGACGTTTTCTAGAAAAGTTCTAATTGAATGAATTTATCGAATGAATTCATTCGTTAGTTGGAATCATTCATTCAGTAATTATTCGGTACAAATCATTCGATAGTGCCCATCACTAAACACAAGCTTTGTTCGCGACGTTTTGTTGTCCGACTCATGCGCAATTTGTTTTTAATCGTTCGCGGTATGGAAATTAACATGGTTAAATAATTCGACCAGCCATAAATGGTCGACGGCTAAATAATTCAGGATTGATTCCGAATATATTCGGAACTAGTTTGGCTGTTACCGTGAACAAAGCTATAATGTGTATGTACCAAAATCCCGACCCATGACAGGCCGCGTCTCCTGCTAATTCCGCCACAACGGTGGAACAATAAATGGGTCTTTTCGTGGTTACAATCCCGAACAAATTCTGAGTATAAAGGGGATGAATCCTGAACACCTTACTTGCGCATGTCTGATTGAGTATCTGTTTAGGACTTTTATGTTCTGCGAACGCAAAATGAACGTGTTCTAAAAGTTCTATCAGTTCGAGACATAGGGGTCAGGGTGCGTATACATATATGGCGTGTATTTAAAAACAATAATAATTTGTTTTGTATATGTTCTGTGCGATGGGTTTATGACATTCATTTGTGTGAAAGATTAAACTAGAGATTATAATATAAAACATTGTATTTTGTGATGTGACTTTCGCTAATTTTTAAAGTACTGGCGCGCGCGACAGATGAAAAGAAGATGGTGGGGACCTGTGGCGCGCGATAGTCGTAGTTGTCTGAACACGGCTTTACAGGTGAAGAAATAAATGCGCATGCGTGGGAATAACAATTCTTGCTATCATGGGATTTGTCGGGTGTATTTCGGACGAATTACGAATTAATTCACACTTTTCCGCGAACACAAAACTTTGTGTTCCAGATAAGTAATTTTCGTACCACTAACGATAAAATTTAAAATGCGCTTGCTTGAGATACCTAAAGTAATTCAGGATTGGTACCGCGAAAAGACCTAATATATACATATAACAAGTGAGAACGCGTGAACAGTATAAGCGGGTGAACAGTATGAGGACCTGAACGACTAACCCCCGTCTCCAATTCTGATATGTGCATTAGTTAAGCGTGCGCTACACGCACACTTGGCGCGTCGCAAGGCATCCTCCTCTGTCGCAACAAAAATTTGTGTATTATTGGCCGCCACGCCGTTACGATGCGTCGGATCGAATTCGGTCATAAGACTTATTTGCGTCGTTCGCGACGTAGAACGACACGCCGCGCGCGAATTTGCCGAAAAGGCGTTTTCCAAAATTAGCGGAAGCGCGTTCCTTAATGTGCATATTTGGTATTTTTCCCGACCGTTTAAAAAAAAAACGCGAAAAAGGGATCGATTTGATCCGCCTACAGTCGGATCGAATTTGGTCATAAGACTTTTTTGCGTCTTTCGTGATGTAGAATGGTACGCCGTCCACAATGTTGCCATAAAGGCGTTTTCCGAAAGTAGTCCCCCCTTCCCGACTCCCCACCTCCCTCAAATTTTTGTACGGAAACCTCGAATAATACCTGCCCACGGGAGCGCGCTCCTTAATCTGTCGACGAAGTATTTTTTTCCGACGATCGGAAATTTTTAGGCGCGCCGACGGCCGCCACGCCGTTACGATGCGTCGGATCGAATTCGGTCATAAGACTTTTTTGCGTCGATCCCGACGTAGAACGACACGCTCCCCGCGATTTTGCCGAAAACTCGCGTTCCGAAATTAGCTCCCCCTCCCCGTCCCACCACTCCCCCACCAATTTTTTCACGTAAACCTCTCTTCGAATACTACCTACCTACGAGAGCGCGGTCCTTAATCTGCCGCGAAGTCTATTTTTCGGACGATCGAAAATTTTCGGCGCGTCGAAGGCCGCCGCGCCGTAACGATGCGTCGGATCGATTTCGGTCATAAGAGTTTTTTGCGTCGTTCGCAACTTAGAACGACACGCCGCGCGTGATTTTGCCAAAAAGACGTTTTCCAATATTAGCCCCCCTCCCCAAATCCCCCAACCCCCCTCCAATATTTTTCAAAAACCTCGTCGAATGACAGCCCCCCCACGGTAGCGCGTTATTTCTGCATATTTACAATTTTTTTCGGTCGATCGAAAATTTTTGGCGCGCCGACGGCCGCCGCGCCGTAACGATACGTCGGATCGAATTCGGCCATAAGACAATTTTGCGTCGTTCGCGACGAAGAACGACACCCCCCCGCGATTTTGCCGAAGAGGCGCGTTCCGAAATTAGCCCCCCCTCTCCGACCCCCACCCCCCAATTTTTTTTACCGAAACCTCTCCTCGAATAATATCCGCCCACGGAAGCGCGGTTCTTAATCTGCCGACGAAGTATTTTTTTCGGACGGTCGAATATTTTCGGCGCGTCGATGGCCGCCACGCCGTTACGACGCGTCGGATCGATTTCGGTCATAAGATTTTTTTGCGTCGGTCGCGACGTAGAACGACACTCTGTACGCGATTTTGGAATTAGCCCCCTCCCCGACCCCCCACCCCTCTCCACTTTTTTGACGTAAACCTCTCCTCGAATAATACCCTCCCACGGGAGCGCTGTCCTTAATATGCCGACGTAGTATTTTTTTCGGACGATAGAATATTTTCGGCGCGTCGAAGGTCGCCACGCCGTTACGACGCGTCGGACCGAATTCGGCCATAAGACTTTTCTGCGCCGTTCACGACGTAGAACGTCACTCCGTACGCGATTTTGCCGAAAAAATGATTTCCGGAATTCTGTGCAGAAATATAATCAAGCACATGATATAAACTATTTAACCCATTATATACCAAGCATCGAAAAATTCGAAAAACGAACATTTTTGTTTGTAAATATTTATTTTGTTACTCTTAAGAATACATTCCTTGTGTCAAAAAAAAATTAAAAAAATTAACGTATATAAAAAAAATACTGATGCGTAAACGAACCACTGGGAGGATACATGAAATATTATTTTGAGGCACATAAGATATAACTAATGATTTTAACGAAAATATATCATAGAAAGTTTCAATCTTACATAAAATAACTAAGCATAAATTATTTTCTACATAGAACTTTACTTAATAAAAAAAACATTATAATATTTCATGGTGCGTGAACGCACCACTGGTAACACCCGGCTTCATTTTTGCTGATACTGTACAAAGCATGAAGTATGTAAATGTACATTACATTTATTACAAATGTAAATTGTGTGGCTATGGCAAATTCTACACCTCCTTCGTGCTTTATTGGCATGAGAAATCATGAGGTGACCTGTATTATCATAACGCAGTTCATCTATAGCAGGAGCAAGATTCCTTTCAATTATTGTTTTATCAGTTTTTAAAAGTCGCAAGGCTATGTAAGATTTAAAATCTACTTGGGAAATTTTTTTTCATTGACATTATAAATTTTCCATGCGTTGACGACTAAGCTATCCAGTGAATTACAAAATAAAGGCCACCACCATTTTTTCCCAAATACTTGGCATCTATAATTAGCAATTCCGTTGTAGTGTAAATCTACCCCACCCATATATTTATTGTATTGGGCAATTACATAAGGTTGGGGTATCTGTACATCTCTTCATTTTTTTCTATTATAGCGTTTAACATTTTGAACAGGAGCTACACTATAAACATTACTTGCCACCGTTACAACCGAATTATCGTGCCAAAGGACAATAGAAACTTTTGATTCAGAATCATATGCTGAAATATGGGACTCGTGGTCTTTTTTTACCAAATGATTTACAATTTTCGATTGGACACTTATTTGTCCTATTTTCGCGGATAGTACCGGTGGCAAAATAACGATTATTTTTTAAATGTACGAAGAGTTTGAATGACGAAAAAAAGTTGTCGAAAAAAAATTTGGTGATTCACTGGCTTATCCACAACAGAAAGTAGACTCATGACAACGTCACCGCTAAGACCAAGGCTAGAATGAGGTATCTATAAAATATAAAAATACGTAAATACGAGTAATACGAAATTCATCATTATTCTCCAAATCCGTAACGATCTCCTCCAGAGCCGCTTCTAATTTCCTTCGAGTCAAATACCTCGAAAACGGCATATTTTACTGATTTCAATTAAATATCACGTGTACTGCACAAAAAACAAACAAATACTAAACAACACACTAATCGGCGACTGTTTACACTACATAGGCTGACTTGTCGAGAATGGCAATAGCTTGGTTTTATTTCATAGATAAAACCAGTGGTCCGTTCACACACCAGTAATTATTTAATAAAAATAAATCATAATCTATATTATATTTTAAATGTATTTTTTCTACCATGTAATCTACATATTATAGACATACCAAAAATGACAATATTTTCCAAAAATAAAATATTTTACTGTTTTAGAATCACCTCAACCTTTGACACAAAATTATGCAGCGTTTTTCTTGATTTTTGAGGTGTCATAAAATGTTTGTTTTAAAATAAAAATCAACAGTTCGTACGGTACTAAGTTCTCTAATACTGATAATAATAAAATTTATAAATGGATATGCAAAAATATTTACTGAATTTAACAAAAAAAAATCATAAAATATGTGGTGCGGTAACGCACCATTGGGAGAAAATGGGTTAATGAAAATTTGGTCAGTAATTCATCATGGGATGTACCACGAGGGGGGAAAATACCGTAAGGAATAATTAATAAAATGTAAAGTTTTGATGTAGGTATCTACGGTGCACTCTCTTTAATTGAGTCGTATGAGTAATATGTCTCCAAACCGTACAAGCATGTTCAAGTTTACACCGAACAAAAGCCGTATAAAGGATATTTAAGGTTTTTACATTATGAAAGTCTTTAGCATTACACAATACAAAACCTAGACTCTTATTTGCAGACTGGGTGGTTACACCAATATGTTCCACGAATGACTAATGCCAAGATCTTTAAATTGTGTAACCCTATTTAACACGATGTTGTCAAGCCTATAATCAAGCATTTCAGTACCTACTATTACGCCGAGAATATGACATGATATTATATTTACTGATATTTAAAGGTAGATGATTATTTTCACACCAAGCATTTAACTTAATCAAATTATCTTGCAATTTTATACAATTTGAAATTGATTTGATTTCAGTATACCTACAGGGTGGGGCAATAGTGCGTCTGACTTCGATATGTCGAGGTCTATGATAGCTTTCTAGTTTGACTTAAAAACATAAATAAACTAGACAAAAAAGTCTATAACTGGAAATTATTTTCGAATATACAGGGTGAGCCAAGATGATTCTACATTTTTTGAAACCTCTTTGTGACCTCCTTCCACTCCTGTATTATTATTGACTCACTTCCAACCACTTTGATGTAATGATTTTTTTTTGTTGAAATTAGGTATACCATTATTAAAAAATCACTACAGTCACAATTATCGATTTTAAGAAAAAATGTTAGTACCAGTTATGAGACATCTGTGTGATGACACTCAGCCATTTTCACTTCCTAAAAGTATACAGGGTGGCCAAAAATAATTTTTTAATTTACAACTAAGTATTTGAACTGAATTTTCTCAATTTTTTCAAATTTTATGTATTTTTGTACGATGTGATGTAAAATTGAAAAACGAACATTTTTTGTACGTACATCCCTATGGCTATTTGTAACCATTTTCGATTTATTGAAGAATAACTGCAAATATCAGCAATAAAAATTAAAAATATATTTTTTTTGTAATTCTAGAGTTGACATTATAAAAAGTGCTCCACATGTTGCCCATTTTGATTGACACACATTTGTATGCATCTTTGGAATGAGCTTTCTACTGTACATAAAATTGCCGCAGTGATACTTCTTAAAGCATTTATTTTTCTTTCCTTCAAGCTTTGGTTTGATGTTGGTGTGATATTTTTATGGGCATCATGTAACATGCTTATTATAATACCTTCTCTTGAATTATTTGAAAAAACCCTCATTTTTAATTTTTGATGCTGAATTTCTCAGTTATTGTTCAATAAATTGAAAATGGTCACAAATAGCCATAGGAATGTACATACAAAAAACGTTCGTTTTTCAATCCTACATCACATCGTCCATTTGAAAAAAATTGAGAAAATTCAGTTCAAAAAGTTGTAAATTTAAAAATCCTTTTTGGCCACCCTGTATACTTTTAGGAAGTGAAAATGGCTGAGTGTCATCACACAGATGTCTCATGACTGGTACTAACATATTTTTTTCTTAAAATCGATAGTTGTGATTGTAGTGATATTTTTAATATACATACCGTGTAAATGGTATAATTTCCACAAAAAAGAAAACCATTACATCCAATTGATTGAGAGAAAGTCAATAATAATACAGGAGTGAAAAGAGGCCGAAAAAAGGTTACAAAAAATGTTCTGATATACATGGCATTTCATTTAAAAAAAATGTTACTTGACCCTGTAGAATCGTCTTAACTCACCCTGTATATTCGATAACAATTTCCGGTTAAGGAAATTTTTGTCTAGTTTACTTATATTTTTAAATCAAGTTCCTAGCTATCATTGAACTCGAGATATCGAAGTCGGACGCACTATTGTCCCACTCTGTATATTTTAAAATCATCGGCATATAGTAAGTAATTGACATCAAATAATTGTGTTATATTATTACTGAAAATAACGAAGATAACGGTCCAAGAATTAAACCCTATGGAACTCCTGATCATTGCGAAAACTTTTCTAATTTAAAACCCGGATAATGAACAAACTGAGATCTATCATTGAGATAGGATCTAAGAAGTTCCAACAAAGCTGTAGACGTACCAAATGCATCTAATTTTGACAGCCTGTCGAAAGCTTTAGAGAAATCAGTATAGGATGACGTCTATCTGATTTCCCTTAACTAATATTTCTGTGTGTCTTTTCCACAAGGTTTGAAGTAGTGGAGCGCCCAGACATAAATCCGTGCTGAGGTAGAGATATCAAATATTTTCAGTGTGGAAGTAAAGATGATCATATCGCAGATAAAGTTGAGATTAATTTGACATGGTTTTAATGACGAATTTATTGCGACGATTACGCCCCCTCCCTTTTTTTTATTCGTAAAAAATATAGTTTCGATCACTTCGAAAAATTTCAAAACGTAAAGTCTCAAAAGGTTCTGAACTATTTATGTTATCGTTTAGCCAGGATTCAGTAAATGAAATTATGTCATATTCAGTAGCAGTACATGAATTCATAAATAAATCCTGTGTTTATCATCGAAGAATGGCGCATTCTTTCGTCGAGAACTCCAGACGAACCGTGTACTACCAGAGCTCCTATATTCAGGTCCGGGGGCCATCGATTAAAATTTATATATCTGAGGAATTCAATTTCCTATGAAAACCTATGGAAGTGACCTAGCTTTAGTGTCCATTGAAAATTATATTTTTACACAAACGACATTATTAAAGATTTTTTTAAATGCAAAGAAAAGAAAATGGAAGTAGCAACCTGAATCGCATAAATAATCACACATAGCAATGCTTTAATTTCCATTGTGGCGAATTTTTTACTTGAAAACTGTGTTTTTTTTTTATTTTAATGAAGATTTTCCAAGATACAAAAAAAGTTAAACTTCAGACTTATTAATTAATAAGGAATATTTTGAATTTTTAGAAAAATCAAAAATAAAAAAGTTCTGTTTAAATTTGGTTTCTACCCCCATCTTTTAGGGGTGGCCCCTATAAAAAAATATGTATATATACAGGGTGTCTCACCAGGCACTGCATCGATCGATATAGGGAAAAGTACGCACCAGAAAATTTTGAAAATTTAGGGAATTACTAATGGCAGTGTGGTCAATCCAACTAAATTAATTACCAGCATCTGGCACTTCCGGTTATACCAGAAGTCGATACCAACTTGCTTATTTTAAATGGAATACCCTATATATTTTCGGGTTTTCGAAAAGAACATAAAATTCTGAGTCAAAAACATATAAAATAGCCTATGCCTAAACCCAGCCGTTTCAGAGATATTTGACATTTTAAAAAATTTTTGACAGGTGTATTGGTTTACAATAACCTTTATAAATTTCTTCGTGTAAAAGATACTCATTTGATTTTTGGCATGCAGAAAGACCATAAGGTGAGCTACGCTCTACAGTTTAAAGAAATTCAATAATAGTATACTAAGTGTTCCATTTTTGACGTTACATTTTGTAAACTTTAAACCGCGAAAACTTGCTTAAGTCAAATGGACCACCCTATATTTTTTTACATCAAGTTATGTATAATTAAATTCCTTTTTTTCTGATATAAGCATTGTGGGGGTTTAAGTTACAACTTTTTGAAATATTTGCGATTTTCAAGAATTTTTAGTAAAAATTTTATCAAATTAGCCATGATTAGAAACAATCAGTAATGTCAGTTATTCTCTTATGTCAAAAAATGCCACCACGTTTAAATTACACCCACGAAGACTTTTTGAATTTGTTTATTATTTATTAATAATATCTGACAGTTTTTTTTGTGGGGATTTCGGTCAGGTGTAACTAATTTTATTATTTTTTTCTAACGTTTCGGTTTATTACATCATCATCAGAGAACTACAATTAATATAATATTTTAAAAACATAGTTATGGTTATTTTACATTACAATTTACTTACACTATTAATTATTAGGTTGTTTTAAATTTTATTACATGTTATTAGATTGTCTGTTTTAACGCAACTGAGATACATATTTTAACATGGTTTGTAGGTTCTTAAAGTTTTGTTTATGTTACAGAGATAACATTGGAAATGTATACATATGATTTACTGTAGGTGTTTTGCTTAAATAATGGGTAAATAATAAGATATTTTATTTCAAGAATTATTATTTTATATCGGTAAGATATAAAAATTGATTTCATGTTGTAATATACCCCAATCATTTAATTAAGTTAAAATAGGTTTCGCTTAAATTTTCTATATCAATTCGATTATTTATGGCGTTGGTACGTCTTTTTATTTGCAGCATTTCATGTATGTTTCTTCGGTTATAGTTAGGTTCTTTTTCCTAATATTTGTATATTGTTAAAATGAAATCGGTGGTTTTGTTCTATGTTATGTTCTATTTTGTTCTATTATGTTTATTATTTATGGAGAACGTGAAAAAGTAAAGAACTTGTAGTACATTTGTTACTACTAGATATCCACAAAAACGGAAACCGTCACCAAACACTGTAAAACGTATACTGGATAATTCACAGTTCTATTAGTTTTACTAAATACCCTACACTAATTAAGGATCTTTATTTTTTTGGACAAGAAATACACATTTATTGAAAAACTAAGGTTTGTACAGGACTGGACTCGTTTAAAATTCCATGATTAAGTACATTTTATTTAAATTTGTTATTCACATTATGTAAATCATTTTTTATATTTAATAATAAGAGACTAAAGAGTTAATATTAATGAGAATAGCTTGTTATTTGTTTTTTTTTATATGCAGCATTTCTAAGCTTAAGTTTAAAATTCACATTCAAAATACTGTACATTCATTTCTTTCATGAAAAAAAAATGATGTTATAATAATGAGACTTGTATTAACAAGCACAATTAAAATTAGTTATTAAACAACTATAGAAAATAATAATAAAATATTAAAGATGAAGGTTGGTAATTTTGTTTTGACAATATAAAGTCAAAATGGAACAACTTACAACACTTACAACTAAAAAAAAAAACAACAAATTATTAACAGAACGATGCAATTAAGTAAAATTACGATAGATTTTCAAAATAACCACCCCTTCGTCAATACATTTTTGAGAACGCTTTAAAAGGTTTCCGGGTTACTTCTAAAGTTATTACATAAATTCGTATTTTTTTTCTAGTGTATCGAATTTTACAATTCTGATATGAGTTGAGTTCCCGTGTATCGAATTTTACAATTCGGACCTGAATTGGTCATATGAAAAATTAGTCCAGAGGTGTAAGATCAGAAGACCTCGGTGGTCAATTAACGGGAAATCTTCGACCAATCAATCTATTGGGAAAATACTGATTATCTCTGACCGCCACAAAAAAATGGGGTCCAGCACCATCATGCTGACACTACATGCTCCTAAAATTGATGCCTTCTAATACATCTGGAAAAAACCTAAGAAAATTTAACTAACCTTCTTCAAACCTTCCTCATGGTACTATTATGTGGTTAAAATAATATTTTTGTGTATGGTTTTTGCAAGGGAAATGGGAGAGCTGCAAAAAGAGTGTGGACGTTTTCCAAATCACCGTATAACCAAATCATACGACATTTTCAAAGATATCCCAATTTAGTAAAGACATGGAAAATTTCGTATTAATGTATTTCAAAAATAATGTAAATAAATGTGAATAACAAATTTAAATAAAATGTACTTAACCATGGAATTTTAAACGAGTTGATTCAATCTACACAAAACTTGATTTTTCAATAAATATGTATTTCTAGACCAAAAAAATGAGAATATTTAATGACACTATAGTAGGGTATTTAAGTAAAATTAATAAAATAGTGACGTTAGATGACTGATTGTCTAATTTATAGAATTTAAAATTTGGTCAATCAGTATTTTTGAAAATTTATTGGAGAATTAAACGTGTCATCAAATAAAAGGCGTTTCAATAAGAGCGCTAGATTTGAATTATGCGCCAGTTTGGCTGTCATGATGTCACAAGATTATGTCATGCCAGGTCGATACGAGACAGGATTTAGTAAACATGGAGCAGAACAACACATTCTGATTGTTAAACATTATTATCAAAATGGCGAAAGTTTGATTGCCACGATTCGTAAAGTGCGTCCAATTTTCGGTCGAAATAATGTTCCTCATTCATCTACTGTGAAAGGAATAATCGAAAAATTCGAATGTACTAGTTCGGTTAGTGATGTGAAACACACGACACGAGCTCGTAAAGGTCGTTCAGAACAAAACATTATGGCAGTTCGCGAGAGCATGGCCGATAGTCCAGGGACGTCGATTCGTCATCGTGCACAAGAATTGGACGTTACAACAGCCACTCTTCAGCGTATTCTCGCTAAAGATTTGCGTCTCCATACCTACAAAGTCCAATTGACTCAACAATTCTGCCAACAGACCATGCACAGCGAGGAGAGTTCACCAATTGGATCCTTGAACAAAAAGAACTGAATGCCGATTTTGCGGACAAAATCATTTTCAGTGATGAAGCCCATTTTCACCTAGATGGGTTCGTTAATAGGCAAAACTGCCGCATTTGGGGTTCAGAAAATCCATGAATGATACATGAGAAAGCAATGCATTCAAAACGTGTCACTGTTTCGTGTGCATTGTGGTCTGGAGGAATCATTGGGCCGTTTTTCTTCGAAGACCAGGCAAGTAATGGAGTAACGGTGAATGGCGAACGTCATCGTGCTATGATAAACCCAGTTTTTTGTTCCTCAATTGGAAGATATTGCTCTCCACGTCATGTGGTTTCAGCAGGACGGTGCCACTTGCCATACCGCCCGTGAAACATTGACGGTCTTGCACGAGTCTTTTCCTGGTCGTGTCATCTCTTGGACTTTTGGCTGTGGGGTTATCTGAAGTCACAGGTTTATGCCAACAAGCCTGACACCACCGAAGCATTGAAGGCCGAAATTAGACGCTATATCAACGAAATACCGCCACGCATGCAACACAGTAATCAAAATTTCGCCAAAAGAGTACGCATGTGCCAGCAAAACCATAGCAGCCATTTATCAGATGTGTTGTTCCATACATAACTCCCTAATATCTACATTATAACTCAATAAATATTTCAATACTTTGCTACGGAAAACCATATTTTATTGAACCTTGAAATATTATGTTCTTATTGAAACGCCAATTATTATGACATTGTTTTATACACTGATAATTCATTGAGTTTTTAAACGTTTACTAATATTTATCTAAAAATGATACACAGGGTGATGTTATCAGTACTGGGAGCAGCATTATAAAAATTGAGCCGAGTCCTAGAATTTTTCCAGAGTGAATTATGATTTTGATTGTACTAAAAGAGTATATAATACTAGTACCAAATTTTATTCAAATATTTAAAGCCGTTCCAGAAATATGGTCGGCTAGACATTTAGCCAAAAAACATAAAACACCCTGTATCTCAAAAACGGTTAACATTCAAGGGTAAGTTTAGAGGTGTTTTGACCTCATGCAACTAGGTATGCTCTATCTCTTATTATTACTCTATCACTTTAAATCTGGGACACCCTGTATACCATTTTTTTATATTATATTAAGTGTGGGATATTTATAGGTTTATATTGTTTATTCAACTACCCGACTTCCCGTCCGTTGTCCGACATCAAATACTGCGGCTACATAAAAGTCACACGAGCGCATGAGTGTCTGGGAATGGGTGAAATGGGGAGTAGGAATAGTAGGACATTTTAACAAAAAAATTGTATAATTCAGTTTATTCATATCAATATGTTAAAAAACTCCCGAAAAAAAAATCCTACGTATGGCCCTGAGTGAAGTCCAGTTCAAACTTATTTGCCACATAAAAAACGTGGATGACCTTAATTCCTTTACCAATATCAATTATGTTGCAAATATGTTTGAAATAAACTTTACATATCACTGTAATAGATATTGTATGTATGTAAGAAACCATTCTGCCTAATGTTGTGCTTGTACCTATTCATTATATTATTTGTCGACATCCCAATATTATTATTGTAGGTAGATACCTACTAAGGTTTTCAAAACTGTGGTAGTGGTATTATTTGTTTTTAGGCTCTGCAAAAAAAACCGACTGGCCGACGAATTGATTTATTATTGAGTATGTAATTACTTCATATAAATGCCATTTTATTTAAATTATTTGAACATTAAAGATAAATTAAAATATTTTGTTGGTTGCATCGATTTTGATTTAATGCATGATGTGACATTGTGGTGTGACGAGTCACTTGTGACGTCACAATCTAATCGCAAGTAGGTATCTCGCTTTTATTAAAGCCGTCACCCACCCACGCATCTTAGCAGATAAATGAAAGTTAAACAATGAACATACGTGACAGTTACTTTCCAGAGACGGAAAGTAGACGTACATCGTAGCTAACTGGAAAACAAAAACGATTATTAGACATTCTCATCAATGAAATGACGTAACCAGCTACTATTGGTTATAGGTTAAAGCCCCACGTGATCACAGGCCAATGGCTGCGAGTATTTTGTGTCGATTTTTTTACCCGCACTCCTACTCTTAGGAAATGGCAACAATGCGCTTACCATTCTGAGTTTTATCCTCGCAGTAGGTGCACGTTTCTAACAGTGCACTGTTATATTTTTGTTGTAGTTCTGAAAGGAAAACTATGTTTTGTGTTACTGAAACAATTTTGTTGTGCAAGTGTTTCTTTGCGCTGTGATTTATTAATTTATATCTACGCTTGTGAGTGTTTACATTAAAAATGCCTACTACTCCCGAGTGCGATTATGATATCGTGTCAAATGAAGGGTTGTTGTCATTATTGAGAAATGAATCAAAGAACATTGTTATTTTGGACTGTCGGAGTTCCAACGAGTATGGTGAATCGCACATTCGGGATGCAGTTAATTTTTCTATACCATCAATTATGTTGCGTCGACTGGCCGCGGGAAAGATTGATTTAGCTTCTACAATTAAATGTAGGGAATTGAAAACCAAAATTTGCAGTACTTATAAGGAGAACTTGTTTGTGCTTTACAATGATTTATCTGGAGTTCAACATTATCAAAGTGATTCTGTACTAAGCGTTTTGTTGAGAAGGCTAACGCAAGATGGTTGCCGTGTCGCTTGCCTTGAAGGTTAGTAATGAATGATGCATTTTGTTTATAAACATAAGCATGAGGTATACTTTCACACTAGTATTTATTATACTCTAATCATAAGAAATTCAAAATCGTTTGCAATTTCAATGAATGATTTTATAAGTTCAATAAACATAAAAGCGTGTTTAGTATTATTTGGTCGTAAGTTGTTTCCATTGTTTTGATCCACAGGTATAGCTAGCCAGTTAAATATTTATTGTGATTACTTTCTATATTTGATTGTGTGATTGGTTTAAATTGTATTTACGATATTCATTGAATATATTTTTTTATAATTAGATCGTAAATAAACTACTTATGATGAATAAAGAATGATAATTCATTCACTTTAATTTCACAAATATACTATTTTAATTTGTAGTAGGTGTAGGTACCTAGTTTTTATAGAAATAAAGTTAGTTGTAGGGAAATGTAAATCTGTAAATTTTTATATTTATTTTATTTACATCTGGTTTCAAGTACTTCAATTATTTTGTTGAAAAAAACGAAAAGAATGAAATGTGTATTGAATAATAATTGAATCTATGAAGCCAATCAAATTCATTTTTTTTAGGCTCTGCAAAGATTTTATTTCTATAAAAAATTTCTAATAAATTTAAATTACAAAACCGCGATTTCTGAACTTTCCTGTCTAATATTTCGGCCAGTTAGTCAAAAATGTGTAGAACGATTTTTTGCATGCAATTAATTCTGTACGAGAAAGTTTTAGTGTACGCGTTTTCAGTAGAATTTTTGAGCGCGGAAAATCATGTATATATGCTCAGTACGCCGTGCCGCAACTATAAAATCAGTAGTCGTTGAATTTTCTAATTGAAATTAAATCATATCTTCCTTATCTCGAATTTTGGATATTTATAAATATTTTTATTTAATATTGCAGATGTCAAAAATGTTAACAGAAAAAATCGCTGTTATTGTTCTATTAGTTTCTTGTGGATGCTGATCGGGATTTAAGTCACACGAGGCACAGTCTGACTGAAACATTTACACGTTTAGTTGAGAGGCGAAAATCATAATTTTTAATTATATTATGTTAAATCCGGAGTTACAAAGTTATTGGCATCCATAGCCTGTTGTGGACAATATTAAGAAAGTAGGTATACAGGGTGGTCATTGTAATGCACAGAGCAACGGTAGATGCTGGACATCAAAATATTACGATTTAACCAAACTTACTTTAGTCGAAAAATTGATATTAAAAGAGAAACTGCATCCATTAACTTTCTTTCTGTGGATTTTTTTCCCAGTATTTCTTGTGTAATACAATCTTATTACTCAAGATACCTACTATCTACATTATCTCTGTAGTGTAATTAATGTCATCGTAGTTCCCAATATGTTGGAACGAGGTCTTCTTGAGGTGTTTCAAACTGCCATTCATAAGGCGGTAAGTGTCGTTAGTCACACTAGTTCTTACTCTAGACAACCTAGATCAGGCATAAAGATACAAGGCAATCTACAGGGACCCTCGTGTGTATATTAAAACATTGTGACAATTATAACATGATGCAATCTGCAGGGTCTTTGCAAATTGCCTCTTATGTAGGGGCCTTAATGAGATCGATATTTGCTCTGGTTTGCCGCTGCCAGAGTGGTGACCTAATGGCTCGAAGACTTACCAATGGCATAGAACAACTCCCACACCATTGAATTTGTACGTAAATATTTACCTTGGAATTTAGCCCAATGGAGTAAAGTTTTTTTCACGGATAATTAGAGATTCTGTCTACTGATGTACGTCAAAGGGTGTGGAGGAGGGTTGGCGAAAGGGATACACAGTGTAACATTATTCCAAGGTTGAGCCACGTTGAGCTTCAACGGAGGTCTTTAATAGTATGGACTGTGGGTGGTGTGACATTTCTGCTAACGCTCGTACAACACTTGTATTGGTGGAGGGAGCGTCAGTGAATGTTGATCAGTAGATATATAATGAAACTTTAATGACGTAAGACACCTCTGATAGGTAAAATAATTTTCTTACTGAGCAAGTAAATTACTACTCTCCTCTTCTGTCATCATTGTGTTAAACGTTTTTCAACTAATTTTTATAAAAATCATCAAAAACCCGCGTTAAAAAGCCATAATAAAGATTAACGTTCAGTGATTTACCTTACCCTACACAAGCGCCTCTTGTGGTGAATTCAAGCGCGGTAGCCCTCATTCTCGATCGCATGTCGCCAGCAATAGTCTTAATAGTATTCCTTGTTTGGGACATGATGAGAAGGCGCATTAGAGTTCCTTTTCCAAATTCTTTGAAATATATTGGAAATGCGATGTTGGAGGAATGAGACCAACTGGACGAGAACTGCATTTAATTAACGTGGGCCTATTTCCGCTACCAGGGCGAATCACAGACGTCAGGAGACGAGCTACCTGCAACCTGGAAATTTTGCCGAACCTCTAAGAGTAGGGATTTTTTACTTGCCTAACATCTAATAGACAATGGACCAACATCCCCTCCGAAGAATGGTATATCACGTACACAACTCTCGCCTAAGATCACATAGCTTCTGCGTACACTGATTACAAGCCGTTAGAAGACGGGACGACGTCGTGGAATTTAACTTGGGTTACCATCCTAATTACTGATTACGACTACGGATGCTTGCTTACCTTTCATGTCGAAACGGGTTTGTTAAGTCGGATCTACTACCTTGCTCCTATTAGAACTTAATGGATGAAAAATGTCCAGGCGCATGCAAGCTGCCATACAAGCTCGTGGAGGTAATACACCGTATTAATTTTTGACCATGTAAAAGTCATATTTCTAAAAAGAAAAGTTTAATTTCTTGACATGATACGGTAGATGAAATAATTTTAACTTTTTAATTGATCGGAGGTTATCCCACTTCCCATGCTTATTTTTCGAGTTATAGCGCCTTTAATTTTTTTTTTTAATATAAAGTAGACATTTAACAAAATCTTTTTTAGCTTTCTGTCTACCTAGTATGCCTTCAGAAAATGTATAAACATTTTATGAAGGAACTAATAATCACATATCATATACATACTTATAGTCATTTTAAATTTTCTATGCTTTTTAATTGGCGCTTCTTCTGGTCTAGATTCAAATGGTAGCAGAGGGTGTTGTATAGTTTTGGATTCTTACTTATTGACTACCTTCAGCACCAAATTTACTTGGCAGATTACTACTCAGTTCTGATGAGACATTTTAGAACAGAATTTAGTATACCTAAGTACATATAACCGAAATACATACATATTTTCATGTTGAATAAGTAAAATCTAGTATCGGGGTGTTCATAAATGATTGAAAACCACGTGACCAATTAGTTTCCTTTAACCGGCTCGTTGATTCGTGCCTTTAACAAAATATGGTTGAAAACGATTTTTTAGAGACATGCGTATGTTGTGCAAGTATACCCATCAAGTACTGCCGTAATATGAAAGACACAAAATCACGAGTTACGAGGTACCAGATGATCACGTGGTTTTTAATTATTTATGAAAGCTCTATAAAAATAAAGGCATCACAGAAATTAGACAGAATAGAATATGAAATGAAATGTATGTACTTAATAGTTATGATGACTTATCTAATCTATGTTACCTATAATGCCCCTTAAGGTGCGTATACATTGAATGAACGAACACCGAATGCCGAACTATGAAAAGTGGTTTGTCGACTTTCGAAGTCTCAATAAATCAAGCGAAGGAACAGCGAATTGAAAATTTTGCACAGGGTTCGCTATTTATGAAGTAAAAGCTTGTTTCCTCGCTCCACTCAATTCTTGTCGACATAATTTGGCATCAAATTAGTATATATACTAATACCGCGAAATAATTGACACAACTGATTTGCTAGTTTGCGTTCGGAGTTCGGACCTCGCACCGATTTTATTTTTCCGTCCACAGAATTTCTTTGATGTACCGCTCTCGGAGCGGACACAAACGAAAGCGAACAGAACGTTCGGGTCCCATTTGTTCCATCGTATACATTGTCCAAATTCTCCTTCGATGTTCGGCGTTCACTTTCTCAATGTATACGCACTTTTAGGTTTAAAGCAGATTGGGCTAAATAAATTGGACCAAATTCAAATTTTTAAATATAATCTGTTTCTCCATTTGGTATTGCTCGACCTTGAGAAAATGTATATGAGGCCGCCATACTGTGAGCAATCTAGTTACATTTCAGTTTATTGGTAAAAATTAGTGATTTCGCGTTGCCGCACTGGGTTTCGATTTGTCAATTGTCATCTTTGGACGATTTATGCATTGTTTGGTTCCCGGTTGCGAAAGTTCCACTAGAAAAAAAAAAAAAAAGGTGTACGTTCATTCGTAAGTCTGGCAGTATTCAAACACCAATAGGTTTTCTTTAAAAGCTGGATAGTTTTGTAATTTTTTGTAATAAAACATTTTTAAATCGAGTTGTTTTTCTCTTCTCAAATGTGAAATATTTTTTTCTTCAAATAATTTTTACTAATTTGTAATATACGACTGTGATAATAACACAACTTATCTGCTAGTTGCCAATAATCAGTAGTAATGTCACAAAAGAGAGAATAAATTGAAAATAATCGACAGTTTTTCGAAAACTTGTTGCTTAGTAATAGACACTAGAGCCAGTAGGGCCCAAATGGCTATTGCCGAATGGCAACAAGTTTGAGAAAAGAACAGGAGAATTATTTTCTACTCTATTCTCAGTCGAATGGTATTCGAAATATTATTTTTTAATGTTCAAATACAAAATATAAATATTGCCTGAACGTTATTTGTGGCATTCTCTATGTTTTTCTTTCTCTTTTTTGGGACTTACTACCACATGAATAATTCTTCGTTATCTAAAAAATATAGTTAGTTACTCAGTATGTTACTGGAAAAATAAACCTCTGCGCTTGTGACTTTACGTCAAAAGATTAGTCAGATGGTGCTTTTTGACAACTAATCTGAGACACAAAAATAATATAATTTTCTAACGTTTCAGAAAACGAATCTGTTTACTTTTTCAAAGTTATTTATCTTTTTTTAGAATATGTCGAGCGTGAAACTTGACATATTATTTGTGTATGTAATGCCATAGATACTTACATATCGTATCGAATTATTACTTACCATAGTATTTTTACATGCATTTTCTTTATTTTGTATGATATTTCTTCCACTGACGCTGAATTAAATAAATCGTTTTTGGTTAATTTTTTTAAATTAAACAAAACTGATGACTAGAGCTGTCCGAGGTCATCTGGCCGCCAGAGCCGTCATATGACTCATATGTTTACATCATATCATAATACTTGAATAAATATATTAAATGGAAATAAATTTTAACAATAATGTTACATTTTATAAAAATTTGTATGAAACTCACCCTTTTAAACAGATTTATGAAGTAGTTTGGTTGTCGTCATCACAAAGTGGGGAAGATCTATAGTATAATAGCATCAGGTATGTTTCTACAGCTGTCTCTGTCAGCGATGTTCACTTTGGTGAAAAAATATGTTTGTATTTTGAAAATGACCGTTCGACATCTACGGATGTAATACAGGCATAAGTAAAACAATCTGTGAACTCACTTAACGAAGTTGTAGATGCACCATCACAAATTTGTCTTAATTTGCTAAAATCAGGATCTTTCTGTAATACACTATCGAATTTTTCACTAACGCGATTATTTTTTGCGTCATAGCCTGTAGCTGTGTTTTTACGTCGTCCACTATTTGCAGCGATTCCACTAACGACAACGAACTATTTTGCAATTTTGCTATTGCGTCGTGTAGTCCTCTATAATTGTTATTAATACTTTTTAAATCTGTTTCAAGGGAAACGCCTTGAAAGCTTGTCTGGGTTTCCCTAATAGCTGCAGCCTCGTTAGGGTTGAACTGTAGTATCACAGCTTTTATTTGTTGAAAATATTCAGCATAATAAAAAGCCGCTTTCAACCACGTTCCCCAACGTGTAAGAATCGGCTCTGGTGGTTCAGGGATACCAGGACACTGTCTGTGAAATGCTCGAAGCCGTTTAGGAGATTTGAGAAATACTTTTTTTGTATTTGCTATTAATGCATCTACCTCTGGAAAACATTTTCGAATCGTTTCTGCCACAAGATGTAACGCATGCACTTTACACGTAACATGTAAAAACCTACAATTGTCTCTTTGAAGAGAACGGCCTACCACACGCATTGTCGCGGCACCATCAGTCACAAACATCAATACTTGACTTGTTGAAAGTTCAAATTTTTCGAATGTCTCCAACACCACACGCGTAATTATTTCGCCAGTACACGCAGTTAGTCTTTTACTAGCTAGTAAAAGTGGAAATGTTGATTTAAGAGGGTCCAGTACACGTACTATAATATTTAAAAAAATAGAATTTTTTTTACAATCTGTCGTCTCGTCAATACATAACCAGAGCCGTGTATTTTTTAATCCACATTTAATCCTATTTACAATGTCTTCACGAACAGCTGGAATATATCTACATAACGATGTACGACTTGGTAAGTTCACCTGGGGATTGTATTTATTCCAAAACTCCCGAAATGGTTGTTTATCCAGTATGTGTAGCGGAACATTACAGGCTACTAACATTAACAAGAAATCAAACATAAACTGAGTTGTCAAAGGCATGCCATTTTTTTTATTTTGATGTTGCACGGGATTGATATGACGACGACAATCTGTTTTGTGCCAGCACATTAAGTCTTGATTGCAAACTTTACAAATTATTTTGCATCCGTCATAGAATAAATCCGGAAATTCACCGATAAATTTATTCACTGTGTCCGCGTACGGTCGTTTTTTTACCCTTTGGCGCGTTTGACATTATGTATAATTTATAGGTACAACCTCACGCATTAACCTTTCAAATAAGACTGCAATAGTAAATCACTTCTAAATCGGCACGTGTGACGACAGCGCAAGACCGTGGCTGTACTCCAGGCACATCGGTCAGCTCTACTGATGACAGATGTCAAAACCAGAAAACACATCAATGTACAAAAACAGATTATGCCACTGACTAAACTAAATCGTTTTTGGTTAATTTTTTTAAATTAAACACAAAACTGATGACAGATGTCAAAACCAGAAAACATATCAATGTACAAAAACAGATTATGCCACTGACTCTAAACTAAATCGTTTTTGGTTCGATTTTTTCAATTTAAGACAAAACTGATGACAGATATCAAAACCAGAAAACACGTCAATGTACAAAAACAAATTACTACAAAATATTCTCAGTAGGATAATATAATTAGATTATTCTCATTGTAATAACAATATAATTGGAAAAAAATTAAACACTTTATCAAGAATACTGCTAAATGATAGGAAAATAAAAACATTAAAAAATAATCATGGAAATAGACTAACGTATGTGGTAAACACGATTTAAATATCCGCGGTCTCATAAACTTCTATAATTGGTTAATATGTAGCCAATATAACTTGTCCACAGTATGGCAGCCTACATGTAGGGGACATTTTATTTGTGTTGTATCAGAGATCCAGATTATTTTAATAAAATCGTAATGCATGCCAATCATTTTGATTATTCAACCAAATAAATACATACCTATGTATCATAAATTGTGCACAAATGCCGTACAGGTTTTACTGCAGTGAATGTGTAAAATCACCTATAAAACAGTCCATTCCCACACAAGAATCCTTCCTTCATTCCATTCATGTTAATATATTAGTTTCGTAACTAAATTCATTCAAAACATTTGAAATGCCAATGTATATTTCGTAAATCGGGGACCTTTTACATTTTCAATGCTGGAAGAACAAGTTCGGCCCAAGTACACACGTCATCAGTATTTCTCGGAGTTATCGACTACATTGTAGTAGGTGGTGCCATGAATACCAAATAGAAAGGAAAATAAATAAGCCTACAGATTCCCAGAAGTCTACTCGTCAAGGAGCAACGGCCATTTGAGTAATTCTTGGAAATAGTGGTCTATGCATGGATTTATCGCCGATACATCTACTAATGCGTGTGAAGTCTATTTGAATTAGAAATGCACATACGACCTTGCGTAAGCTCGATGCCTTTTTGGTACCCACATGTGAGTCTATAATTATTATAAACAATAAAAAGATAAAATACAAATATGGAAATGGTTCTAAAGTTGTGGGTTGATTTTATATAAACTAGTTTAAACCAGAACCGAAAACTGTGTTTGGAATTTAAAGTAATGTAAATAAAAGTTATTGACATGTGTTATGATGTAATCGTTCATATTTTCCTTGGAATCACGATTAGCTTGAGAATCGCCAGAATTAATATTAGTTGTCTTGCATATATCATCTCTACAACACCACAATACTACTGCGTCGCGATGTGATTTTTTTTTGAGGCCTTGAACTATCTTTTGAGCGCTCAGATAATTTTGTTGACATTACATTGATAGTAACACTATTTTTGTTTAATTTCATGTATTTGTTGCACTATTATGGTAATTTTAAAATGTGTGATTGTACCTATTTTTTTAAAATCTGATAGGTACTGAACGAAGCAAAAAAACGTTCATACTTTTAGTACTTACTTAATATAAGAAAGTACCTAATTTTTCTATATGAATATTGATATTCTTTCGTGATCAATGATCATGTTAGGTAAATACAATGTGGTGATAATGTAAAGAACAAATTCAATACAACTTTCCAGGAAGGTTTTCGCAAAAAATCCTTGAGATCAATTTTGTTTTTCAAAAAGGCATCTGTTCTGGAAAATGGCATTCTTTAATTGTGTTTTCGAGGTAAAACGTCATCGGCATTTTTTTAATAGCAACTTATTTTTTATGGATTCGTAATAGAGGTATAAAAAATGGTATGTTGGAGACGGAAGTTTTCGAGATATTTGACGTTTATTAGTTTTTAAATCTGTTTTAAGTTTGTCTTCAGTGCAATAATTACTACTTGATTTAATATTTTAATAGATTATTTCGTAATTTTTTACTTTTATGACCGGTTTGTTTTATTTTAGAATGAATTAAACATTTTATTTTTCGTTAGAACATGCCTTTCTGAAAATTTCCTCGATATTGAATTGGTCTCAGCTTAGATAAGGTAAAATAAAATAAATAAACTGGAAAATGACATTGAATAATAGAGAAAGGAAAGGAAATTGTTTTTAAGAATTAATTATACTATTCGATTTAACCTCGAGTTTAATTTTCAGGTGTATAGTTCCTTTAAAATGTGCGTTTAGTATTTTAAATTTTTATATCTTTAATTTAATCGTTTTTACTTTTACGTTAAATATTCGCTCTTGGCTCTCACAATTTTTTTTCAATAAGTGTTTCAAATTGTTTTCAGATTGTGTTTCAGATATACAGGGTGGGGCAATAGTGCGTCCGACTTCGAAATGTCGAGTTCTATGATAGCTAGAAACTTTATTTCAAAACATAAATAAACTAGACAAAAACGTCTTTAACCGGAAATTATTTTCGAATATACAGGGTGAGCCAAGACGATTCTACAGAGACAGTCTCGGGCGGATTTAGTAGGTTCGATTTAAAGAAGTTCGACTGTATATCAAATTATCTTGTACAGTTTTTGCATTGACAATAATTGGAATTTTTTTACAAGTTAGAAATCAGCTAAATTGATTTCTGCAAATTTGGTTGCATAAAAATACACTATTTTTACTTCACTTGTGGAACAAATGTGACCCTCCATAGTAAAACGGGGTACCGACTGGCAATTGTTTACGTATAAAACCATTTCATACGAAGAAGTGCTTAAGCTTTATTGCATGATTTTTACCGAATGAAAGGAAATCCCTCTTGAGGCCGTCGCGAACACAACTCGTAGATCGGTTTCTGGCTTTTGTCTTCATCAGTACGAACTAGGTGAACGCAACGTCAATAATAAGCCTCTATATGATAGTAGAGTACTAACGAGTTATACGGTATCTCCATCTACCAGCAGTCAATCCCAATAGGTAATTTGGAAATATGCCCGACAGAGCAAATATTATCAACAAAGGTATAATAAAATACCAAGGTATTCCAATAGAGAGGTGAGATAAGATGCAGTTAATACTAAAAGTTATACTGGGGCACAAATTCGTAATCCTCACACTTTATTTAAGTAAGAATTAATAATATAGTAGACTATAAACTTAGGTTACTATTATTGTTCAGCGAAAGTAAATAAGTTGAGAAGTTCACAAATTATGAGAACGGTATAGAAGTTTAGCGAAACAGGAAGTGTTAAAACTCCCTGAGCACGAACGCGTACAATATAGAACGATTAGAATGAATGCTTTGTTTGTTGACTTTTTCGTTGTGAAAGAACTCGGCCGAGGCAACAAACCGGATAGCATTCGAACTTCCTCGGGCCGGGCCCGAACCAATTTGCCGCGCTTCGCTTACACGTCCCCCTCACCTAATACAGAAAATCTTATATTTGAAATTTGGTTAATTTTCCTTCGAGTTATTAATTTCAACCCTTTCTGAGTTAGATTCTGGAGTTTTACACAAAGCGACGGACGGTCTGAGGGGCCATCGAGGAAAATAGTAAATCGAAGTTCAAAACGTATAGAGCAATTAAAATCTCGTAGTTGAAAACAAACATGATAACTAAAAACGTATTTCCTTATACCTAGTATAAAAAAATATGTGAGCTCCTGAACTATTTCGTCATCAAACATAAGGGAACCCGTCTCGGTGGCAGGTCTTAATTCCGAGTTGTAGAGGACATCCCACGCACTGGAATCCGGCTTGAACGTAGGCGAAATCAGGACCGTATAGATTATTTCGTTATCAAGTAAAAACCTTACGTAATTAAAAATAAATATGCATAGGTATATATATATTATAGTTGCTGGCCATTTTTATTGCATAGAGTTATTATATGGTTCAATCCGTATTTCCTGTTAAAGAAAAACCACGTGCCTGTGAGCAGTTCACTAAATTAAATATGAAATGATCAACTAATTAAAATTAGATTTTTCCCTCTAATTGCTATTTTCTAGTTTTTTCAAAAGACATTAAAGTTTTATTTTTGAATACTTTCCGTGTATTTGTCACGAATATTGATTCAACGTAGATCTATACGTAATTCGTATGTTGTCTTTTTTTATAATGTGTGGGGCAACTGTCAATAACTTCTTAATAAAATATTTTGATAAAAAAAATGCCTAATATGATTTTCTAAATTTAGGAAGTTATTTTGTGATCCCCTCAACCCACAAAAAAGTTACGATCAAAATTAAGTTGATGTTTCCAACTTAAACACACTGTATAGGGTACCTCAAATTTTTGGGAATTGGGAAGTTTCATCAATATTACACATTACATAACGAAAAACTGATTGCAAATTTTGAGAAAAACCGAATGAACAATAGTTATTTTTTCGTATGATTACGAAAAATTGCCGTACGAGGGGAAGCCGATTGTGAGAAGAAAACAATACATTTTTATTAATTATATTTATTTTATTTGAAGTATCCGATCGTAATCGATTTCATCTAATAAAAAATATCATGGCAGTTTGTTGCATCTGTTTAAAGTATCCATTATTTTGTTCATAATTGTTTACCGTCCCACTTTTCGACCGCCTAGCAACCACAAGAAAGAAGTAATACCTATAAAAAGGTGATTATTTCGTCCCGATATTCGTACGAAAAACGCCACTTTTCAATGCAGTCGAATAAAAAAAAGTTATTTTCGAGGTGTCTGGTAGTTTCCGAGATATAAGCCAACATTTTGTTCTAAATTTTAAAAAATTTTTGTTTCTCATTTTATTTGCAGAAATTTATTTTCCATTTTATTGACGCTGAAAATGCGACAAAAAGAGACCTCTATACTTTTGTTATGTATATGCCAACGCGGATGAGTTATTGTCCTTTTTTGAAAATGTGAAACTAAATTTAGTTTTTTACATTTTGGAAACATCTCCATTTGTTTGCAAACACACAAACAAAGTATAAAGATCTTCTTTTGAGCATCAATAAAATGGTGTATTAATAAAGCAAATAAAATATCTGATTTAAAATATGGCAAATTCTAGTAATGTCAGATCTAGAGTCCCTCAAAGTTATATCATTAGACCGATCTTATTTTTAATTTATTTATACTGACATACCTTTTACGTTTCAAAGTAAAAATATTTTTTTTGCAGCATAAAATAATGGTGTAGTTACCAAAATATGCGTAATTACACATTTTGTCAGTTTTCTAAAAATCTAAAAATTTAAGAGACAGTTTTTGTTTATATAAAAGGGACAATTTAAAAAAACTATGAAAATTACAAAAACACAGTGGCGTACCCTATTTTGTACAATAATATTACTAGTATTACCCATACCCAACATAAATATAAGAGGCAGTTTTTGTTTAGATAGAATGGACAGTTTTAAAAACGCTATGAAAATAGCAGAAACAGTACCATGTTTTTGTACAATAATATTTCTGGTATTACCAATACCCACGCCCCTGATGGAAATAAATTAAATTCATTGAAGTAAAAAAATTACATTCTGTACAGTACATACTTACCCCAAGTTTCAACACAATACCTCCAAGCAGTTTTTAGATTTTTAAGAAAAACTATATACTTTTAACGCCCTGTATCTCAGTAACGAAACGTTTCCGGGCCCATGTTTATAAGACCATTTGCTGTTAATTTTGGATTGCGAATCACCAGCTGAACGTTGCTTCATGTTTCTTGAAGCACCCTGTATATTGTTACCTGTTATCACGTTTGTAAGATATACATATATGTGGGGAAATAAAATATTTCTATCTATCGCCACCTACCCCTTAATAAAAAAAATAAATAAGAGCCATGTATAGTTCCTCTTAAAAAGATACATGTAATTAAGAAAAATAAAATGTAATTATTGTACTTGGGGGAAATGATAAAAAAATTGGAACCATTAGTTTTTATAATTTCGATACGAAAATGTAGTTTTTTTCATGCTCACGTTTTATATTAGATATTGGCATTTATCTCGGTATTCATTTACTGATTAAGGAAAACGGAATTAACTTTCTCGTAAATTACGTATTTGAGTAACAGTTGTGAAGTTGGAGATTTCTTGTTCAGATTTTAAATTGTAATATTACGTTCATCCGGTCCTGGAGTTTCGTCAGGCAGTAGATTGCGTGGGTAGACAACCGCCGCCGCCCACGCAACGTAGTAAACCTTCGCCCTGTGACGAGCTTCAAGGGCACCCTTCCTCGCTAGAAAATGGCCACCCCTTCGTCCTAATTTAGCAACATCGCTGATAAGCCAGCAACTGTTCACCCACGCATACTTGAATCTATTGAATTTCCGAAGAAGTAGATATTATAATACCTGTTATGTAATGTAAAGATAAAGTGTGAATATATTCAGATTTTGTTATATTTTTATGATAACGTAAATTAAAATTATTGTGTACTTCTAATTGCATGTATGTATATGTACACTAGAGTGAGTATTTTAAGAATATGTCTGCAAAAATAACACATTTTCTATTGATTATTCTTTTTGGGTCAATTTATTTAGTGGTTCTTCACTTTTCACCGAGTTCATTTTTGTGACTTGAAAAATTTATTATAATAAAAAGAGTTTAGGGGGAAATCATTTTAATTGAACAAGTAATAGTGGATCATTGTTACGAATTCCGTTCAAGTGAATGATACTAATTGTATGGCTAGTTTTCCAAATAAAGATATCTTAATATGAATGCATCATTTTGGGTTGAAAAATAAGGAAAACTATTAGTAATTAGGTATCTCAGAAATATGGTTTAGCGGCTCTTTAATGAAAAAGAAAATATATATATTTTTTGGAAACCCCACGAAGATGATTTTCGACAGAAAACATAGATACTGTGTTACTCATGCACATGTTTGCTGGTGTGCAATCTCAGCGATAACTAACAATAAAAAAAGTTAAAAAAGTCTGTTTACTGTTTCGTATATATTTTTTTGATATTTGAACTACAACCTGCTTTATATCACAATCCTTTAAAAAATGTATTTTTTTACTAAATCCACTGATCCCGATGTGCTTTAAGAAAATTAATATATGCATGTATGGTTAATAAATAAATAAAAAATAATAAATAAAACAAACTTAAGAGACGATATGGCTCATCTGTTCCACGTTATAACGCCGAACCGTAATTCCCCGGAACCATACGAACTACGCCGCTGACAAGATATACAGGGTGTCTGGAAATTAGTCTTCCATAAAGTTATCATTAATCCTTTTGTTAGAAATGATAAAAAAATTCCGAGGAAATTTCTTATAAACATTCCTTCTAAGATGCTTCGTTTTAAAGTTATATGATGTCAAAGAGGCTTTTAACTTAAGGGTTTTTCAATTGTTCTCAGGAATGACTAGAGGAAATAATAATATAGAAGTAAATAGAAATGTCTCCGAACATTTGCTGTAGAACTAATAAACATTCTGTCGTTATCAATTTTTGCCCGAATAAAATCCAAATATCTTAATATTACCGTTTTTTTCAGATGCTTTTAATTATGTTCCATATAAACTGTTTACGTCACTGACCATTTGTTTAAGAAAAACTAACACATTATTGGAAAAAGAATAATGTTTATAGTCGTGCACAATTTTTAATTATCATTTCCTCTAATCATTCCTGAGAAAAATTGAAAAACCCTTAATAATAATAATAATATATTATCGTGAACTGTCTGTTTCACTCCCACGCGCCTCCCTTTTTAGAGTCTGTCGGGCTTATACTGATGAATTTCTCATCTGTTATGGCTAATTTGAAAAATGTATGGATTAACAAATCGATTGGTGTACTGATTTTTTTTGTATCTTGTAGTTCGGGTAAAAGCAAATTTCTGGCACATTCAATCGCGTCGACCGAGGTCAAAGCTGCCAATGAGACCATCTGTCGTTAAAAAACAATGTGTAGAATTTCCTCTTATCACATGGTGTAGTTTCTTTTCCTGTACCGGTTCGGATTAGATCCATTTTATGCCGTTTATCGGTGTCGCCCCCCGCGGTTAAAGTATTGTTATATAATATAGATTGTTTTTCGTGGATTAGGTTAAACCTTTTGAACCTTATGGATCGGGTTGCATGTTCGCTAACTCCCTGTCTAAGTTAAGCGTCTCGTCGACAACGTATAATTTTAAAACGAAACATCTTAGAGGGACTGTTTGTAAGAATTATCTTGGTATTTGTAACAAAAGAATTCATGATTACTCTATGGTACACTAATTTTCGGACAACCTGTATAGTTGTCTCTGCTGCCTTCAAAATTTCAGAATCAAATGTTTACACAAGATTAATAAGCATATTGGTCTTATTTATAGCTCTTAATATCGCGGAATTTATTTAAAAAAATTATGCTAGATAGTCCAAAAAATTAATCCGCTTCCATAGTTTGATTTTAAATAATTTAATATCTCAAAGAGTTTTTAAAACATGAAATCGTTTTTATCGCTATATAGAAAACTAGTAGTTGATTTAGAACATTGTTTTAACAGTATATTACTAGTACTTGAGTATTTATTAAAACATTAAATAGATTCTCTGAAAATATAAGATAAGATAGGTAAATAATAGTTGTTATCATAATCAATAATACATGGATATAATACAGAGCCAATCAAAAAGATGTTACAACTTATATGGGATTGGTATATTTCTATTTTTTATTCTAAAAATTATGTTATTTCAGATTATGTCCAAATAAAGCTAATAAACTCTGTGCTTAGTTTTATTTGGACTTAGTCTAATAAGAAGATAATTGAAACATAATATAAAGTATTAAAAGGGAAGACTATCATTTAAAAATTCATCAATGCTGTAAAAAAGTGCCATGGATCAACATACTCTTGATCTTATATTTAAATGCATTATAATTATTTATTTTCTTCATATCAAATGGCAAGGAGTTGTTTAATTTTATACAACAGTATAAAAGGCGACTTTTCTAGTAATGTAGTGTTATGAGGTGGTATCAGTAAATCATTGTTTCTTGTAACAGTTGTGATACGAAGATAAACTCTGAAAAAGTTATGGATTTTTTTTTTGTAAAACAAACTTTTGTAGATATAAATTGACGTAGTAGTAAGAATATTATTTGTACTCCTACAACTTTCAAGAGGTTTTACATTAAATATTAGGCGTATGAGTTTCTTTTGGCCAATGAATACTCTGTTCCTTTTTGAGGCCGTACCCCAACACAATTTGCTGAAATTTATGCGTGAGTAGGCAAGGGAATAGTAAACACTTAGAAGTCTATTTCGTTTCAAATAGTTTTTCATTTGTAGTATAGCAAAGTAGGCTTGGTTTAATTTCTTACAGACTATCAATTTCAGTTATCCAAGATAAGTTTGAATTTAAAGTAACTTCCAGGAAATTGGCATTATTGCAGAATGTTAATTGTCTGGGACTACACAGGTTTTCTATTGAAAAAATTAGTATACTTTGTTTTAGTTGTATTTATAATTATTTTGTTACGGTCGCACCATGCAGTAAATTCGTGTATAACGCATTCAATTTTTGTGTATAATGTCACTATATCAGAGTCTGTGACTGTTATAGTCGTATCATCTGCATACATGGTGACTGAGCAGTTTTTTTATGTAGTCTGACATCATTTACATAGAGTAAAAAAAGTAATGGCCCTAGTACCGACCCTTGAGGTACTCCCGTTGGAACATATATTCTCTAGAATAGTGAGAACCAACTTTTACCATTATTTTACTATCCGTTAAGTAAGAATAAACCCACTGCAATATATTTCCACGAATGCCGAGATTGGAAGGTTTGGCCAGAACATAATCGGCGTCCACCATGTCAAAAGCATTAGAGAGGTCGAATTGGATCACTACTACATATCTACCTTTGTCTAGGTTGGTAAAAATACTGGATAGTAGGTGGAAGCAAGCACTCTCCACCGACTTACCCTTTCGGAATTCATGTTGACACGGGGTCATCATATTATGTCCGTCCAAAAAATTCAAAAAGTTGGTTGTGCATAACCCTTTCCATAACTTTTGATAGCGAGCTAACTAGTGTTATGAGTCTATAGTTATCAACATCTAAAGGATCTCCAGTTTTTAATATAGGTACATGTGATATTTTTTAATAAGTTAGGGAAAGTACCATTTTCAATTGAATGGTTAATTAAATACATTAGAAGGGGTGTAATCATATATTTAATTTGATTTAAGATCTTGAAGCTAAGGTTATCGTTTCCAGAAGAATTTTTGTTTTCTAGGTTATTAATTATAAGTTGCAATTCTGTAACAACTGGTGCAAAAAGGAATGTACTAGGGTTTGTGCTAGAGACGTACACGGTAAGGAATTTTCTCCAAAATGCATATTTTGTTTATTTTATACAACAGTAACAAGATGTGAACCAAAAAATGTCTACTATTTGGTTTGTTTCTGTAACTATTTTATCGTCGTGAGATAATTTTATATCCTTAAATTTTTGGTTACATCTACCCAGCTTATTATTTATTATTTTCGGTATTTCTTTGGTTTTATTAGACGAGTGCTCAATTTTAGTTTCGTAGTATCTAATCTTGGCATCTTTTATAGCTTTATTGTATAATCGTTTTTTGTTGTTATATAATGCTTTTGTATCGGGATAATCAGTTATTGCTTAACCCATACAGATTTTTTCAGCTCAATTCCTTGCTGAATAATATCAGGTGTTGGCCAGGCTTTAAATTCGCTACTTAGTTTCTTTCTATATTAGACGATTTTATTGGACAGAAAACGTCTAGATACCAATTTATACAATCAATAAAATTAACAAAAGCATTATTTACATCATGACCAAATATATATGGAAACGTTTAACGCGTTTGGGGGCTTTCACAAATATTTGTTTTGTATTTGCAAATGCATCAACTTCGGGATCATTTCGTCGAATTTCTTCAATTACCAAATGAAGCGCATGAAAGATGCTGGTTATGTGTATTAAATTTGGGTATATACTTTTCAGAAATTCTTAAGCTTTATCCATATATCGTGCTGCAAAAGTGACATGTAAAAATGCGTGTATGAACTACCAATACACACATCAAATATTTTTGTAACTAGTTCATGTACTGGTGCATTAACGGTTGTAATCTTTTACTAGCAATTAAATATGGTGACTGGGTCCACCAGGGTTGAAAACGCGTGCTAAAACATTTGGTAAATGATTACCTTTTACACAACACATAAATATAATCACATAGAAATTAATTTTTCTTTATTTCGTAGGTGTTCTGTACATTTTAAATGTCTTTTCCTGTGTGAAATATCTGTCGACATAGACTTTACATTGGATACAAAACGAACAAAACACTGGACCGATGTACAGTCATATTTTAAGTTACGAAATTTGTCTATATGCTTACAAATATAAATTGCAAAACGTAAAGGTCCTTATAAACCCGGCATCTTTATATACAGGGTCGCGAATATGTATGGAAATGGTCGATTATCTCCTAAAGGAAGATAGTTATCGAAAAATGATAAGATAAGACAGAAAAGTTTTAGGGTTTTTTAAAATCTATTACAATAAAGAAAAATTAAGTATACAGGATCAGTCAAAAAGTCATGACGAAACAAAGTTGCTTTTTCTTTAATGGAACACCTTGTATATTATTCCATATTTCTTCTCGAAATTCTAAGCAAAATTCATTATAGCACATCATGTACCTAAACTTAACTGTTTTCGAGATATCGAACTTTCAAAATCATTTTCTTATAAATTATACAAAAAATATTTTAGTACATTAAATTTAGAGTCCATCAAATTACCTTTGAAATTTTCTAGCTCTATAACAATGCTGCGTCGTTCTTTTGTCTAAAAGTGATTATCTTAACAACACATGTCAAAAATATATTTAGTGTGAATAATTTTCTCGCAAAAATGGCACATTTAAGTGAAACCGAGCGTATTGAAGTTTTAATGATCATAGAATATGGTGATAGAAGACGAAGTTGTGACAGAAGTAGTGGATATTTTTTATGAATTGCATCCCGATCGGGAACGTAGGTATTTCTAAATCAACCGTTTCAATGCAACGGTTTCATGAAACTGGAGGTGTTACAGATCGACGAAAAAGTGGAAGACCAGTAAGCGTTACAAATGAAGAAAATTCTTTGAATGTCATGTTAGATGTGGTGGAAAATCCAATAAATTCGACATAACAGAGGGCTTTAAATCATAACATGAGTCGATTTCCATTCAAAAAATTTGCAAACGGGAAAAATTCCATCCACATAAAATTCATTTGTTACAAGAATGAGTGAAGACGATTATGATCGAAGAATCGAGTTCTGCGAAGTTATTATAGATAAATTAAACGATAATGTCAACTTTGTCACCCACATATTGTTTTCTGACGAATCTACATTTTGTTTAAACGGGCACGTAAACCGACACAACTGTAGGTATTGGTCAGACCAAAATCCACATTGGATGGAGGAAGTTCACACCCAACGATCACAGAAAGTAAATGTTTGGTGTGGCATTATTGGTGGATACGTCATAGGACCCTATTTTATAAACGGAAATTTGACCTCTGAACAATATTTATTACTTTTGCAAGAGCATATTATTCCAGAGCTTAGACGATTATTCCCGAACAATAACAATCCCTACTTACCGGCAGAACAAATATGGTTTCAACAAGATGGGGCTCCTCCACATTTTGGACGTGTGGTACGGGCATATCTAGATGAAACTTTTTTTGATAAATGGATTGGACGCAGGAGGGCAATTGAATGACCAGCTAGGTCTCCCGATATGACCCCGCTTGACTTTTCTGTAGGGTCACAAAAAATGTAGTCTACAAAAATAGGCCGCAAAATATCGAAGAGATAAGGCATGAAATTTACACTATTCTTCCCAACACCCTTTTAGATTCACTACAAAATTTTGTTCAGCGAATTCATTACTGTCAGCAGGTAAATGGTGAACACTTTGAGCACCTTATAAAATAGAATTCCAAAGAAAATATTCGTTGTTTATTAAAACTTGTTTTCTCTCTTTTTTTTTTCCGGAATAACTATTGTTTTCATAAAATATAAAATATCCAGGACATTCATTAAAAAAATCATTTTTTTCGTTTTATGCATTTTTATCAACCCTGAACTATTATGCTCTTTTATTTTCAGGGTGTTCCATTAAAGAAAAAGCAACTTTGTTTCGTCATGACTTTTTCGCTGATCCTGTATACTTAATTTTTTTATTGTAATATATTTTAAAAAACCTTAAATCTGTTGTGTCTTATCATTTCTCGATAGCTATCTTACTTTAGGAGATAATCAACCGTTTCCATACATATCAGCGACCCTGTATAATGCATACACACGATGCGTACACAACCAGGTCCAACATATCAATTTGTAAGATATGCGAATTAAATAAATGATCGAAGTTTTCTGCACCTATGACCAGTCGCAAGTGAGCATCCTTAGTCATAATTTTAAAATCTTATTCTGGCATACAATATCTGTTCGAGTTGTGTATTACAGCATTACAGTGTTTAAAATTACAACAAACCATATTCAATAGAAATTTCGCAACTGATAACAGATAAAATGCATTCTTCGGAAAGTGATAAGGAGGACTCGAGAACCCAAGAAAAGACAACATAGACTGAGATAAGTGATTAAAGTAAAAAATGTAAAAAAACAACTTTGTAAATGATAAAACTTTAAGTTGGCTTAACGTGGGCATACACAATTCTGTTTAGCGGAAGGCCAGCCTTCTGGCCATCCAGCCTTCTGGCCGTCCAGCCTTCTGGCCATCCAGCCATAAGGCAAGTCGCATCATTAGTAGTTAGATCGGCCGCAAGTTGAGACCTGAACTCTCGGCCACAGTTGGTATACCGGGTCTCGGCTATCTAAAAATCTATCAGCGCTTGAAATTTTGTCTGGAATAGGTATAGGCCAAGAGTACCGGGTGTACCACTTAAGGTGTAAGTCCAAATAAACACTTGATTATCATAGATACAGAAAAAAGTCTAATGCGAAAGTTGTTGTACGTCAGTCGTACTACAAACTATTGTATCAAAACTTATTTTTTTTTTAATGGAACACCCTATATATTATACAACATATTTATAGCAGTGACTGCCAATCCTATTAACTTCGTCTTCTTGAAAAGTTATCGCTTGATAACTTCACCACACTACTTAACACTAAACAAAACCCGCTGCAAAAACATAGCGTATATGCCTGATCAGAGAGGTTTAGCCTCCAAGTTTGGCGGCCGGAATGCCGGCTTTCCTGTAAACCGTATTATGTATGTCCGCCTTTATTTTCAAAATACTCAAGTGCACAAAAAAAACTTTTCAAATCAAGAAAAAAAGTATATTCGGAAGTTATGCATGTTATGTTCTCTAGCTCTATTGTTGAAATAGGGTAGCCAGAAACAGCAGTCTGTAGATTGTGGTTGAAACTGAGTCTTGGCTACCTGGAAAGATTGCCGATTGTCTTGGACCTTTTTGCAATTCTCTAGCATTCAGAATAGTTTATTGCAGTTCGTTAAATATATTTTTTCTCTGCAGTGCTAACGAATTTTTCTATGAATAAATTTTTTTAATATTTTAATAGAATCAAGTTTTCTACCTTGAAACTCCTCCAAAATTTTAAATAAAGTTCCTATACAATAAAAATGATCTAATTGCAGTATATCCCAAGATAGGAGGTAACAAACAGTTAACACCGTTAATTTTTGTGCATAAAATAGACAACTGTAATACCACAATACGTTGCGTTTAGCTCAGGACTTAGAGAGATGACAGCACTTATAATCCATTCATTACTGTCAACCGCGTTATTTTTACAGTGCCACCAATATACTTTTATCATTGTAAACAATAATTGAATTTATTTTGTAGATTACATTATTATGTACAGAAATAAATAAATAAATAATGAAACGACGTAATCAATGTTTATTGATTTGTAAATTAAAATACCTCCTACTCATAGCTTTTTTTCTCATAATTCCGTTAGTTGTTCACACGGTTTTTGATTAAATCCAAAATATTTTAATAATTAGATTTAACGATGGTAGATCCTCGCAGAAGCAAAAAAATCCGATGGGATATATGATTGATTTTTTTACTAATCACTGCTGACTAATATTCGACTGGGGGCACTATTGCTCTTTACCACTATGTATCATTGTAGATCTAGAAACAATTTCGTAAGAAGTTATGTTGTCAACCTCATCCACAGCTGCGGAGAATGTTAGATATTTCAACAGGTCTCCTCCGGTCCTAGCTGATGGACCCTGCCGGTTGGGTCATCTCTCCTATCTTGTGTTTCTGCTTTTACTGCATAAACTACTAGTCAACTGAAATTTACTAGGCTGTCACTGTAAACGGGAAGTGACGAGCGATCTTGAGGAAATCCTTATAAAATTGAAAACTGCTTTAGTAGAACTTCCTTTCTCAATTTCTAGGTGTCCTAAAGAACCTCAAGATATCTTAAATAATGTGGTAGTACTTCGAATTGGTTGTAGAAATTCTACATTGTTTTAGCGTTCATTTTTGGTCTTCGATAAATATATGACCTTTTTTATTTGTGGCCATGAGTTTCATTATATTTTTGCAGTTTTTTAAACTTTGCTCTCAAAGCTGCATAATTTAAGTTACCATGTTACCAGCATCATAAAAACTTAGTGGTAACCTATAGAAACACGTGATTTAAATTTTGATCAATACTACTCCCACACGGCCGGTGACCAAAATTTACACATATATGTATGTATGTGCCGGTTATTTACCTAAATTTATCCACGTAGGTGTTAATGTTATGGGCATGATTGACGCACCGCCAACATGCAACCGAGTGAGATATGAATGAAGGATATCCATATATCCGTCCTCGTTGTTTGTGCTTAGCCATCTCTCTCTACTCGATTTTTATGTCAATTCTAATTCAAATACACCCACACTTGCTTCTTATACCAAGAAATCACATCAGAATGAGTACATGCTTATTTAATGAATACTAAATATACATTTTAAATATCACGTGTTTTATGAGAAAATACTACATTTATTGTGAAAACAATGATTCAAACGCCTGATCTAACATTAGAATTAATTTTGTATACATATACAGGATGTTCTATTTGACATTTTCAGGGTTTATCTAAACTAACTTAAACGAAATTTGATAATAATTATCTCGATTATCTCTATTATAAAATTGCTAAAAAAATCTCAAAATAAGTATTTTGAGATTTTTGGTACTATGCGTAGAATAATTTGACATTTATTATTAATTTTAAAATGCCTTTTTAAACAACATAATCTTTCGATTTTCTTCGAAGTATTTTCGGTAATTAGTATGTATATTTAAAAAATATGCCATGTTATATGTATATTATAATAAAGAGTACAATTTTAATTAGAATTTACGTGACTGAAAAATTAAATGTACTTTATAGAAATTTTTATTAAACATTGAAAATGTTTCTGAAGCGGTTGGAACCTTTGCTGTGAAGATAACACTGACGTAGTTTTCCACGAAACACCAAAACACTGTGAAGTGCCCGTCGTTTTTAGTGTTCGCGGGTGGTGTAGGTGCGCGTGCCACAGGTGATCGGTAGGAAGGAATTAGAAGGGCGAGAGAGAGGTTCGATGAGTAGCGGTGACAAGTAGTGTTACAGGAGTCCGCTGAAGTTATAAAATGAATACTGTGGATATTCTTTATGGAGCTAAATAAATGTCAAGAGGGTTTGTGGTTTCCGTATCAGATTGTGAGGTACATATGCGATTCGACCCGCCTAGTTGTCTACATCATCCATCAATTCAATTAATCCCTTGTGTGGGCACTGAGTGTTTAAAAGAACAATCCAGGCGAATTCAGGTACTTTAGTGTTAATCATTCTTAACAAACTACTGTGAGCCCCTGTTCTGCTTTTATGTTATTATTAAAAACAATAAACCGCAAATTTACTGCAAATAAGTTTTGATTCTCTATTAAGAACTCATGTACATACGTATGTATGTAACCCAGGAACAATACAACACTATATACTGCACTCGACGCGCGTTTCGCCAACCAAGTTAGCATCATCTGGAGATGATTAAAACTAAACTTATGCTAACAATCTACCCTATTTATACCTAAACTATTGTCACAGTTTACTGAACCGTGACCCACTAACCAATCAATCGGGCTATTAGGGATAGGACCTCTGTCACTATTCATACTATTTTTACACTTTATGATTTCCAAGCTTTCAAATGCATCTAGCTGTAGTATTTGTTGCATTCCTAATTAATCTTAAATTGCTAATATCTATGTTATGGTTCTACCAAAAATGATTACTAAAGTAAAAAATGTACTTAAATCCTGGAATAACCTTATTACTTCAGCTTTAAACAGGAGGTTACATGTATCTAATCCAAGTGTACCTAGATTGTACTGCTATTGCTTCAGCAATCGGATCGGCGACTTACCACCTATCAAAATGGTTAACAGAAGAGTTCGATATTTATCTATTGCACCACCTAGTTTTTCTGTGATTAATTCCAATGATTTTATTAATAAGGTGAAAAATATGCAGTTGCAAGAAGGTGAAATATATGCAGTTGCAAGAAGGTGAAATTTTTATCTTCTTTGACGTTTGTTCATTGTTTCCAAGTGTTCCGAACCACAGACCTTGGACTACCTTAATGATTTACTCGAATTAAACTCAAGATGTAGTAAAATATCCTCAACTCGCTAAACTTTGCCACCATTCATTGCCAGTCTCTTCATGAACAGATTCGAGACAGAAGCAAAAGAAGAATTCGAGTATTTCCCCAGGGTTTGGCTTAGATATGTGGATGATATTTTTGCAGTGTTTAATACAAAAGTCGCTGATATTGACAACTTTGTATCTAAATTAAGAAGTCGTTTCGCGTCAGTTAAATTCACATATGAAATTGAAAACTCTGGACAACTACCATTTTTAACACGCTTTTATTATCTTCACCTGTATGTTTGCTTGCTTGCTTGCTTGCTTGCTTGCTTGTTTGCTTGTTTGTTTGTTTGTTTGTTTGTTTGTAACCGACTCTTTGGACTCGATTTTGACCCACTTTAAACGGACAGATTTAATTGAAACTTTGTACATTTACGAAGAACCGGTAACAATACAATAATTTGATAAGTTTATCATTATCCTGATCAGGATCGCCAGTCCTTTCCTCACGTATCCTTTGCGTGAGAGTAAAGGCTTAATATGTAAGTACTTGCCACGATTGTCAGCTACGTCGGTGGTCGAGCGGGCTAAGGCAGTCGACGCGAAACGACGGACTCCTCGGGCGTGAGTTCAAATCCCACGGCTGAAATAAAAAAATATTTTTTTTTTCAGAAATATGTTGGATCGTAATATGTTATAATATCAGCATCAATAAGCAATATAAATATAGTTTAAAAAAACTACAAAACACGCTTTCATATCACATCAAACTAAAAAAGTGAAAAATAAATATAGTTTAAAAAAAACTAAAAAAACACGCTTTTAAAGCACATCAAACTAAAAAAGGGAAAAATAATTATTAATATAAATTGAAAACAATAATGAACGAAAAATACTAGTATTATTGTGAAAAAAGCGTGGGGCGCTTTGTGCCATATTTTTCGTATATCGAGCAACCCACGCTTTTTTCACAATAATACTAGTATTTTTCGTTCATTATTGTTTTCAGTTTATATTAATAATTATTTTTCACTTTTTAGTTTGATGTGCTTTAAAAGCGTGTTTTTTAGTTTTTTTTAAACTATTTTTAGATGTATTAATAATTAGAAATAGTGAAAATAAGTTAGAATTTGACATATACAGAAAAGATACCAGTAAGATATATCCCTAAAGACTCTCACCATTGTGCTCAACAAAGAATGGCGAGTTTTAATTTTCTAGTCCATCGTCTATTAAGCTTCCTCCTCATAAGGAGAGGTTTGAAAAAAAAGGCATTGATTAAAGATATAGCTGCGATTAATGGATATCCTGTAAGTTTAATTGATAAAATAATTAGGCAACGAAAATTTAAAGCTTCGAAATTCCTCGACGTTTCAAAATGAAAGAGGAAATCCGAAATTTGTATCGATTCCATTCGATCCTCAATTCATCCGTGGTATTGGTAAGATTTTTAAAGATGTAGGTATGACGGTAGTTCATTCATCGGGGAACAAACTACAACAACTTTTAGGCAATCCAAAAGACAAAATTGAAACAAACGAAAAGTCTGGGATTTACGAAATTAACTGTAAGGACAGTAATCAAAAATTATGTTGGACAGACTAGACGATCAATTCAAACTAGATTTAAAGAGCATATGGCCCATCTCAAATATGGTAGAACAAATAAGTCTATTGTTGCCCAACATGCGTTTGAGAATAAACGTAAAGTAGATATTAGCAATTTTAGATTAGGAATATTAGGAATATAACAAATACTAGTTGGTTTGTGGGTCACCAAACCGTGACAATAGTTTAGGTATAAATAAATTGTTAGCATAAGTTTAGTTTTAATCATCTCCAGATGATGTCAACTTGCTTGGCGAAACGCGCGTCGCATGCAGTATATAGTGTTTTGGTGTTTCGTAGAAAACTACGTCAGCGTTATTGAAAATGTTTAAAAACAAATATTCCTTGAAATTTACACATTTAGAAATTTTGTGATTTATAATGTGGAAATATAAAATACAGTGTCTCAAATGTGGGCTGTGATATGTTTTAGATGGAAATGAAATTTACATTGTAAAAAATTAAAAAAAAAAGTTTCCCAAAGGGGAATAACAAAAAGATTTGCAGCAAAAAAATCACAAATAGTAATAAATACTGAAAGTTATACCTAAGAGGTAAAATGTATTCCTCTCTCTTTATTTAATTAAAAGTTAAATAAAGTAGCAGACTATGACAGTTCTTGATGATGTATAAACTTATACGAAGAAATGTTTAAACCGATGGGTCTTTGCCACGGCATTACGTGGTATTGTCACGGTATTGCGCGAAATTGCCAAGTATTGCTCGGTATTGCAAATGTATTGCTTGGTATTGGGTCGCAGATTTGTACAAATATTGCCACGATTGGGAGACCCCATCGGCTTAAAGTTTAATTCCGATTGACCACCAGTAAGGGATTTTTACCAAATGAAGGGGAATCCTTCTTGAGGTCATCGCGAACACCATTTGTGGTTGTTCCCCTCATCAGTACGAAGTAGGTGCATGCAACGTCAACAATAAGGATCTCGGTATTATACGTCTCTGTGTGATAGTAGAGTATTAACGAGTTATAAGGTAACTCCATCTAGCAGCATTTTACATTTATTAGTATAGTCGCTGTGTTGGAGCATTTTTTCAATTTATCTATTGCGATTGTCTGCTGGTAGATGAAGTTATCCTATAACTCGTTAGTATATCCTATGATCACATAGAAACTTAATACCGAGATCCATAATGTAGACGTTGCGTGCACCTACCTCGTACTGATGAAGGCAACAACCAGAATTTGATTTACGAATGGTGTTCGCGACGGCCTCAAGAAGGATTTCGTTTCATTAGGTAAAAATCTTTTAAACTAGTACTAGATTATTCACAATTAAAGCTTAAGCACACTTCGTATGATACAAGTTTATAAATCATCAAGAAGTATATTAATCTACTACGAAAGTAGTAGCTTTGTGTGGGGCTACTTTATTTAATTTTTTAAGTAAACAAAGTGGGAGGATTACGACTTTGTAAGTGTAACTTTCAGTATTTATTACTATTTGTGAATATATATCACCTCTATACTTTTAGTAGTTTATTATATCTCTAATTTTATCATTTAATATTTCATATGGCCTAGTTCATACAAAAATAAAATAATTTTATAAGATATAAAGTTAATATTGTGGCATTCTCTAAATTTTTCTTTCCTTTTTTGGGACTTACTACCACATGAATAATTCTTCGTTATCTAAAAAGTATAGTTAGTTATAGTTTGTACGAAGTCAATTGAAATCGTATAAAAACTAAAAGCCTGCAAAAACCGTCGGCATCTCTTTATTGTACATGGGCGGAGGTAAATAGAAATGCTTGTCATAAGAAAATGTTATACTTGTTTGAAAAATGTATTAATTTTTATTATTTTTTGTTTATTAGATAGGCTATTTTTGTTCATTTCGCCAATAAAATATTTTTGAAATATTATATCAGTTTTAGATATGAAGTCTAAATATTTAAATTTATTGGGTTTAGTTTTAAAGTTAACCCATACTATATTGAAATATGTTATTGCTATGCAAGGACCAACGAGAAGGTATGAACATATCCTTGCCAGGATGAGGGAATGGGACAGGTTAGATTAGCGAGGGGCAAGGATGTTATATAGTAAAAAATAAAATAAAAGTTTCTTCTAAAATAAAAATAAAAATGTAAGTTTCTTAACCAAGGCAAAGAATTAGTACCACAAAAATAAATATTTGTTTAGATAAAACATAAATAAAAACAAAATTAAAATATGTCTAGAATAAAGTAACTTAAATTAAAATTTCTTGTCAACTAAATAAAATATATTCCAAGAAATGTAACAATAAAAAAGTAAACTTCATACCTAATATAATATCTAAATATTTTGTTCTGAAAATATATGTATATTAAAAAAGTTAAAGGCTAAAAGTTGACGCGTCCGAATCTTCACTTTCTGAAGAGGAATCATTACCAGGTTGAATTATAATCGGCGCATCTAGATACACTATATGCCTGTTTAGTTTACGATATTCTCTGATTTTTTCCAAATAATCTACCCGAAGTGCTACTATACGTCGTGATTCCATAATTACCATACGACTGTCAAGTTTTTTATGTTTAAAACCGCATTCTAATAAAACATTTCGTAGTGTATCTAAAGAACTATAATTATAATCAGGATAATCGCTTAATTTTTCTCGAATCATTTTTAACGTAGGAACTATATTTTTTTCATACATATTATAAATTATACGCCGTATTACATCTTTGGTAGCATCATCAATATTTTTTAATTTCATATTTTTCCGTTTCCTATTTGTACCGTGATCTATAACATCTCCTTTTTTAATTACACGATAAATTTTTGATTATGATATTTTAGTTAATTCGTTCTATTATTTCTTTCTCACATTTATCACGATTTTTTAAACGTTCATATATATTTAAAATAATGCGTTGACTTTGTACGTGTAAATCTTTATTTTGAAACTCGTCGTCGTCTTCCTCGACAATAACAGGCTCAACTATTTCGGGATTTTCGGGCGTTATTATATTATCTTCTGTTTCAAATGGTCTCCAGAAAGCCATGGTAAATTAGTAAATACCTAATACAATATCTTAAATACCTTTTATGTAGTAATAAATATTTACCAATATGAACACTATATATATATATATATATATATATATATATATATATATATATATATATATATATATATATATATATATATATATATATATATATATATATATATATATATTATTAAAAATATAAACCGAACCACCTTGATATTATAATAGGTATTTCTGCACTGCACTGGACAAATGTAATAAATAAATAGGCAACATCCGAGTCCACGTTGACTCCTGACTGATATAAACTCAAACACCCACCCACCAACCGGATTAACGAATATTCTGATCCCAGCCAATCGTCGCCCATCGTCCTCAAAACATAGCCAATGCCGGCACATCTCACAAGTTTCCGTAATTGCGGAGAAACGATTTAATGAGTTTTTTTTATACTAGTGGGCCTGTCCGTTTTATTATATTTAAAACTACTAGTGGGCCTGTCCGTTTTATTATCTTTAAAACACGTGCAGTCGTAGATGGTTCGTTCAGGCTGATTACATTGCCAGTCTCGGACTCACCTGCACAATTTCAACTACCATTTGATTCTCGATACCATTGCTAAATACATAGGACAAAATATCAAGTTAAGTGCGCACAGTCCTGTGCTTTAACAATGGTCAATTTCAGTTGACTTCGTATAAACTATACCCAGTATGTTACTTGAAAAATAAACCTCTGCCCCTGACTTTACGTAAAAAGATTAGTCAGAAGGAATTTTTTGACAACTAGTATGAGACACAAAAATAATAATGTAATTCCCTAATGTTTTACAAAATGAATCTGTTTCCTTTTTCAAACTTATTTATCTTTTTTTAAAATATGTCAAACGTGAAACTTGACACACTTTTTGTTTATGTACATAATATCCTTACATACTTCATAGAACTTGATACTTGATCCTTAAAAATTATACAATATTAATTTTGTTCAATTCTTCTTTTAATATCGGTAACCACGTTGTACCAAAATCTACAGAGCAATGGGATCAACATTTTTCTTAATTCAGTAATATTATTGCCTAATATTACTATTATTAGGTTAATTAATACCTACATAATTTTAAACTTATTTTAATTCTGTTTAGCTTTACACTGTAGACGTTTATTAAACAAAACAAAAAATATATGGATAATGTTTTTATGCATGCGTTTGTAAAACATTTAACCGTTGATATATCGATGGATTCCTAAAATTTATCTCTCATAAACATCCTCAAACGAATTTACATTAAAAAAAACAGGTGATATTTCATCTATCGTATATTATAGCGATGATCTAAGTAACTAATTTTAAACAGAATTAATTCGTTCTCGGACTTAATTGAATTCAGAATTGACTAGATTAAAATCTGAGATAAACCAGTTGACTTACATCTCCACAACTAAGAAGTTTGCGTTCAGTATTTCTCTTGTGATTTTTTCCAATTGCTTATTGGTCAAAGATTCTCATTCGTTACAAAAGTGACATATTATCTCGTTCTCTCATTAAGCAAGATAACAATGGGGGCAATAAAAATTAGGGATCCTGTAGATATGTATGACATAAGTTTTCAATGCATAATTAAGTAAAAATACAGACATGTCTCGTACCTATGGTGTGACCCATTTCAAACCTGAACACCCTGATAAAATTTTTGTTTATTGCTCTATTTCGACCGGGTTTTTTTTTTTCGTTTTTTTTTTTAAGGTAGAACGTCAAAAACTGTACTTTAGGACAAAACGTCACATTTCATTTAGAACAAACGACCTACTGCAATTTTTTTTGAGGGGGGCTAAAATTGAAGAAATCGTTTATTCTTTCACGACCGTCTCAATTTAAAGTTACAAATATCTAGATGGGTGTCCTGTGCATAACGCACGAGTTGTAAGAGAGTGGTTAAATGAAAATTTTCCGAACCAGTAGTGGATAGGTCTCAACTCGGGTCCCAACAGCTCTCTAATAGGATGGTCGACTAGGTCACCGGATTTAACACACCTCAACATCCTTTGGACTTTACTATTAAGGAAAAATTGTATAAATCCAGACCTCAGACGATTGAAGAACTCCGCGCTATAATAAGAAATGCATGCGCAGAAATTACAATTAAGAAGAGTGTTATATTCGAAAAAGTAATCGAATGAATGGCGGTTTGGTGCAAGTTTCGAAAATATTAGTTATTTTTATCTAGTTAATAACGTTGTAGTATGTATTCTTAATTCATTTTTGTTAAAAAAATTGTTCTTAATTGTTAACTTTTACTTCCTGATTACTTTACGATTACCATACGCTAGTGTTATCGGTCCCTTTAATAATTTCATTGATTAATGCTGGTAATGAAATTAATTTTGTCAAGTATTTTTCATATTTATTCCGTGGCTTACTTTGTTTGTAATAAATTCATGATAATATTTATTCTTAATTTATTTGGAAAATTTTTGAAAAATTAATTTTTTTAATGAAATCTGGCACCCCCCAAATTATTTAGATTTTTTTATAAATAAATCGCTAATACAATTTTTTGAATTTTAGCCATAGGCCTTGTTTGTTGTAAACAAATTGTTACGTTTGTTCTAAAGTGCAGTTCTTGATGTTCTACCTTTTAAAAAACGGTCGAATTTTAGCAATAAACAAAAATTGTATCAAGGTGTTAAGATTTCAAATGAGTCAAACTGTATATTAAAGGAATTAACAACGTATATTAATTTTGACCAAATTATATAAATAACAAAATTAAAAACAAGAATTAAACCATTTTTCGAGACTTCTTGCGTTCTTGCTTGCGAACTTTGCTAATATTAAAATTAAGAGCATTGATCATTTTACAGACGGAACTGTGTGCGAATGGCCGCGCTGCTGCCACAGCCATACTCTTGATTGTAGATAGATAGTAGATAGACGGAACTGCTAAATTCGTATAGTAAGTCATTTTTGACTAATTCAATTTCGTAAATATGTTTTCGTTCTCTAGTTAAAAACGACTTTTCCCCACTTACGTTTGTTCTCGGCAAGGTTGAAAATATTCTGGATGCAATTTCTAAGTTAGGAAATGTAATCATGTTTTTCTTTCTAACAAAAATTAAAAGTTTCCTGACGTAACTAACTTTCATAATATTCCTAGTAAAAGTATTTGATTTTCTTAGTAGGTATATAATTTGAAGATTTTTTGAATGTTTGCGTAAATCATCAACATCAAAGTTTGTTTAACACGAAGCACCTGAGTCATAGGCAAAAAAAATTAGAAAATGTATCACTGTAGCTGCCACAATAAAAGGCGGGCGCCCCCGGCGATACTCTAAAACTCAAAGCTCTGATATCGTAATTTTACCGCTCGGTACATTTATTCTGTTATACTATAGGTCAATCAGTGGTCAACGTCATGAATTAAGGAATTATAATTAGGCACTTGTATGTGAACTAAAGGCTGGAACACATATGCGCGGCGGTGGTGGAGTTCAGACGGTATATCGCAATATCAAATGAGCCTTTGAATACTTTTCTCAACATGTCTGCGGTAAGCGCGGTCTATGTATCGTTGTAGCACGTGGTGGTGGTTAGACGATGCCAACGATTCCTATTGGGTTTAACCGGTGATACCGCACGGGAAAATAAGAAATAACTGCAAACGAAGAAGATAATTAGGGGCGAGCGTAGATCGGGCATACTTATATTTCGACCGAAGAGTTAAGCAACGGTGTCGCAATTAGAGATGTGCGATACTGAGAAAGTATCGATACTTGAATATCAAAAGTTTCGAATGTAAAGTATCGATACCAGTATCGTATCGAAGAAAGGATTTTGATATATCAAGATATCAATCGATATTTCGAAATGTCAATAGATGTTTCTAAATATCAAGCGATACTTCCACATCGGGTCGCGGAAAACATGTCCACGTTTTGCATTACTTCATTTTGTTCCGATACGATACTGACACACTGATACATATATGAGTAAAGTATCGAAAGAAAATATCGATACTAGTATCGTATCAGTAGTATCGGTACATTCCTAGTCGCAGTCAGTAATTTGGATGGTGACCTAAGTGAAACTCGGCGACATCGTCCAGTCTTCTAGCGGTTTTGTATATCAGCATATCGCAGAAGCAGTGCAATATTAAGCGATGGTCCTGTAGGTAATATACCATCATTAGGAGGAAATGTAAACCAGTCGATCCCTTTTCTATTAAATGTCAGGCAAGTAAAAAATCCCCACTCGACAGAGAAAAGGTTTGACAATATTTCCAAGTTAGGGGGTAGGTCGCCTTCTGACGTCGGTGATTGGCTCTGGTAGCGGAAATAGGTTGACGTTAAATATGCGATTAAAAAAAAAGAGGAAGATCGTTTCACTGAGAAATTGATTGGATATGTTAATAAAATACAGGGTGTTGTATGATTTATCCTATTCACAGTACAAAAACAATTCCCATTAAGAACAAAGCGTGCGTGGGAAAAAATCGTAAAATCTTTTAAATATAGGAGAATTGGAAGGTACGTATGAAAACTAGTTTGTTGTATATTATATGCCGGACCTAATTCAATTTATTATTGCCAAAAGCAACACTCTCTTCAAAGGCCATTTTCAAAATTAATATAATCGATATCCGTACCGGTATCACCACGAATGTCACCGCATATTGTACCACCTAATTAACAACATCGCTACCACTCATGTGGTCCAGCCATTAAGCGCCCCCCCTTGCGGTTTTAACTTATCTTTTGGATAATCCGGCCCTGACCCTATATAATAGAGCAAGTTTTGGCCATGGATATGGGCATCTAAGTTTATGACATTTGAATATCCCTAGAATATCCATTGTAGTCCCACTGGATATCCAGTGGATATATCATTCGTATCTTTCCCGAGTGTCAATAGCTAACCACACACGGAGAGTTTGTAGCGCGCGTAAAGCCGAGACGTTCCGAACCGAAGCTTCCGCTGGAACGGCACGCATCAGGAGAGTCCCTCCCCACGAACGGTCAAGATTTCTTCGCAAGTTTTAGCTTGCAGTTTATAGTCTCACGCTGAAAAGTAATTGTTAGTGAGCTAGAAGTGTCCCATATCGGGTAGGTTTGGAATGGTGTGTGGCATTTTAGGAATTTGAAAAGTTTTATTTGGAGTGTCTGTATTACGAGGGCTTGTGCTTTAAAAGTAATAATAATGTTAATGCTAAATACAAAACGAAGAAAGGCTATTACATGTGGTATGCTATATGCCTACGCATGTATCCAAAACTTATACAGGAAGTTCAAATTTTCCCTGGTCACATATATAAATTTTTTAAATGAAGCACCCTATATATTATATTTTTGGAATGCTTTTTAAAAAATATAAACATGTTGGAATATAATCTCAATCACATGAAATACAACATTTCAAACTTACCCCTCAGATGTCATAAAGCCAAAGTAACAGATTATCTTTATTATTATATATACGGAAAAAAAATCAAACAAATTTTGTTGCATGTCAGTCGATTGGAGTACAAATAGATATATTTAAATAGTATACAGTGTGTTTGGAGTTTCCCTGGCCAAATGAGATTGTATTTTTTATGGAATATATACTACAGATATAAGTGTATTTTTTTGAGATTACACTCCAACATGTTTATATTTTTGGGAAGCATTTTTCTCAAGGATTCCAAAAATTTAATAATATACAGGGTGTTCCATTTAATAAAATAGAACTTTATTTGACCAGGGAAAATTTCAACATACTGTATAAGTTTTGATTACATTAATTTGTAGTCCGATTGATATACAACAACTTTCATACTGGACTTTTTTCTGTATCTAAGATAATAAAGTTTTTATGTGGACCTATAAGTGGTACACCCGATACATATATTACGGGTCAATTTAAGGAAATCTTTAAATTTCAAGTTTGTATGCGAAAACTGGCGTTATATAGCTTTTAAATCATTTATAAAATGTATCCATTTAAAGACGTTTAAAACTAATTCGCAGAAAAAAATCGATACTACGTAAAACCAACCGTTTTTCCTTTGCATTCGTAAGATTTCTTCTTACACCTGTTTTATATTCCAGTTGCTATAGCTATTTAGTACATTACAAAATTATTTCTTGCACCTACTTACCGATTGTCACCCATATCTAAAAGTAATGTCTAAAAAACTATAACAACTGAAAAAAGCATGTATGTTTGCGCGCCAACTACTAACCGCTCCAAACCTTGCTGTCTTGACACTCCACTAATCAACACTTTGGCGCGCGACTTTTAAACAGCACACATCAATTCTGCGCTCCGAAGTCTCCGTGTGTGGCTGGCTTATATAGAATATCCATGAAATGTGCTGTCTAGGATATAGGACCGTGCGTAAACAGCTAAGACAATCTACTTTTAACGTTTGACACGCGTTCTTCTTCCTGGTCTGACTAACTTCTGTTGAATGCTGAACATCTCCAAAAAAAATTACAGCGACAGCCCTCTTAGGTTATATACACCAACGCAACGGAAGGAATCTTTTCAAGAAGTCACTTTAATACTGAAAATAAAAAACTAGCCGAAAATATCAAATCATGAATAAAAAAACTCTTGGCTTTTAAAATAGATGAAGATTTTTAGTACAGAAATAGGCGCTACATGTGTAAGAAATATGTCATTAATAAAAATAAAAAATTTAAATGAATTTATAGCTACAAATAATTATAGTGCATTGATCACATGACAAAATGTGTTGCCAATAAATCAGTACCTGTAACAGTTGAAAACATTCTCTATTTTGGTAAGCACCTGGTAAGGGATACTCCCGTTTCCGGTTTGAGTAATTGTATCCGCCGTCGTAATAAACATAAGCGTCTTTCTGATGTTATCCTGTAAAGGATATCCTCTTTACGCGACAATTATTATTTTTATTATGGAGAATCAACACAATAGCTGATGCGCTTCCTTTGTGACTAGAACCGTACTCGATTCGTTTCGCCGTCTAATGACGTTGAATTTTAATTTTGTAAAATGTAATTATTATTTTTATATCTTCATTATATTCTAATGTGTCTGCCTTGTCTGGAGATGGAATAATTTGAATGTAATGTAATAATAATGAGATAAAAGTGCCGATGTTTATAATAATATGTTCCTTAGAATTTAATGGTGATATGAATATTAACTCATTTTCATTATTGTCTAGTATTTATCTGTTGTATTTTTAATATATGTACTCGTACGTATGTATATGAATGTTGTTTTCAACCATATTGTACAGAGTGAGCAAATTTCGATGTTTGTATAGGGTAACTCGGTAACTATAAAATATACAAAAAAATGGAAGACACATTCACGGTCTTTTTTTTGAGAAATTCACTGGCGAAAACAAAAATTTGCTATCGTCTTTTGTTTTCGAGTTATAAACAAAAGTTCAATTTTTCGACTTTTAGACATGTCATATCTTGGTTGGTTGTAAAGTTATGAAAAAGCAACTTTTACATTCTTCAGGCACTTTTTTTTGTATAATACGGTGCCGTCGAGAAGAATTAAAAAAAGGTGCAATTTCGAGTTATGGCATAAAGTTGTATTTTTTTAAATCGGAATCATAGTTGACTATGGTTTAGTTAAAAAGGATTTTTTTTTCTCTTTCAAACTGTATATCATATGTGGGGTTGCTTTTGATGTGCAAGAAGTATTTAATAGCGAAAATTATCTGTTAATAGATTACTTTTAGCGTTTTTTATATTTATTCCAAGTAGATGTGTGTCATCTATGACAGTGTTTATCCGTAAATTGCATATTAATAATTTTGTTTACGTCATAATTACACCCCATTTAATCGTAAAAGTGAAGATGTCTTATGAAAATTACGAGAAATTTGATATGCTAGAATGCTTTATTCAAAGTAATAACAATTGTGATATTGCATCCAAAATATATTTCAATCACTATCCAGAAAGAAGACAACCATAAAAGATATTTTTAAGAGGTTAAAAGAAAATCTCATTAATTGAGGGTCCTTAAGTATAATTGTTGAAGTGGAAGTGGTGTTACACGTGCCAGTGGAACGTTGAGGTAATAATAGTAAATATAAAATTCAAGTACGACGTAGTCGCATAAAAAATACCATCAAACATGAACATGAGAATGATGAAGATTTATAAAATTTCTTCACTACATAATAGACATTTACTCCTAAAACATCCAGAATAATGAAAATGCAAACCTTTAAAAATAATCGTTAACCGATTAAAATGTGAAAATGGAGCTATAAATTAACTTTAATATAAATGAACATAACAATGAGTATTTTCCGTATATTTTTTTTAATTGCCTATTCGATAGTAAGTACCTATTTGAAAATCTAAACTCACAAAATTTTTTTTCGAATTTTTTTTGTTTCAAAAAAGGATTAAAAGAAAACAAAGTTTTGAATTGTAGTCTGCTGACGTCAACCGACTAGATTCGCGCCAAAACACATGCAGCCAATGAAACTGGAAATGGTACTATCCTCTTGCCAGTTTTATTTATTAACGTGTCCCTAATTAGAACAATTAGAACAAACACCAGAAAAAGTTATTATTAGTACTGTCATGTTGCCCCGCGGTAGTTGTACCCATACCACATTTAGTGGGTCAAAACACTTGTACCTCGTAATTTTCCACAAAGACTTGTTTTCTGTCAATAGCTTAATCAAATGGTACGGGAAAATCCTCAATTTTTATCACAAATCATCTTCACTGATAATGAACTTTCTCAACAATCAGTTATGGACTGAAAAAAATCCACACCCAATAACTGAGACCCGCCATCAATATCAATTTTCCGTTAATGTGTGGGTTGGAATTATTGACGATTTTTTTATTGGACCCCATTCCTTTGGTATTATGGTGACATGTAAGACCGTTTTATAGAAGATGCTGTTGGAAAATATGATAAATCGAGTTAGAAACCAAATGACGGGGCTCCTACACATTTTAGTCTAATTGCTCGACAACATGATGTATATTAATCGTTGAATAGGTAGAGTAGGACCACATATTTGGCCCCCACGGTCTCCAGAAATGAAGCCCCTGGATTATTCTTTATGGCGACACCTGAAGACATCGGTTTACAATCGCCCGATTGGAAGTATTAAAAATCTGAGGACAGCATAGTTGCAACATGTGAGTCACTCGGGAATACTCCAGCGATTTTTGAGCGTGTGCGGAAATCAATGAGAAAAAGTAAGGACGCATGTATTATGACTGGGGGTGGTCATTTTCACCAATCAATTTTTGTGTGGATATTCTAAAATAAAATCCAAATTTGAAGAAATCTGAGGAGTTCGATGTTTTTTTTAACAAAATTTGAACCTCAGTATTCATACGTATGCCACAGATACCGAAAGAAAAACTTAAAGCTTTACAAAAGATGTCTCCTCAAACATTTTTACGATGGCTCTGAAAGGCCACAACAAATTTAAGAAAACTAGAAATTTCTGCTTTAAAACTAGAAATTTATAATTTTAAAGTAGAAATTTCTAGTTTTAAATTTTTGGCTTTAAGAGGCGCTGCGCCCAAAACGAGTTTATTGCCAATACCGCTTTATCTTAATCTGAGGCTTTACTAGTGGCTTCTAGGTAAAAAACGTCCTGTATAATACTTTTTTGGAACATGGAAGTTTTGTCAGAAACATTTTTTTACAAGTCGAATAGACCTATGGAGTTTCAAAGTGGGACTGATCAATGAAAATTCCAAGAACGTTTAAGTTAAATTTGGATTTTTAGGAAATTATGCCCTCAAAAAGTTTTATACCAACGGCCATGTCTCAAATACCTGTATATAAAGTTCAAGTACAACACTTCGAAATGATGTCCATGCTGCCGCTTCATTGGGCGTTAAACATTTTGTAAAGTTTCCGTCGGCTATTAATTTTCGAATATCAGGTCCAACAAATATTCCTTTGATTTTTGCGTATGACAATTTGGGAAACAACTATTAAGTACTAAAAAGTCGGTCCTTCACGGTTGAGCGCTTTGACCACAGACCATCTTGCGAAGTTCTTGATAAGACCAAGTTTGATGTGAAGAGGTGACAGGAAAATGTCATGTGGGTTCACAAGTTGTGCAGAGGAGACGTTTTGTTGTCCAATCTTTTGGCTCATAATGATGGTCACTTGCATATAGGCACAAAAAACAGCAAAATTTGGTGAATCTAGATTGCATCCCAATCAAAGAGACCAATCACCTGTTGGAATAATATGTAAATCAATTAATGTTTCAGATTTAATTTTCAAACCTTTAGATCGTCACAAATTTTTCATTGATGCTCATTGTATTTGATCATGGCCAAGATCTTACGCATTATTTTGTAGCATTCCATCGTTTGTACTGCATGAGCAATCGGAATGGATGGTTTTTCATTTCCATTGTGGAGCAGAGCAGCGTTCGAACTATCGATGAACAAACGCCATTCATTTCGATCATACGGTATATTCATCACGTCAAATAAACTGTTGATGTCATCGCAGAAACACATGTTCTCTTCTTCTTTGAAAAACGGTAGAAGCTCCTGATTTATGTTTCTGTATACGGTGACTTGTGTTTTGAGTGTCAAGATATTTCCATTCCTGCAACCGTGATGCAAGCAACTCAGCTTTTTGTTTCGATAAATTCAAACGAATCAAATCGCTCAGTTCACTTTACGAAATTACATGCCTTTCTTCCATGACGAAATCGCTTCCACTCTTCGGCGGTGATGATTGATGAAGTCGAAGTTCCCAAGGCATTTGCATTTATACCTGGACAATCTGGCAAAGGATCATTGTCCGTACGTAGAATTGGCGTGGGCATTGATGATATGTCAGGATATTTATACTGTGCTAGTTTTCTTGCATTTATACTGACGACATTCATCAAGCAAAAGTAGCAATCATCTACATGATTTTTCGGTTCTCTCCATAACATTGGCAATGAAAGTGAAAAATACACATGTTCACCGAGTGACCACTTGTACAGCTTTGTTCTGCACGCGTTGCAAAATAATGTCGGCACCCACGGCTTGAGAGTGTTTACCACAGAGAAAACAAAGTAATGCATATACGCATCTTTGAGCGCTTTTGTCAGTATTTTGTCATTTTTTTAACATGTAACATCCGCAAACGTAACAAAAACACTTTGAATCGACTTTGCAACGCTGTCTTTATTTTCACACGTTCCTAACCACAAATAACACGTTTCGAATACAATTGAAATGATTTGTCTAGCGACGCCATCATCTGGTCGTTAACAGCGCAATGCTGCCAACATACGAGAACTCGAAAACTAGAACCAATCTTGAAAAACGAATTAAAGATTCTGATTCAGTGCATCAAATTACGTTCCCATCTGCTCCGGGTCCCACAGTTGATCGAAATGTAAACTTCTCGTGTTATTTAATCGCACTAAAAAAGTTATTACCGTTTTAAGTATTAAAATTGTTTATACAAAACTTATTTATTGAGTTATTTTCTTTTCACCTTGAAAAATGATAATTTTTACCGAAATCTCTATGAAAATTTCAATCAGTTAAATATATTTAGTTATCAATGTTTCATTAATTATTTGATTGAAAAAAAAATCAGACTGCGTACCTATCAATCAATTATTTTAAGCGCTGATAAAGTGATAAAGTTGCGATTATAGAGGGGCCAAGGTAAGGTAAGATATGTACCGGAAGCCGTGATGGATGGATACGACTTCCTGCCGGATGAACGACATTCACGGAGACGAACAAGGCACGGTTACCGCGTGGGAACTTCTTTAATAGTTACTTAACTAAGCTAGTACAGTAGGTTACATTAAAAATCAATAATTTTAATATTGGAAATTTGAAAATTATTCCAAAGGCTGCGTTTGTAAAAATTTACCTATTTAAAATAATAGTATAAAAATAATAATATCGCCGTCCGACGATTACTTGCTACAGTAAAAAAAAATTATATTGGTAATGAAAGTCACATTTATGTTGAATCTAAAGAACGAAAGACCATTTGATCCTGGTGTAGTGTTAACAGATGGGCTTCACTATTATACTCTGTCAGTACTGCGTCCGGACACTAATTTGGCCAACTAGGCAAACTATATAATCCTGTGGTACTTTTAGTTACTGCATGTCAAGATGGTTTTGCCATATCTAAAAAAAAAATTGTAGATTCCAGTAGACTTCTGGTTGGCCAAATTACTGTCCATGGCTAAACACCGAGTATATACGATTAAACGCCAGTATATACGATTCAAATGTAGTGAGCCCTCGAAATATGAACATTTCGTTTACTTCCGCCTTTTAAACAAACAATTCTTTATTTATGAAGAAATATTTGTATGATCTCTATTGCGCTTGATAACTTGTTTTCCAATCGCAAAACAAGAAATAATATGTCTTGTCTCGACAGTTTCTTGCCTATCTGTTTCTTGTCTTGCTGCACAACACTTGCACATTTTTGCCTAAACACCAAAGTACCAGAGGCGATTTTCTGTTTATCTTTTTCTGCTAGCCATAAAAAAGAAATAAATGTCAATGCTAAATCAGTTGTACTACAGTTGACAAATACCAAAAGATTATTATTATTTTTTTGCATCTTAAAGAAACTTGTATTTGTATTTTATTTCAGATAAAAACATTGTCAAAAAAGTTTATTCAATTAAATCATTCGTAATCAATATCAAAAGATTTAAGGATTATAAGATATTAAAAGCTAGATTAAAGCATTCCACAAAAATAAATAAAAATACTAATTTAATCTACCCTATTTAGAATGTTTTGCTATTATAGTTGCTTCAGTATCTTCCAACCCTTACGATACAAACATATTAAGGTGCGTATACATCAAGCGAACGAACACCGAATACCGAATTATGAACATTATTGGTTTGTTGACTGTTCGTAGTCTCCATAAATCAAGCGAACGAACAGCAAATTGAAAATTTTGCACATGGTTCGCTATTCTTATCATTGCTTTCGGTGTAGTAGATTATTTTTATCAGTAAAAGCTGATTTACTAGTTTTCGTTCGAAATTCGGACTTCACACCGATTTTATTTTGTTTACGTTCACACTGAACATCAAATTTCTTTGATATACCGCTCTCGGAGCGAACGTAAACGACAACGAACCGAACATTCGTTTCCCATTTGTTCCATCGTATAAAATTCGCCTTCGTTCGATATTCGGTGTTCCTTCGCTGAATGTATACGCACCTTTATATGATGCGTTATATGGAGGGTACGTTAAAGTCTTGTCAGGATCAGAAATTAAGAAAAACTGTTAACATAAACTTAATCTGTCGCGGAGATACAGGAAGTTAAAGATTTTTTTTTGATTTTATTAAAAAAATTTAATATAGGGACTTCATTTCGGTGCTAAAGGAAATAACACAATAACCAATCATGACAAATAGTACATTTTTATACTTAATTGTTAAATACAAAATTTAATCGTTATAAGAGTGTATGTGCACATACAAAGCGGAAGCGAGCGAATACGTCTGGAGCGTGTCGTAGCTAGACCAAGCGTTACAGATTTGTGTGTATATTGAATGCGTTTTACAACGCAGATTTATTAGTTGTTTTTCTGGCAAGTCGACGAACAGTCAGGATATGGACACAACAATATTACTGTTATCATTGGAAAATTCCTTAATAAAAAAATTACATTTTGCCAGTAATTCCTTAAGGATTTGCTATTTATTACCACAGTTTTGAGACAAATTGATTTGTCTTCGTGTGGACCGCTCGTTCAGGACTTGCGACGACTCGCTCAGTCACGCTTTCGGTATGCACACATGCATCAAGATGTTTTAACTAGTGTTGTAAGTTTTCCGGAAAAGATGGAATTGTTGAAAAGTTCGGAAAAGTTGGAAAAATGGTTGAGTTTTATAGTAATGTTAAGATGTAAATTAAAACACTGTCCTAAAATAAAAATTTTGTTGCATAAAAATTGTATTTAATCATTCCAAGATTGAAGTTTTGGTTCTGATATGCATACATTGCGAATTCGCGGCTTTGTTTCCCTGTGACGTTGTATGATGAAGATAAAGCATACTGCGTGTCGGCACACCGTTGTATCTATTCTGACAGGAATGATATTTATTATGTGCACAACGTACAGGGTGAATATTCTAATTTGATACCCCCTTTATCTTCGTAAATTTTGAGATATTTTAAAAATTCAAAATACTACTTTATGTAATTTTTTCTGCAGATTTCAGATCTGCTATCAGAATTTTCATAGACCTTTTACTATACGAGGGATGTTCTAAAATTACATTTTTTTAAATGGAACACCCATATTTGGATTCGCCTCGTGTTTCTGATTTCAAAAATGTATAATTGTTATATGTTTATTTCAATAATAACCGTGAAAACCATAAATTCATATTTTTATTCATACCCACATACATACCTATATTTTTTTCAAATAACTAATTAACAATAATTAACTGGCAGCACACGAACAACTTAATTAACCATCAACATAAAAAATAAAAGTAACTACAATAAATTTTCAATGTGTGCGCCATTTTGTGCAATGCACAGCTGGTATCTCTTAATTAAATTCTGAATCACATTATTCAGTATATGCCGATTATCATTTACCTAGGTACTGAATTTCTAGAACTAGTTGGTCTCGTATAATGTCTAATGTTAAATTGTCTTTCGCGTAAATTTTATTCTTCAAATGCGCCCATAAAAAGTATCTAGGGGCGTTAGATCTGGACTTCTCGGTGGCCAACAAATTTTCCATATTTTCCGATCCACTCCTGGTAATTTTCATTTAAATAATTACTGACATTTACAACGTTATGGCATGGCGCACCGTCTTGTTGCCAAATGATGTTCCTAGTGATTCCTATCGGGAGATCGTCCAAAAAAATTTTCAATTTCATTTCGCAAAAAACCTAAATACCTTTCGCCATTTAACGTGGTCCAATTACTCTATTATTAATTATTCCGCACCAAACCTTTTAAAAAAAATAAATTAAACTTTAGAACATACGATTATTACCATTTTATCTGAACAGATTGTCGTCCTTGAAATTGAATTTCTTTATATTTATGGGAATTTTCAAACGACCAGTAGTGAATGTTTTTCCTATTGAAACATCCTGCAGTTGTGAATGATGCCTCATCCGTCCACAGAATATTCTGAAAAATTGCTTCGTGGTTTTGCCTGTGAATTATTTGCTGAGAAAATTTTAATCGCGAGATAGGATCTGCTGGTAACAGCTTTTGAACTGGCATTACACTATAAGGTTTACGTTTGTATTTCTTTAAAGTCTTTATTACTGAACCCTGGGAAACTTCATTTATTCGTGCGCAGTTTCGGGTTGAGTCATAAGGATTTTCTTCAAAATGTAGCAATATTCTCAATTCCATTTCCTCCATTAAAATTGTAGCTTGAACATTTCTATTTGTATCAGTAAAATTTCTTGTGTTAAGAAATTTTTCTTCTGTTCTTTTAAATAGTAATTTGGTGGGTTGTCGTCTGTTGGGAAACTTTCTTCCATAATGTCTTAAAGCTGCTGCATCATTTCTGTTGTTTTCCAGATATGTGTTATATATATCAAATTTTTCTGCCCAAGAGTACCTCATATTTATATTATAAATTCCCCTAACACGCGAACACTATTATAACAAAGCGTCGCTAATTGTTACAATCAATTGTTGTAACTGTCAAAAAAAGTTGTTTCAAATTTGTTTTCAATAGCAAAGCCCACTGTTTCTAAGCAAGAAATTTATGGTTTAATTTATGGCTAAAATATGAATTTATGGTTTTCACGGTTATTATTGAAATAAACATATAACAATTATACATTTTTGAAAGAAACACGAGGCGAATCCAAATATGTAAAAATATACAGGATGTTCCATTTAAAAAATGTAACTTTTGAACATCCCTCGTATAGTAAAAAGGTCTATGAAAATTCTGATAGCAGATCTGAAATCTGCAGAAAAAATTACATAAAGTAGTATTTTGAATTTTTAAAATATCTCAAAATTTACGAAGATAAAAGGGGGTATCAAATTAGAATATTCACCCGGTACAAGGAATAATATTTGGAGCCTGAAACTGTTCTTAAAGAACGGTAAATTACATAAATACTCAGCGGTAAGCGAAAATTAGTGAAAAATTACTAAAATTAGATTGAAGAGTCCTCCACGGTAAACTTTTCCAACATTTCTAACTTTTCCACGGTACTAACGAATTTTTCCCACTTTTTCAACTTCCCGACCGAATATTTTCTTGGTCGCAACACTAACAAGTTGTATATTGGTAATAAAAATGATAGTCCCTCGGATATTTATATTTAAACGAAAGAACGTTGATTCTGGAACAGTGTGTTTGAACAGATAGGCTTCACTACTATACTCGGTCTATTAGATCTGGACAGTAATTTACCCAACTAGAGGTCTACTGGAAGTCTACAAAAAATTTTTAGACAGCAATATAATCTTGTAGGTACTGAATTTTAAGATGGTTTTACCATGCTTAAAAAATTTGTAGATTCCAAAATTGTGTTCAAGAATCCCCTACGGTCAACTTTTCTAACTTTTCCATCAACTCTTCGAACTTTTCTTTGGTCACAACATTAGTTCTAACTTGTGGTTCCCATCTTTTCCGCTACTCTGTCTCACTTGGTTCAGCTTTATATGTGCACATACACATATTAATCAGATAAAAAAATATATTAATCGTTAACCTCCTGTGACGGAGCATTTTAGGGCCTAAGTATATATGTTCGAAGTTGAACACGTCAGAGATGTAGTAATAACAATTTATTACTAGCTCTTCTATATTCTATATACAGGGTGTACTACCGACAAATGACAACTTGATATTATAGAATTCAAAATAAAACAAAAATTGTTATAAATGCTTCCTAATCGAAATACAGATGATTTAAAAAAATATATTTTGTAATTTTTTTAAAGATTTTCAAGGACGAACAGATATTAAATTGAGATTTGGTATACTCAAATGTCTAACTAAATACAATTAATCACTAATCAGGCTCTAGTTTTAGTCAACTAGCTCATCCAGTGGCATAGAATATTTTAAGTTAATCACTTATAAAAAATATGGTCCAGCTTTAATGCTTAATTCACTTTTTAATTCTGCAAATATAATCGACACAATTTAATAAAAACGCAATTTGTTTTTTTTTTAATTTAGAAAAATATACTATTACTACAATTATATTTGTGCTGTTACATAACAAAAAGATATGCATTTTATACATATTGTTGGATGCACGCTTGATCAACTTAAAAGATTCTACGTCACTGGATTGAGCCAGTCAACTCCTACTTGATTAATTGTATTTATGTAGATATTTGAATGTACCAGATCCTAATTCAATTTTCTAGTTTTTGAAAATCTTACACCCTGCTATGCTTAAATTTTATTCAAATGTTTTTACGCATTTTATCAATTAGATGAATTATAATTTTTTTTAAAACTATTAGACAATCCATATTAGGCACCTACTTAATATAATGTAGTATTACTGACTGCGCTATATGAACCAAACTTGAATACTCGTTCCTCCTACAAACTGGTCTTAAAAATGTTTCATTTTGACAATTGAGGAATGTTTCCTATAGGTATTTAAGGTGGTTCTTAAAAGAATGAATCTTTCAAGATAAGACATCTTCTCTATGCTTCAGCAGGCTGTCAGGGACATTTAAGACAGATACGAGTATGCGGCTACTGGTTATCTTCAAACAACGACTTTTCATTTATGGGCCTTGATCTTCAGAGAGGACAACCTAGTTCGCTTTATATTAAACGTTTTTATAGGATTATAGCACAAACATTATTTGTTTGAATTCAAGACGGATATTTTATTGGTTTTAAATTTTTTATACTGAAGGCTTTACTTTCCTCAGTTTATAAAATATTACTGGATATATAATTTATGTATAACCCTCTATAAGTACCATATTGTTCGTCAGACTCGGAGATATACAGTTGTTAATTTTTTTTATTGTAGGGATAGACATGTACAAGGCGTTGCAAATTCGACTCGCCATTGCGTATTTGTAGAAAAAGTTGTATTCAAAATAACAAATTTCGTGAATTTCTGTTTTCAATTTAAATAATATAAATGTACACAATTTTGAAAAATATCGTTTCTTTAGATATTTCGAAAAACCTTTATTTGCGTCTTTTGACTATAGGAAACGTTTAAAGATACAAGTTTATAATAAGACATTTTCTTAAAATTACTGTTTTTTTTTACTTTGTTAAAGTCTTGCTATTAAAACCTAAAACACACTATATATATTGATTATGATTATAAAGCCCGCCACTCACGTTCCAACGCTGCAGTACGATTTCGTATGCGATTGCAGTACAATTTTGTTGGAAATCGGATGGGAACATACACGTAACGATCTTGAGTACGAGTTTGGTTTTCAAACGATAAAAATGTCAGATGAAAATATACTTTTAGCGGCGCTTGCACTTTGTGTAAACGAAAGTAAAAGAAAAAAAATACAAGTACGTGGTGGTGCAAAAATTGGTTATTGAAAAGACATACATACAGTCCACGTTAATTTATTAGAAGAATTACGATTGTATCCAGACGATTGGAGAAATTACCTTCGAATGTCTGAATCTACTTATAATTATAAGTAGATTCATCCATTCGAAAGTAATTTCTCTAATTATAATTTAAGGTAATTTCGCCAATCGTCTGGACACAATCATAATTGCGGATTGGAGAAATTACCTTCGAATGGATGAATCTACTTATAATTATAAGTAGATTCATCCATTCGAAGGTAATTTCTCTAATTATGATTTAAGGTAATTTCGCCAATCGTCTGGATACAATCGTAATTCCGGATTGGAGAAATTACCTTCGAATGAATAAATCTACTTATAATTATAAGTAAATTCATCCATTCGAAGGTAATTTCTCTAATTATATTTTAAGGTAATTTCGCCAATCGGCTGGATACGATCGTAATTCTTCTAATAAATAATTACAATTATGATCATAATTATAATTATAATCATGTAGTTATATAATTATAATTATGTAATTATATATATATTATAATTATACAATTATAATTATTATAATTATGTAATTATGATTATAGTAATAGTAATAATTATAATTATAAATTTCCTCCTACCCTGCACCAGATTTGCTGGAGTTCTTTACTAATTTTAATTCTATTTTGCAAGATGGTAAAAAATTATGAATTTTTTCTTTTTTGCAAAATTTTCGTTTTCGTCCTTGTTCATCTCTTGAAATTTAGCAACCAATATATCCATAGCTCTTTTTCTACCGGTTTTATCATGATATAATGGCGATTTTATTTTCCAAGACACTCTTGTTCATTATACAGTTCAAAAAAATCTCTTAAAACTGTCTCGCTGTAAGCCATTTTTAATGCACTAGCAAATTTAGGATTTGTTTTGCAGTATAGAAATCGTACGATCGAATCGCAAGTCACAGTATACGGTCAAATAAACGATCCAAGCAACATTATTGTAGGTACTGCTGCAGACTGACTGGTTTGTCTGCAATTAAATCGCGCCGACTTGGTCGAACGGCGAAAAAACACGATCAAATTGCGTTTAATTTTGTCGTATTCAACAAAATCGTACTACGGCGTTGGAACCTGAGTGACGGGCTTAAAACACACTGTATATGTTGATTATGTTTATGAAATATTGAGTTGTTGCCGCTCCTTTGTTCAGAACAAAATAATTGTCAGTTAGAAACGGCCCTGATTAGTGATTATGTAATTTCTGTTTTTCTCATTCCATTTCTTTTAAGATTCCGCGTTGTTTATTTTCTACAAAATATCACTCATATGATCTATCCAAATTTCACCATAAAAGAGTCAAAATTAGAATTCGTGGTACTCTGTGTATAGCATATAGTTTTGTTCGTGGTTATTTTTGCATTACTAAAAAATTGGTTTTAAGATCACGTAAAAGAGGTTTCTTTCGTTCTTCGATTATTTTTCTTTTCAGCACTTATAAAAACGAAGTGAAATAAAAACAAATAACATAACATATTATGCAAAATCAATATAAGCAACGATCTGAGGAATGTTGTAAAAAAGGAAATTTTCCAAATATTAATACAGAAAAAATAATCAGCTGTCAAACTGTAAAAGAACTAGATAATTTGATATAGCTCTTCGAAAAAAATAATTCGCAGTATTATTTATATTTACATGTTGTCGCGTTTATGTAAAATCCATCTTTAAAAATTAGAAAATCACAATATACAGAAGTGATGCATTTTTATTATTTTTTTAGATATAGGTCATAATTTGTTTTAGTATTTTTTTTATTGATTGATATCATTCGTGATTATAGTACTATTTCAATGAAAACTAAATAAACTATTTGTCTAAAAATTAAATGCAGAGGAAATCTATTTATTTTTTTTTTTATTTATTAATACATACATATATTGATTTATTTTCGAATTAAAACGGCATATAATAATTCTGAAACATCATCAATAAAAACAGAAATAGATAAGTATCTACTGATATATTTTTTTACATAATTTGTAATCTTACATTGTTTTATAGATATTTTTAGAAATAAAATCGTTAAATGGTGATCAGATATGATAAAAAATTTTAGATTATAATTGTGTAATCATTAATCAAATCACATAGCACTGACGTAGTTTTCCACGAAACACCATATACTGCATACGACGCGCATTTCGCCAACCAAGTTGGCAACATCCATAAGGACAGCTTTGCTTTGTGGATTACCTTTTCCAGATGGAAGTTCCAATTAAGTGATCTGTCTAGAGTGATTCATAGATGATATATCACCTTCTCCGCAAATGGAATAGTTTCACCCATTAAGGAGGGAGGTCTTAAGTCCTCCAGCTTCCTTTTCCGGGTGAATGGTACTATTACTGTTTTTTTGAAGGTTTACAGATATCTGTCCCCTGTCACACCAGTTACTCACTGCATCCAGTGTCTCTTAAAGGATATTCGATATTACTCCTTCAGATTTTCCTCTCACTAGTATGACTAGATCAACATCCCACAGTGTGAGAATAGCCTATAGGTCGTCCACAAGAAGTGACCACAAAAGGGGGGAGAGAACCCCACCCTGCGGGCATCCTCTTGTGGCTCTAAACCTAACTGTTTCTCCCTGTAGAGACGTTGTTATGGTTTTGTTTGATAGCATAGCACGAATCCAGTCGCCTATAGTAGGCTCAATTGCTCTGGCAGCCACTGCTGCATATAAGGAGTCGGGCAGTGCATTATTGAATGCTCCCTCAATGTCGAGAAAGGCTCGCACCGTAATTTCCTTCATTTGAAAGGATTGGGTGATCTTCTCGACTAGGTTGTTGAGTGTTGGTTATGTTGATATTCCTGTTTGATAGGCGTACTGATGGGCATTGAGGGGGGTGATGATTCAGGATGTTCCCCCAGATATATCCGTCCAGCACCTTATCCAGGCCTTTCAACAGAAAATATGTCAGGCTAATTGGTCTAAGCGATTTAGGGCTTGATTCTTTCCTACCCTTTTTAGTATATATACTACGTTGACCGCCAACCAACTGGTTGGGATATAGTTCTATACCAGACTAGCTCTAAATAGTTTAATGAGAAATGGGAGCAATATTTCCAGTCCATTTTGTAGTAGAGCTGGAAAAACTCCGCCCTCTTGTGGCGATTTGAATGGTTGGAAAGATTTGATGGCCTACTTAATTACCGGTAGCACAAATCCTTACGATATGAACATTTTAAGACAATTTAAAAATAAGAGTCAAATAGCCTATTGCTGAGGTGCTGGTAGTCTGTGGTAGCAGAATTGCCCCATACTTCCTTCATTTCCGATCTGTTGGTGTCGTCATTTCCTAATCATTCCTGAATTAGAAACAGAACGAACTTTTGTAATGGTCAGGTTAAAAAGAATATGTCACCTGTTAGGGGCCGTTTCCAATTTGAAGGAAGCTATTACACTTTATCTGTTGGTAAATAACAAATCGATGGTTTCACAAACTGCCAATCGACGTACAGACCCATGGAAGCAGGAGTGCCATGCCGCAGGGAACGGTACTTTCGCCACACCTGTTCACCATATTCACCAATCTGCCAAAGACAGCAGGAACAGTCTTGGCACGAGAACGATACCACCCTAGTCACCAGATTCTGACAGACAGAGCATGTCGTTGACTTCAAGAAACAGCATCCCTCCTGTAAGAATGGTGCAACAGATGGAAAGTACAAATTAACACCGACACGAGTTTCCTGTTAGTCATACAGTCAGTACAATTTTTTTACGAAAACAAAGTCGTCATGCGATAATTATTAAAAACTCGCACGGTTTTACGTAGATCAGTATTTTTTTTTTAGTAGATCAGTTGAAAATATGTCAATTCCATACAGTGCCGCCGAAATATTGCATCCAGAGATGGTATAGACAAATAGGGAGAATATCTCGCATATCCTCGATGACTTCATTCAGTTTACCAATATCACCTTTCGTGGTTTGCTGATACTTCCTGGCATCACAGTAAATACGTGTTATAGGTTTTTGACCGACAAGATAATGTCATTAGAATGTGTCCACCTGCGACAACCACCGGTTTTTCTTCAACAGCATATGATTATTGTGGAAATCAATACGGGTGTGCATCAGCGACAGTTTTGTGAACGACAATGCTGGTTTTGTCAGATGATCAAATAACACCAAAATGGCGATTTTCTCCTCTATATCAGAAAATGCAAAAGGTGTAAATATGGAGACTTATGAGAGGGTAGTTCACTGAACGACAAAAAAAAAGTCTTTGCAATTTGTTCTACATTCAGGTAAAAAACAACCTAAAATGACTACTTTATGAGCTGGCATAGTAAAGTCGACCTGACATCACACCCGTTAAGAGTATTTGAACAGTGAACATTCATTAATTTGTATTACAAATCATTTCATCGTAATACATACATTTAGTCTAAAATATGTAGAAAAGAGTTTCCTTTGTCAATAATTATGCCCCTTCCTTGAAAGGTGATGGATGACTGTTAGATGAATAATTTTGTCACGCAACATTTTCTCTATGAAATGTGAATTTTCCAAAATGTTCCAACTTTTAGCGTATTATAAAATATAATATAAAAAATGTACTTTTCTTCAGTATTTCTTTGAGATATCTTTAAATTACGATGGAATAAGATTACCAAATGAGGCACTACATTTTATACTAGTTTAGTGTTCATATATAGCTGCTGTGGATGTTTTGAATTTAGAATTTTTCAGTGACACATGCAATATGCATGTTCATTCGTGGTGTGCATCAGTGAACCGACCCCTTTATTATATTAATATCTTTTAAAGAGCGGCGTTGCATTCTTGGTCGCACATAAAGGTGAAAGGTTAGCAGAACAAAACAAAACCCACTGCATTTATAAATGTTAAATTGAGTCTGACACCACATTTGTTAGAAACACTGGTGACATGATGCCATTTAAATGAATCATTTTTTATAGTTTTTAATTATATGGTTAATTATTGCCGGCAAACAAACGTTTAATTAGAGATAATGCGAAGTAAATACGCATTAGTGAACCATCGTAAAACATAAATTGTTAGAATTAATCTATTAAGTAATTTTAGGCCAGCAAACAAAGCGAATTGCAGATTCGGATCTGAAAAGATAACCTCTTGAGCTAGTTTTTTCATGCTTCAAAACTTTTTTTGAAGATAAGATCCCTTGATTTTCTGCAGGGGACGGGTAAGATTGTAGGTGGTGGATACAAGAGTCGAGAGATGAACTAGTTCAGTATGAGAATTTGGCACGTATTGTATTGCAATAAACCACTATCAAAAAATCTCTTTATGTGGCAGATCATTCTGTCATTCGCAAATTGAACTTTTAAGTTTATTATATTGTTATTTGTTATCAACAAAAGCTTGCTTAATAACCTTTGATACAAACTGAGTCAGCGAGTTGCAAGAAAAGTCTAAGAAAAATCCCTCTACCAGTAGTGTATAGCAATTATTAAATTCAATATAATACTCCCCTACTCGAGCAGATACTCAGAGCAATTAAAAAATTCATTGCTTTCAATTCAAATATACAACTTGAGAAGCCTAAGGTGCATAAAAACTCTTTTGTCTGTCGATGGCTCAAGATATCTGCTGACTCAAGATGCATCAAGTGCAATATTTGATTATTAATGACGTTCTCTATTTGAAGGCGCATGGAAAGCAGAATTGGTCCGGTAATTATTTGGATCAGCTTTCTTCCCCTTCTTTGCAACAGGTGTTATACCAACAGCCTTCCAGAGTATAGATTGTGAATGTATTGTTTTATTTTTTTTTTAGTTATTATTATTTTTAAAATTTTCGTTAATATTAGGCTTTCAGCATGATAGAACATCAGTGTTAGTTTCCGGGGAACTATTGTTGTCCTTATCCACAGTCAAATTGAGGAAAATATTTGCGAAGAGATAAATTTTGTGTCTTGGTTTTGCTGCATAAATAAGGGGAAAGTGAAGTTCCACATCGCATTGGTTTCAGTTTACATCACGTACTGTAATCAGATATTAAGTGGCGTTTAAATGTATATATCCCACTCCTGTTCAAGCGCACTAGGAATCAAGGGAGTTGAACTTTCCTGCATTATATTTGATTTTAAAAATATATTGTCTGTGGCTTTTTGTGGCGTTGAGTAATTTCTCACTTTCAAACGTGTATTACACCGACAGAAAAAGAAAAGATTAAACTGTGACTGAAATAAATTATAAAGTGTATGTATCCTGTCAAACTGACAGGATGGAAAAAAAACTCGTTCTACCTAATATGATATGCCGTGTGCCATATGAACTGAATAACAACTGAAAACTTAAATTTTATATAGGGTGATTCAGTTCGGACGTCTCAAAAGTCACCAAGCGATAGGTCATCAGAAAATAAATGGTTTGTCGAATAAAGAGGTACAGGAAATATTTGTCATTTTCAGAGCGGGCAGTTATATAAATGAATCATATTTTATAGAGCCTTTAATTAAATTAATTGATATGTACGCGTTTATTTATATACCTGTAATATTGGTTGAATATATTACAGATCATGCAACCAGAATCTCTGCGGAAAGTCGGGAATTATCATATATAATTTATAGGCAACCAAGCACGTGTTCCACAGTTGACCTTATACGCGTAGAGTTAGTTACTTACTGGAAGGGTGTTTAACATATGATTCGCTACACATTTTAACGCCAGTGTGTATACAGGCTGTAACAAATTCGCTTCTCACTACATCTCACTTCATTTATGTATTAAACTTTTATGTTGCCAAACGTTTCGTAGCTGTAAACAATCGTCAAGAAAAAAAATTAATGAAACCTTATTATTTTTCATAATTAAATAATTATTAACAATGAAACTATAAAAATTAAATTGAAATTAGGTTCAAATACTAAAAAAAAATGCAGTAATAAATCTGTAGGTATTTAAAATAGCGTACTTGATGATGGTCGCGAAAAGACGAAATGTTTTATAAAAAAATCTTTTTACGGTAAGTTATAAAGGGAAAAAAACGCCAATGAAAAATTGTTTTTGGTTTTTCGATAACTCTTCGTTTTTTTCTCAAAAAATCCCAAGAACAGCAAGAGATATTTTCGATTTCTCAACGGTATATTCCTGATCGCCGAATACTGCAACTTTTCCCCAATTTAACCAATGCTGTATCTCTTACCGTTTCCGAGATCCCTGTAGTAAGAAGCGAATTTGTTTAGAGCCTGTATAGTCCACAGTGCTCAGTGTTATGTTTGTTTTTGTAATAATATATCGGGAAATGTAATTTGTTGACAATAAATATTATATATTAACATTTAATCGAATTTATGAGAATTATAAGAAATTTATAATACAATGTAGAAAAAAATTAATATGCAATGTTGATTTAGTGCCGATCAAGAGACCCTACCGCCTTTTTCACTTATGTTAGTGTACATTTATAATATTTTTTTCAAATAACTTAGTTAACATATCACTTATATTGTGTTAAAATTAACACTGTAGACATTTACGATGTGCCGTTCAAAAGTCGCGCGCAAAAGTGACTAGTAGAGTGTCAAGCAAGACCACAAGGTTTGGAGCGGTTAGTAGTCGGCTAGCAAACATATGTACACATGCTTTAAGTGTCTGCCTACAAACGGTCGCTATAGTCTTTTAAGCCGGGTACTCATATGCGCTCCGTATCTGTATTTGTATCATGTATTGTAACAGTTACAGTATCAGTTCGCTGTATGTACGCCTAGGCGAATAGTCGACGTAACGACCTGCGATCATCTTGACCCGCAGTGTTCGAAGCAAGTTCACAGCAACATGTCGTCTCCAGAAGTATCCCGTCTCATGCAGTGTTTCGATACATGATCGGAACACTGACACGTACTGACTTGCGTTCCAGCTACGAACCGTCCACAACACTGGACCGTTCCTCTTTGTGTTCGCGGCGTTTACCGACAGGCGCTCGGATCGCTCTTCATGTTCTTAGTAAGTTCGCGAACATGGAACGCATTCAAAATTTTGTTACAGTATCCGTTACAATACATGATACAAATACAGATACGGAGCGCATATGAGTACCCGGCTTTAGACTTTACTTAGAGATATGGGTGACAATCGGTAAGTAGGTACAAGAAATAATTCTGTAATGTATATGCTAAGTAGCTATAGCAACTGGAATATAAAGCAGGTGTAAGATGAAATCTTACGAATGCAAGGGAAAAACGGTTGGTTTTACGTAGTATAGAATTTTTTCTGCGAATCAGTTTTAAACGCCTTTAAATGGATACATTTTATAAATGGTTTCAACTGCAAAACAGCTACCTAACTCCAGTTTTCGCCTACAAACTTAGAATTTAAGGATTTCTTTAAATTAACCCTTAATATAGGTACCGGGTGTACCATTTAAGATATAGGTCTACATAAAAACTTTATTATCTTAGATACAGAAAAAAGTCTAGTATGAAAATTGTTGTAGATATATCAAGCGGGCTACAAATTAATGTATTCAAAACTTATACAGCATGTTGACATTTTCCTTAGTCAAATAAAGTTCTATTTTATTAAATGGAACACTCTGTATATTATTAAATTTTTGGAATCCTTGAGAAAAATGCATCTCAAAAATATAAACATGTTGGAGTGTAATCTCAAAAAATACACTTAAATCTGTAATATGTGTTCCATAAAAAAAATGAAAATGTTAGTGACTTCCTGTATAAGTTTTGGATACATGCGTAGTATAGCATATCATATGTAATAGTCTTTCTTCGTTTTGTATTTGGCATTAACATTATTATTATTACTTTTAAAGGACATACCATAAAATTTGATATAAATATCTGATTTTTTTGTCTTGGCTTGTTGAAGGACTCACAATTAATGAGATTTTCTTTTAATCTCTTAAAAATAGTTTTATTAGGTTGTCTTCTTTCTAGATAGTGATTGAAATATATTTCGGATGCAATATCATAATTGTTATTATTTTGAATAAAGCATTCTATAGTCCGTTTAATGAACAGATAGAATTGGCGAGGAGCCTATTGAATTTCCGGTTGCAAAACCCCGTTTCACACACTACAGATAATTTTTTTGTTTTTTTTGGGGAATTAAAATAATTAGGTTAGGTTAGGTGACAGGTTAAATTATTTATTATTTATAATAAAAAAAAAAACGAATAGGTATATAACATCATAAAAAATACAAATATTATTGGAAAGTAAATCCACCACGACGGCGCATTTCGTATAACTGGTAGGATTTATTTTAATACAGAGGTTTGTAGAATACAAATATTTTTTTTTAGATTCAAGATAATTATGATGTTTTTAAACCAGGACTATTCGTGTGCCATTTATATCAATTATAATGTTCAATTGTCGACCAACAGAAGGCGGCACTTTGACAGAATTGAGAAAGTATGTGAATTGAAATAAAGAATTCTGTGACATAACCTAACGATTAGCTGTTGCAATTTAGATGTGTTTTCGATAATTTTTATAAATGGCAATATGGGTGTATTGATTTGTAAAAATATTAGTTTAACCTCTCAGTATCTGTTTGTGTTGGCCTGGTAATATGTATTTGTGAAGGCATGTAATTATTATTATTATTTTTTTTTTTTTGCAAATACATATATTCCCGATTGGGGAACAATATGCATAGCAGATAGATTTTAGATGTTTACTATTTTTATTTGGTCATTATGGATATTGGACCTAGAGAAATTTAGTACACTGATACCCAGTATTTTATGGAAAAAACTTGACGCACATAAGAGATCTTCCTTCTGACAGCGAGGGATTCCATTTTGGAGGATGATATTGATGAGTCCAACATTTTGATGGAAAATAATACACAGCATGAAGAACTAGTTTGTTAAAGTAGTGATAATGAAGTACCTTTAGTTGACATACTTCCTAATGTGCCCTCGACAAGTAAAGCATCTGAAGCCAAATGGAAGAATTCCATTACAAATACCAATGCAGAAAGTACCCGGTTTCAAGGAAATTACTTCTACAGTTGACAACTCCTTATTAAATTTTAAAGCTGCATATAACAACAAATTTTTTGGTTTCATTTTAATTTAGATTTTCTCAAATTTAAATTCTTACTTTTTTATTACCATTAGTTTAGTTATTTAATGTTGAAATATGTTGACAATTAAATATTGGGACAAGTATAAACGGTGTTTTTTATTTAAGGTAACCAGTGAGTATCTAATACAAATAGACGCCGACAGAATATAGTGAATACTTTGACTTGATAATTCAGAACTCAAATATCACTCAGTTTGTATTGTTTTTATATTGTTGTACCAATATCTCGTTAACTTTTTGAAAAAATGGGACGTGGTAAAGCTACTTATAAAAATGTACATGAAATTATTCGGCAATACCATTTTGGCAACACAATATGTCACGTTACTTATCTGTAGCAATCTGACCACTGTTGATAATGTAATTAAAAGATATGGTGAAAATGGTAATATTGCCGTTTGTGGAGCAAAAGTTCGTGAAGGTCCAAAACTGCCTGAAAGAAATTTGAGCCAGTTAGTTAAAGTTTGCATTTCAGAAAGAAGAAGTACGTTAAGAGAGATCACTGCACGTTGGAATCTGGATTGAGCGTTTTTCCAGAATCTTACTGAAAATATATTCACAAGTGCTTTTATAAGGTATGCGAATTTTTCTATGATATGTAGTATTTTGTACCTACCATGTTGAATTATGTAGGCTAAGAAAAAACCGCCCTTAACTAAAACTCAAACGCAAGTACTGTACACTTGAGCAAAATCTAAGCTTTCATGGACTGAAAATAATTGGGAAAAAGTTATTTTCAGTGACGAATCCAAATTCTAAATGTGCATGGGAGACCACTGCAAAAGAGGTAATTAGGAATAAGAAAGAAGCACATAATGCTTGCCTTTAAAGAACTGTAAAATTGTTCAATGGTGTTATGGTTGGGGATGTTTATCTGCAATGTTCCCAACTCTTTTGTAGATTCCAACGTGCAGTGATCTCTCTTAACGTACTTCTTCCTGAAATTTCTTTCGGAGACACTTTTGGACCTTCCAAAACTTTTGGGCCATGAATGTCAATATTCCCACTTTCAGCATGTTTTTAACACGCTTTTATTAGCTTCACTTGTATGTTTGCTTGTTTGTTTGTTTGCTTGTTTGTTTGTAACCGACTCTTTGGACTCGATTTTGACCCACTTTAAACGGACAGATTTAATTGAAACTTTGTACACTTATTAAGAACCGGTAACAATACAATAATTTGATAAGTTTATATCATTATCCTGATCAGGATCGCCAATTCTTTCCTCACGTATCCCTGCGTGAAAGCAAAGGCTTAATATGTCAGTAGATTCCATAATTGTTAATTAGCCCGGTGGTCGAGTGGGTTAAGGCAGGTGACGCGAAACGACAGACTCCTCCGGCGTGAGTTCTAACCTCACGGCTGAAATAAAATTTTTTTTTTTTTTTCAGAAATATCTGTTGGATCGTAATATGTTATAATATCAGCATCAATAAGCAATATAAATATAGTTTAAAACAACTAAAAAACACGCTTTCATAGCACATCAAACTAAAAAGTTAAAAATAAATATAGTTTAAAAAAACTAAAAAACACGCTTTTAAAGCACATCAAACTAAAAAAGTGAAAAATAATTATTAATATAAACTGAAAATAATAATGAACGAAAAATACTAGTATTATTGTGAAAAAAGCGTGGGGTGCTTGATATACGAAAAATATTGCACAAAGCACCCCACGCTTTTTTCACAATAATACTAGTATTTTTCGTTCATTATTATTTTCAGTTTATATTAATAATTATTTTTCACTTTTTAGTTTGATGTGCTTTAAAAGCGTGTTTTTTAGTTTTTTTAAACTATATTTATTTAATTACATTATAACCAGTGCTCTTTGCTACAGATAATTCACGTAGAATATCACGCATAGTTTTGTCAGTTTGGTATTGCTGGATAATAATTTCACACACTTTTTAATCAGTAGCTTTTCCGTCTCCCATTTTTTCAAAAAGTTAGCGAGATACTGACTACAACAATATAAAAACAATACAAACTGCGGATGACATTTGACTTCTGAGTTGTCAAGCCAAAGCATCCATTATATTGTGTCAGCGCCTACTTATACATGTATTAGATGCTCATTGGTACTTTAAATACTAAACACCGTTTATACTTGTCCCAATATTTAGTTGTCAGCATATTTCAATACTAACAAACAAACGATAATAAAAAAATTAGAAGTTAATTTTGAGAAAATCTAAGTTAAAATGAAAGCAAATATGTTGTTATATGCAGTTTTAAAGTTTAAAGAAGAATCATCGTACATACATATTTAAGTAATCTAGCATACGTACCTTAATATAAATAAAAATGTTTGTTTACCGCTAAAAAGCACGATTTATTAGGTAAATGTGAATAACAGTAAATAGAAAAAACGAATTGCAACAAATAACTGTAATCTCCACAAAACACGAAAATAAAACGTATTTGACAGTCAAGAAGCTATCAAGTTAAGAATATCTTGTGATATGGGTTTTAAAAATACGACCAATAGAAAAAAATTTATTTGTAATTTGGCGCAATTTATGGGGCGGGGCATAATTCTATTTGTTCGTTAAACGGAGTATAGCATATCATATTTCTCGTAATTTTCGTAAGACAACTTCACTTGTACAATTAAATGGGGTGTAATTATGACGGAAACAAAATTATTAATATGCAATTTACTGACAAACGGATAAACACTCTCATAGATGACACACGTCTACTTGAAATATATATAAAAAATAACGCAAAAATAATCTACTAAAAGATTATTTTCGCTATTAAATACTTCATCAAAAGCGACCCCATATATGATATATAGTTTGAAAAAGAAAAAAATTGCCTTAACTAAACCTTAGCCAACTATGATTCTCATTTAAAAAAATACAACTTTATGCCATAACTCGAAATTGCACCTTTTTTTTTAATTTTCTCGACTTCACTGTAGTATACAGAAAAATGCCTGAAGAATGTAAAAGTTGTTTTTTCATAACTTTACAAACAACCAAGATATTGACGTGTCTAAAGTCGAAAAATCGAACTTTTGTTTATAACTCGAAAACAAAAGACGATAGCAAATTTTTGTTTTTGCCAGTAAATTTGTCCTAAAATAAGAGATCGAGAATGTGTCCATTTTTTTGAATCTCTTACAGTTGCCGAGGTACCCTATAAAAACATCGAAATTTGCCCACCCTGTACAATTATTACTAGAGATGAATTTTCTGGTTAGCTGTCTTCTGTCTCATTTACAAGGGATTGTTTCGGTGAGTAGGGGATGTTTTTTCACTATTTGTATATGAGATAAGAAATAGTTGCTTCGCCAAATAATTCCTCTGTTGGGTGCCCCATTATATTTTAACCCTTTTTAAATCTATATAACTTTTGAACTAGTTGAGATAATGAAATGCTGATTTCGCCAGTCTTCTAATTTTGATAAGTTTTTCCTGAGCATCCGTCTTTTTTTTGGTCACTTCCGGTTTAACCTGAGATGACATATCGTATTTTCGGGGATAGGGCAACTTTGTTATTTAAAATGGAGCACCCTGTATATTTTTTCACAGTTGGAAAGCCCATTGTTTCCCCTTTCCGATAATTCCATATTTGTCATGTAAATTATACAGAGTGATAGTTTTATAAACTTTTAAAGTGAACACTGCGTTTTATCGAAATGCTACGAAAGAAATAATGATTCAAAAAGGAGACTATGGAATAAAAAACTTGTAAATGTCAAATTAGTTTATTAACTACTCGGGTACTTGAGTTACTTTAAGAAAAATGTTTACTTTGAGTGAAAAAGGTAAGTGTGCAATCTTTTTTTACTGACACTAAATCTTACAAAACACAAAGAAGATTTAGAACTATATTTAACTAGGAACCTCCAACAAAAAATTCAATTAGAAAATGGTATAGAAACTTCTGGAATTCGGGTTGTATTGACTGTAGAGTTTGGGCATCAGAAATCCCAGATATTTCCATCAGTATGTCAGATCCTCTCCAAAAATTACAGTTTGGTGTGCAGTAACAAAACAAAAAATTTACGGTCCTTTTTTTTTAACAATCCAATTCTCAATGTCCTATCATATTTAGACATGTTAGAAAATTTCTTTTATCCGCAACCTGAACAGGATAATTTGTTGAGGACAGTCTATTACCAACAAACGGTGCTACGCCTCATTATGCTATGATAACTAGAAATTCCATGGATGCCACCTTTGGAAATCGTTTGATAGGGAGGGGAGGTCCTACAGCATGGTCCCCTCGATCCCCAGAACTTACGGTTCCAGATTTTTTTATATGGGGGTATGTGAAAGACAGGTTTTATAACCCTACGCCACAAAATTTAGAACAACTTAAAGAAAACATTCGAAATGTCTTTAACAATATTACCCCCAAACAGTTAAGTAGAAGCTATGACAACTTTGTAAAGCGATTAAATAAATGTATCCAAGTTGATGGGTAGCATTTCGAACATCTTTCATAACTAATGTGTATTATTTTGTTTATTTCTTATTTTTTTAATAAATACCTGTTAACACTTTCTTGTCGAGTTTCATATGTACATTTTCAATATTAGCAATAATTGAGGTAACATGCAATTGTTAATAAACTAATTTGACGTTTACAAGTGATGTCTTTTATTTCCATAGTCTATTTTGTGAATCATTATTTTTTTTCGTAGCATTTCGATAAAACGCAGTATTCACTTCAAAAGCTTATAAAACCATCACTCTGTATAATTTACATGACAAATATGGAATTTTCGGAAAGGGGAAACAATGGATTGTCCAACTGTGAAAAAATATACAGGGTGTTCCATTTGAAATAACGAAGTTGCTCCTTCCCCGAAAATACGCTGTCTTTTCCGGTTAAACCGGAAGTGAGCAAAAAAAGACAAATACTCAGGAAAAAACTTATCAAAATTAGAAGATGACTGGCGAAAACCACATTTCATTATCTCAACTAGTTCAAAAGTTACATAGGTTTAAAAAGGGTCAAAATGTAACGGGGCACCCGGTATTTATCCAGACCTTTCAGGAACACACAATTTGTTACGTTCCCCCTTCAGAAAATTTTATATGTAACTGCAGATAATGTTAGGGGGAAATTCAAAGTGAGATTAACCAATCGTAAAATATAAATCATACAATCCGACTAGTGAGTAGATTGTCTATTAAAAATCGTATTAAATGTATACGTATAAATGAAATAATTCGTATTGGATGTATAGATTTGACGATAGTGCGATTTGGTCCAGAACAAGTGCAAGAACGGTTGGTTTAAATAGAGTTTCGAACATTTTCTGCAAGCGTTGGTTTGCCCATAGAGGGCACATAACACATAACAAAACAAGATTTTCGTCTTTTATGCAATACTTAAGTTGCCAATTCTAATACTACAGTTGCGAATTTATATTGGCCGTTAAACGAGTTTAAGCTTTAGCCCTTCCAAAACTGCATGCCAACTAGTCTTATCGTTAATATGTTAACTAATAAATTTGATAAAAGTTCTGAATAAAATTGATTATTCTGTTTACATGAAGCTTGATAAGGGTTAAATATGCTTTTTTATTAATATTATCATACAGTTTTCTTTGCACAGATATTATATTTCGCACTTTCAGATATATTTTAGAATTCGTTTATACACCGGATTTCCTGTACATATCTAAATATATATACACACACTAAATACATTTTCAATGTGTGCTTAAAATAAAATGTTTTGATAGTTTATCTTGTTATGTATCACGTCAAAGGTGAAACCACTGGCCATGTGTTTTAAGTTTTGATTAGATTTTACGATAATTTTAGCAAAGTCGTAATATCTACCACTACAGACTTATTCCTTCTTTATTGACATAAATGCTAGCAATTTGTAAATATTTATCTGCTTCCTAAAGGATAACTAGAAATTAAAAAAAATATATGTGTTTTTTAAATTTAACTTGGTAATTTAACCTACTAAAGGACCTTTAGATAACATGCGAATTTAAACGATGAGTAACGTATTTCGTCGGTGCTGTCAAAATAGCTGGAAATTGGGTAAACATTTGAGCAAGAATATGTTAAAGTTAGTTCTGAAAACCTACCACAGGTTACTTTTTTTTTAAATAACTTTATTTTGAAACTCAAGAATACTAATCTCAAAACAGACAAATCAAAACTTTGTTGTTGAAAAGTCGCAGACGGTCAATACAAAATAACTACGTAAAGGAGACAAAATGTAGTAAAAAATTTTTCTATATTATGCTTAGTAGAACATTACATCAACCCATAACTCACTACAGGGAGTTGGGGGCACCATGACTTCCAACCACTCACCCACCTCCAATAATGTAACCTACTGATTCCTTGCAGTTTTATATTCTCTTAATTTCCTTAATTTTAAATTTTAACAAGTCCTTTTTTGTGTAAAATTTGGTTTTATGATTTTTCATCGCACATATTAATTATTTTAACACAGCTTTCAACTTCCTGAGTGGGAAGAGAAACTGGTCAAAATCTGGTATCTTGTTTTTTTGCACGATGTTTAGCAGTTCTTCTTCAGACATAGTCATTTTTAGAGGAAGTTCAGTGTTACAATATAATAATAATTGAGGTCAACATAGTCTTGGGCGTCGAAAATAATTTTAGGAAGTTTAAAAATACCCTTTTTTACGTTAATTTTTCTAGATTTGAGGTTTCTTCTAACACCAATGCAATGAAGAGATTCTCACAGTATGCAAAATAAGCATTATCCTGTATAACTTTGTCAATAAGAACTTTCTCTGAATCCTGGCCCTTCTCACCCTCTTCTTCATTTTTAGATGAACTACTATCCTCGTTCAAATTTATAATAAATTTATTTCCATCATTTATATGACATTCAGCAATTTTTAAATAATCATCCTCAATTGTAATTACTTTCCTAATTCTTTTTCTCATTCTTCCTTGTTAATTTTCGACACTTCATTTTGAATTAACTACGATTTTTTTTCGAATTTCGGAAAAGTATTCCCTTTTCTGACATTTTTCATCAATTTACACAATTAATTCAATCTGGTTGAAAATACAGAAATATGGCGGTAATCTCAATACTTTGTGGCCATGTCTATTATATTACACTTCTCATAATTTTTCTTTTGCAGGACTTCCAAGAGTTGTGCTTTATTATAATTTTCCGCATAATAGAGGTAATGTTCCATTAAAAAAAAAATTGTAACTCCAGCTTAGTAGTACTCTTGTTAGGAATACCGTACAGTTGTCTCGAATGGTACTTCGCATTTAATTTTGGAATTAGGGCATTTTCAAACCATTCCTCAAATATTTCTCCCTTCATGTTCCTGTGGTACACGTTACAGTCTTGTTTCTTCCGCATAGTTTCAATACATTATCAACCCATCCATCAACTGACCCACAGTGTAATATAATCAACCAAGTCCCTTTATTAGGGGACAATGAGATTGGTTGACATTTCCTAGATCCATCAGACCATCCTTTTTTTTACGGTGTCATGAGTATCATACCAAGTTCCATCAATTTAATAAATTGGTCTATTTTCCCTTCTAAGTTCTTTTACCTCTTCTATATATGAATCTCGTCAATCCACTATTCGTCTGCTTCATTTTTCGTTACTCGGCGATTATTCTCCTGGAACATGGTTTGATCCTTTGTCTCAAAATAATAGAGGCCTTTAATTAAAACGTCTTTATTAATATTGTTTCTTGGTGTTTACTTTTATTTTTGTTAATCTCTCGTCCTAAACTTATTTGTGTCAATTTCTCTCCTAAACTTATTTTTATCCACGACTTTTGCAGTTAATTAAAAATAAAGAGGCTTGGCTAAACGTCCAGATATATTTCTGAATTTTTTTATAATAACAGGGTCTAGTAACATTTCCCCATTAGCCCCGGGTTAATTTTCGAAAAAATAAGTTTTAAATTTTGAGCCCCAGGGGCCCGGCTGAATATTTAAAGAAAGAGAATTTTTGTGTGAGGTATTAAGGGACCAAAGTCATAACTTTCCAACACCAGCCGCATTTAAAAATACAAAAAAAAATTCCTTCCAGTTGACGTCACTGGTGAGTAACGTAGCTGTCAAAAGTTATTGTTAGGCACGGAACAAGTTTATAGGGTTTTATTATAATTATTTCGTACACCAGTAAGTAAAAAAACTTGTTAATTATGCCTCAGTGCTGTGCAGTTCCATTTTGTTCGGAAACAAAAGGTGGACATATGCCTCCGAGAGAGAAAAGTCGCCTAAAACAGTGGTTGGTAGCGATTTACAGGGATAACTTTACTCCTTCGATACATTGGCGTGTTTGTAAGAAACATTTTAATCCTGATCGTAAGTAATAATGATGCACATTCGTTGTTTTCATCATGCTGATGATTGATATAACCTAACTTTAATGACATAAGACAGCTCTGATGGGTACAATAATTTCCCTACTGAGCAAGTAAATTACTACTTTCCCATTCTATTATCATTGTGTTAAATGTTTTTCAGTTAATTTTTATGAAAATTACTAAAACGCGTTAAAAAGCCATAGTAAACATTAACGTTCAGTGACAAGGACCTTACCCTACACTAGCGCCTCTCGTGGTGAATTCAAGCGCAGTAGCCCTCATTAGGAGAAAATGAGATAGAATATGACACGCCCAGCGAACGCAAGGATAGGCTGTGAAAATTTATTTGTATTAGCTATTGTTCCCTTCTATGTTTAGTCGGAGAGAGACAACTATGCTTGACAATATGCATTTTGATTGTAGTTGGTGTCGATCTATTTGGAAACACCTATTTACAAATAAATTTTGCATTCGACGTTCTAATATGCCGTTGTGATGCTATATCATAATTTAATATTTTTCTTCACGGGTATGAACCATTATTTTTCGAGATTGTGTGAAATTGTAATAAAGAATTCATCCCTTTACGTACCAGACGTTTCTTGAAATGAGCGGGACTGGTAGAGTTTAAGGAACTCATCGCTGCAGTCTGTGCCTCACCAGCCATCTACGATACACTCCCACATAGTGATCCAACGATTACTGTTACGTCTATCTCGCTTGTTTAATCGGTCATTGTTAACATTTGGCTGCATTTTCCAGTTTACACACTGTATACATATATATATATAAAAAAAAAAAAAAAAAAAAAAAAAAAAAAAAAAAAAAAATTTTGTATAAAATTAATTATAACACGCAAAGGAAACAATTTAAAAATAATATACATACATGTCGTTGTCATATTCCTAATAATAACAATGTAATAAACGGGTGTACGAAAATAGCCTAAAGACAAATAAAAAATTATAATGAATTCATAAAAACCGCATTTATTATATCATGAAAGCAGCAAGCCTAAAAATAGTCCATTTTTCATGTTGCTTTAATGCGGCTATTTAATTCGAATAAACGTGTATTTTATGAAGTCTTCAAATGAATTATTTCTAATTATAACAATGTTAGTGATTTAGGTGGTTATTTTTAATATTCGTCTGTATTGGTCGAAATATTTAGCACTTCCTCTTTGTAAAAGATGTTTTAGTCGGTAAGTTCAAATAGATTTCACGGTCAGTGTATGCTCTGCTTTGCTTCTATTTATAAAATGTAAACAAAGACTATATTAAAACTATCTAATATAAATATACCAAACACATTTAATAAATATGTATTTTATGGATGATAAAGTGCATGTGCTTTCTTGGGCTGAAACCATTTAAAAATTTAATAAGTACGGTCAAAAAAATAAATGAAAAAAAGATACGCACTCAGTAACGTTAAAAAACTGCAACAATTTCATCAAATAATAACCTAATATTAAGTGGCAGTTATAAAGAAACAGGTAGCAGGTAGCCCCCTACAATAATAAACAAAATGTAGGAATAATTTTATTAACATAAAGAAAACAGTATTTCTGATGGGTATGAAATTAAATATAATTGTGGTGCGGTTTATATTGGACAGAAAGTAGTAGAGGTATACATATTATACTAGAGGATGCGCGCATGAATAACTCGTCGAGAAATTATGTCCGCTGTACATGGATTGAAAGGTTTCCAATTGGGCGCGCTTAGCGGTTGCAACTGCTGAGAATTAGCGGTCAATCCGTTTAGTTATTATTACTGTTAACAGGTGTAATTTACCTGTACTGATTAGAAACAGCGTAAAATTTGTCGATGTTTACTTTGAGCTGCAATTTCCAGTTAGCGCATAATCAACCGTCTCTCGTTCAGCGAATTGCTGCCGGTCAACCTCCCAACTGCTTCCAACAGTTGTGTTCGTTAAACACGCCCAATATGTCGCGTACGTTTTCGGGTGCTATTTCTGGTATATAACGATCCCCTAAATTCGGGGGGATACAGAATCTCTTAAGGGAATTCTGTGTTCCTATAGATTTCCATAATAATTGTCATATCTGTTGTATTTCTCATGGTTAAAATTGAAATGTTGGGATTGGATTTACTACCGCAGGTGGCAGGTCTGCGTAGGGAATACAGCATGAGTGCGGCGTAGCCACACAGTTCACAGATGTTGGTTGTTTGATGGTCGTCGATGCAGGCGTTTGGGCAGGCTCAATCTTGACTTTGACGAAATAAGACATGACTAAGTCTGTTTAATTAATTATCTTTAAATAAGTTAGTTATTTCATTCCACTGCGGTAACGCCACTGGTATTAATACCAAAGTTCCAGCGTTACTTATGATGATCGGGATTTTATTATTTTACTTCCGTCTATAGAACAAAGGAACTAATGAATTAATGATTGATGATTGTGAAAAAATGTAATAATGACAATGAAATAAAAATTTCCTCTTTATAAAAGCAACTAACTGTTTGTAGGTTGTTTTAATATTACATCAACTTGGAGTTTTTAAGTAGCCACCCGTTAGTAAATTTTTGCCAATATTTTAGCTTGTAAACTACTACCTAGGTTCAACTACTGAAGGACGCACAGGAGCAATTTTTTAAACACAATTATTACGAAAAAGGTGGACAAATTGTCAATTTCTTGCGGGTATATTTTATTTTCGTTATATTCAGACCGAAAATAAATATTAATTGCATCATAATATAATCCCAGTTAAAATTGAGGTTCTACTAAGAACGTACAGTAAAAAAAGTATATCTGCACCACTTATACACTAATTGTGAGACTGTAAAGAAAAACGAAAAGACGGAAAGCCAATCAGGCGATTAAAGTAAAATTGCGTAATAGTCCATTTGGTGTAGCCTACATTCGCAGCTAGGGCAACCAGGAGTATAGTCTTCATGAAATCGGTGGCGGGGCCGGGAACAGAAAAGCGAGGCACATGGCAAAGCGCTTGCAGCTGGACCTACTTTCCCTGTAATGCACCGTTGCTAGGAAACGGGATGAACCATGTCTCGTTCCTGGAATGTGTACCTGTAGGAACATTCCACGGGCGTCCCCTAAAAATTCAGTCGTAATCTTATTTTTATTAATTTAATTAGATGTAGAACAGGTAATAATTTTGCAATTATCGTTGATAAATCAATTCATCAAAATCTGAACGACACATTTCAAATAGAATATCTGCGCCTACTAGATTTATTTGCAGAAAAAAAAAAATTATTCCCCGGGCGAGAATACTAAACTTGGTACGTTGACTTTCGAACCCACAAAAATACTTTTGAAACTTTATAGAAATCATTTAATTGAAGATTTTAAAAGAAAATACAGTAAACAAACTGTTTAGTCTTAAACTACAACCGACACCAAAATCAGTAAAGCACTATTTACACTAAATTATGTTTTAGTGTAAATAAATTGATGTTTTATTATATTATAAATTATAACAATAATAAACCCTTAATAAAATTATTCTGAAATTTCAAGGATTGAGGCAAATCTAAAAAAATATTGAATAGCCAGTAATAAACATATTGTCAAGAAATAAGCCACAGGCAAGTGTCTCATCCACGAAGGCCGCCAGTATTGTCTGTAAATTCAAATTAAGGAATCCATGCTAAAATGAAGAGAACAACTTCCAAAAGATAAAACCGGGTAACTCTGTTGTAAATGACTTTTTTTATCAATTTTTGTCGTATTGGCCTATAATATTCGATTAGATCATCATATTTAAAAACAACAATAATTGTCAAAATAAAATATTTAAATTGAGTTTTCAATATTATTGAGAGCTAAAACACTTCTTATACCAATAGTATCGAGCACTCTTCAGTATCTTATGACGTAAGTAGAATACCCAAGTCAAATGCGATTTTTTTTATCAATTTCGTTGCGGTGTTATGAATGTCATGTAATAAATTATACAATTTTTAATCCCTTAATAGTATAGCGTAAGTACGAATTTTTAAATCTAGTATGATCTGTAAAATAATCACTTTAATAAGTAATTAAGCAATTACATAATTAATATCAAAATGCTAAGGAGAGTGATTATAGTTATTAACAAATTACTTCGTTTATTTATTAATGAAATCCAATTACATTATTACTTGGCTGGTATTCAATATGAAAATTTGTTTAGCTTTCGAAGGGGTACGTTTAAATTTAAAATTGGATGATCGATATCAATAATATGTATGTGGACTATTGTAAGAAAAATATAAGTATTATTAATCATCTATTTAAGTTTAATTCGAAACTTTGTTATAAATCAGTGAGACTAAAAAATCATTAAAAGTGAAAGGTGGTCCTTAACGATCAAAAATTAGTAAACAACTATATAGCTGCAAAATTCGATGTTTCGAATTAATTTATCCTTCCTCAGTGCAGAGCGCATACAAAAGGGGCATACATTACAGTTATTCCAGTATAAAATTTTGGAACTTTGCGATGTACGATCATAAAGTAAAATATATGTGAAAATAAAGTTCCTGTAAATAAATAATTTTCAGTTCCTCGATAAAACAAACATAAGCAATACCCGGACAAATAGTTAATGTCCAATTAGGGATGAGGTATGGACATCCGTTTAATTTCAGATATTCGATCAGTGAAGTTAAGCAGCACTGATCGAGTCCGGCAATTGGATGGATGAACGATAGCTCATCTAACAGTCGGTAGGCTGTCAACAGACAATCCCAGGAAGGCCGCTAGCCTGATGCAGGCGGAGAGGCAAGCCCGGGTGGAGGGTCGAAGAGACCTACCCAGGAGGTTTGCCACTCTGCTAGCGGTGCAGGCGGGCAGGCCCAGGCGGTGGGTTAGTTGACAGTCGAGGACCGTGGTTCGGAGTCCACGCTAAACTGTAGGTCCCTAGGTAAAAAAGGGCCCATTGTGGCCTACTTGCCTAGTAAAATAAGTAGCTACTACTACTACTAATGTCCAATTATATGTTTGATATTTGGTGGATTATCTGTACCGGAGCCTTTGTTGACCGCCCCTACTGACCGCTGTTTCTCAATCCAGAGTTTAAAAAACTGTATGGGGGGCGGCCGAACATTTTCAACCAGTGGTGAACCCAATTTTGTCAATATTTATTCTTTGTTTTAGTTTAATATGTAAGCTTATAATTCTTTCACTTATTCATAAATACCTTATATCTATTGTATATATACAGGGTATATCACCAGGAACTGCATCGATCGATATAGGGAAAAGTACGCACCAGAAAATTTTTAAAATTTAGGGAATTGCTAATGGCAGTGTGGTCAATCCAACTAAAATAATTACAAGCATCTAGCACTTTCGGTTATACCAGAAGTCGATACCACCTTGCTAATTTTAAATGGAATACCCAATATATTTTAGGGTTTTCGAAAAGAGCATAAAATTCAAATGTAGGATACCCTATGCCTAAACCCAGCCGTTTCAGAGATATTTGACATTTTTAAAAAATTTTAACAGGTGTAACGGTTTTCAATAACCTTTATAACTTTCATCATGTAAAAGATACTCATTTGCTTTTTGGTATGCAGAAAGTCCATAAGGTGAGCCTACGCTCTACAGTTTAAAGAAATTCAATAATAATACCAAGTGTTCAATAAAGAATTTCAAGAATGTTTAGTAAACATTTTATCAAATTAGCCATGATTAGAAACAATCAGTAATGTCAATCATTCTCTTATGTCAAAAAATGCCACCGCGTTTAAATTACACCCATGAAGACTTTTTGAATTTATTTCTTATTTATGGAGAATGTGATAAAGTAATATCAAGAACTTGTAGTACATTTGTTACTATCCACAAAAACGGAAAATAACACTAAACACTGTAACATGCCTATTAATTGGATTGAAGACACTTTGCATAAACTAAAATAGCTAAGATAAAATCAACTAAAAACATGATTCCATTTTAATTTAATAATTGTTCAAAATTCCGCCCTCGAACCTCCACACATTTTTCGCACCTTCGGATTAGTTCTTCATGGGTAGCTCTTCTAATTGAATCCTGTGATAAGTTTTGAAATGCATTTCTTACTCTCTGCATACAATCTAATAGTTGTTAATGGGCTCTCATAAACTTTATTTTTAATAGTTCTCCAAATAAAATAATCTAAAATTGATAAATTGGGCGAGCGAGGAGGCCATAGGAAAGGTCCATTATTGGCGATCCATTGATCGTAAAAAGTTTTTTGTAAAAATTATTTGTCAAATACAAGTTATATGGGGGAGCACCGTCGTGCTGATAAAAAATGTTTCTATGTTCGGCGAGAGGTAAATTTTCCAAATAGTTATTATTCAAATTTTGTAAAATACTTAGATCTTTCACCTAAAAAAAAAGAAACAAAAACAAAAACAAAATTAACTATACATATTAGCAGAAAAAGAAATCTTTATAATTTACTGTTTAAATGTTCCTGATAAAATTCTAATGCCACCACTCTATCGTTTCTTATGGCACAGTCAACATTAAACTGCCAACTTTCTTGAAAATTTCGCTCCCTCAATTTTTGGTAAATTTAATTTCATCTGACCATATAATATTTCCCAAATAAGAATCGTCGCCTACCTTATTAGAATAAATTCGCAAAAATTTTCTCTTAGGAAATCTGTTTCTTTTAATCGTTGAACCATTTGGAATGAAGACTGATGAAATTTATGTTTAATTAAGATTCTGTGAACTGAATCTTTGCATAGTCCCGATTCCAGAGCAGCTTGTCTTAATGACATCATTGGAAATGCATGAAAATATCCCAGAATTGCTATTTCTACGTTTTCGTCATCAACAATAGGCTTCCGCTTTTGAATTCTTGGTTTGACAGAGCCATAGTTTTTAAAATTATCCAGTATGCGTTTTACAGTGTTTGGTGACGGTTTCCGTTTTTGTGGATATCGAATAGCAAATGTACTACAAGTTCTTGATATTACTTTATCACATTCTCCATAAATAATAAAAAAATTCAAAAAGTCTTCGTGAGTGTAATTTAAACGCGGTGGCATTTTTTGGCATAAGAGAATGACTGACATTATTGTTTGTTTTTAATCATGGCTAATTTCATAAAATTTTTACTAAAAATTCTTGAATTTTTAAGAAAAACGCAAATATTTCAAAAAGTTGTAACTTAAACCCCAACAATGCTTATTTCAGAAAAAAAAACGAATTTTTTTATACATAACGTGATGTAAAAAAATACCTTTTGACTTACATGCAGGCTTTCGCGGTTTGAAGTTTACAAAATGTAACGTCAAAAATGGAACACTTGGTATACTATTATTGAATTTCTTTAAACTGTAGAGCGTAGCACACCTTATGGTCTTTCTGCATGCCAAAAAGCAATCATTGCCCGTTGTGCAACATGATTGATCGTGAATGGTACTGATTGATATGTTGCACAACCTGTTTTGTTAAATCAGAATCGCCAGATATTTTTTGGGCAACAAATTTGTATCGTGAATAAGTGTGCAAATTTTACCATTCGGAGATTTGACCGCCGTATTGTGTGCAGAATGCCATAATAAGTAAATAGAAAATACATAATACAATATTATATTTAAAGGAATGTGGCGTCGTTTACGGAACAAAAGATTTTTTTGCTCGAGTTTATCGATATGTGTAGAGAACTCGATAGGAGCATACATGTAACAGATTGAAAGAGTGTATTTTAACTGAATGTTTTGCAACAAAGTGTCAACATGTGTACGATTTTAAAATAATAAAGTTGCACAACAAAATGTTGCGCAAATAATTGTTGTGTAAATTGATTGATCATGAATAGGCCCCTTTATTCTTTCTCGTGCTCACTGTTAAATATAAACAGCCAAGACTTACTCAACCTGTATAAAGCGAAACTTAAATATAAATTCATTAAATTTTGGTGGTAATTTACTTTATGCTCCACACAGAAGTTGATCTTGTCACTAGAGTACACTATGTCCTAGAGTACAATCGGTTGCACCTAATAAGGTAGGTTTCAAGCACCTGTTCCTGTTTTGGAGTGTAGGTACACTATTTTACTCTATTACTAGGATGATAGAGGTTAGGTAGCTGCAGTGAAGACACTATATTGTTCAGAGGTGTAAATAAACTTATAAATAAAACAGAAAAAAGAGTGCAAGCCGTACCCAAAACCAATCAAAAACTAAAACAATTGTAATGTATTATTCTACTATTTAGAACAACATTCTAAAATGATATGTGATAAAAGCTAAAGGCAAACATACAGGTATCAAAGTTTTCGGTACTATTGATTAAATAGTTACCAGAAAAGCTCAAACGCTATTATAAATAAGCAAATTTTGACCGTGCAACAACTAGGCGACAAAAGGCGAATGATATGCCAACTTCATATTCAAGAACTTTATCCGCTTATAAAAGTTAGATAGAGACGTAACACGTTCACTGTTTAAACCGCGCTCCGAGTTTTTCTAATTCTGCCTTATCTTTAGTATTCTTAAGATGATAAATTTACTAGTGTACAGCGATTAAGGGTTTGGGCATTTAATCGAATTGCAATTTAAGGAGGTTCCCCCTTTAACAAAATTATTAGACATAATAAAATCAAAATCGTAATTGACTAGAAGAAGAATATATTCTTTAACGTTTACCTATTACTTGGTACATTTTTTCAACTCCGTAAACCCCCTCTCCCTCATCGTTGATGGGTAGCTATTGCCCTGTCGTCACCCTTTCACATATTAATGATTAATAATAATTTTTATATTAAAAAGATTAACCTGATGTGCTGGATCTATCCCCTTTTATTGCCAACATTCGTCTGTTTTATTATAAATAAATATAATTTTGGCTTGTTAATCAATTTTCATCATAAATGTTAAAAATCACTGACATCCCACGATAGGTCAAACATCCCTCGCAATATGTTTGCCCTTAATATTTTCTGGTACGGGGGTTTGTTTGTCTTTAACTTCCAAGGTATATGAAGTATTTATTTTTAATTTGATTTAGAATTTTTTTTCCCCCTAAGGCACCAGAAATGGAAAAATTCCCCAAACATCAGTACTAGAATAATATTACCTTTAAATTTAGTATATTGCGGTTATATGAGATTTATATAAAAACTGAAATATATAGACGACAGTCTGCGAGACTTCCGGTTTCGAGTTACCACATTGCAGTTTAATAAATAATATTTTTATCTTAGCTGGTAATTGTAATTACTATGCAGTTTCTAATTAAAAACGCAGTTTAGTGAGGAAAACCTAAAAATCGAAGTCGCGATTTTAACAAATCATGACGTTTTAGACCCTAGATATTTAATTCGAGCCACGCCCTCTGCTATTTGCGGAAATCTGCGAAATTATATCTTAAGAGCCCCCGCCCACAAAGCGGCCAGATCGCGACGGCAAACGCAACGGTTTGTATAAAGTTATATGCCCCACCGCGCACTGGCTGCGACGGCCAGTGAGTCGCGACGGCCAACGAAAATACGAGTGGTGCACATGCGGCCAATGGTTTGTACAGAATGTAATGGGTGGCCAGAAACATGGCCGTCGTGGCCAGGATATACACCACCGAGAACGCGACCAACCCAGAGCAGCCAGCCAGTGTGTACAGTCAATAAGAAAGAAAGGATAAAGCACGTTGCACTTGAACTAGTGAGTTTTGATACATGACAATGTTCCTGTACGGATTGTACTGTACTGGCCGCTGTATAGTCGACTGCTAATACGCGGTCACACATTACATTCTGTACAAACCATTGGCTGCATGTGCACCACTCGTATTTTCGTTGGCCGTCGCGACTCGCTGGCTGTCGCAGCCAGTTCGCGGTGGGGCATATAACTCCATACAAACCGTTACTTTTGCCGTCGCGACCTGTACAATCTACTGGCCGCGTGGCCAGGGGCCGTGGCCAGGGCCGCGTGTGCATCGCTCTTTTTCTCGTTGGCCGTCGCGGCCAGTGCGCGGAGAATCAAAGTTCCACAGTGCATGGTGAATATTGACCATTTAGATAATTATTGTCAATTCACAGGTCCACAAAAAATAATTTTTGTCTTGGTGCCGGAAAACTAAGCACTGATTTGAGATATTTTTGATGTGCTGATTCGAGAAGTATATCGTGGTTTTTTTTCGTAGGAGCTCTAAATTTTGAGATACATTATAACATATTTTGGTCTGATAAAATGCAAAATTAATGAAATAATGGTGTATTCAGAGGCCTAAATAGTATTTTCTTACCTAAAATTTGGGTCTAAATAGCCCTACTGGGTATCCTCTATGACCATAATACCCAACCCTCAACCACGTGATGCCCCCCACTAAATAATTTATACTGACCGATAGTCGCCGGTGTCTACACCCACATTCTACAGTTAAGTTTGGTATTTAGTTTTCGTGGGAAAATACGTTGTATAAAAACCATGGCTTCCACAAGCAGACGTAGATGTGTAAATCATTCAGACGTTTTTTGTTACATATGTGATAAGTACACTTTGAAAGAAAGCAGAAAACCCGCTACTGACTTTGCGAAAAGGGTATATCTGACTTATTTTGGCGTCCAGTTAGGGGACCAAGATAAATGTTGGACTTCACATTTCGTATGTAAAACATGCGTTGAACATTTGCGACAGTGGACAAATGGAAAAAATTGCCAATGTTTGGAATACTAATGGTTGGCGGGAAAAAAACCATTTTGATGACTGCTATTTTTGTCTTATAAACTTCAAAGGCACCAATCACAATAATCGGTACAAAGAGACCCCAGCCTTCCAAATTACTTGTCTCCAGAATAAATGAAAATAACCAACTCTATTCAGGTACTAACATTACATTTTATCGTAAGAAAAATTCTTTCTCAGGAAAATAACCTGATATTCTGTAATGATATAAATGGCCTCTTAGAGAAAATGGGTTTGTCAGAATACACACCAGGCGAGTGGCGTATTTTTATTGATATAGTTCAAAGCGAAGTTTGAAATGTGTCCTTTTACACAATGGCAACAAATATGGCTCTATACCTATTGAACATTTCACCAGGAGTATGAGACAATATCGCTAGTTCAAAAAAAATCAAGTATGAAAAACATCAGTTAGTGATTTGTATTGAATCGAGATGGAACTTGTTTTGGCTACTTGTCACATAAATTTCTTGGGATTGGCACGGAAAAACTGAATGCCGGAATTTTGATGGTCCTCAAATAAGGCAGCTTATAAACGATCCACGTTTCACAGAATCAATGAACGAGGTTGAGTCTATTGCCTGGTGTTTGTTTGTTCAAGTAATTAAACATTTTCTTGGAAAGCATAAGGCAGAGGATTACGTTGAATTAGTGGAAGAGATGATTTAAAAGATGAGATGATTCAAAAAACAGAGCAGATATACCGCATCTCAGAATCTAGATCTAATAAAGCAAATCTGACGGTATTTTTGAATTCTGCATCCCAAAATTACCCAGAAACACTTAACAAATCACAGGCACTAAAATGTGTGTCGTCCTTTGATTCATATTAATTTGCACTCAGTGTTACATGTAAGACATTAAAACGTTGTTGATTTATACGTCCTGTATGTTTAAAAATATTTACACCCTTTAAGGCGTTTCTTTTTATTAATTCTTAAAAACTACTCGACAGAACTGAAATTGCTCATAATATCAATTATACTAAAACTTACCAGCAAGCACCGTTATACGTGGGCGCTGCCAAGGAGGGACAAGAGGGGCAGTTGCCTCCTGGAAAATGAAGAAAGGTATCAAATATCAAGATAAATTCTGGAAAATACACTAAGTAATTTGATTATAATTAAACCAACATATTTAAATTTCTTTCTCCAAGTTTGTATTCCTGTAGTAGGTTGGAACCTTTGATGTGAAGATAACACTGACGTAGTTTTCCACGAAACACCAAAACATCAGATATTGCACTCGACGCGCGATGCCAACTTGGTTGGCGAAACAAGCCTTTGGTGTAACGAACATAGTGTTTTTAATTTCCATTTTTATATATTATGCCACAATGTAGTGACTATAAGAAGTATATCTATTAGAATTCGCTTTTTATTTTCTTTTTTCTCAATAAAAAAATTTCATAAACGAATATTATTTTTGCCCCTCCCTGCAAATTTTGCAGCTGCGCCCATGCGTTATATATTGTTTTTGTATGTTCTGAGAAATAATATTTTCCCCATTCGACTTCGTAAATAGCTTAATTAATATTTAAACAATGGAAATCCATATTAAATTATATAAGATCAATTATATAATCCCTAACGAACAAAGGAAATAAAATGTATTTTCATGAAAAATTCCAATAAAACATTGTGAAAATTTAACAGGCTACAGGCCGAAGATAGGGCAGGCATTAATTGTTTTACCCAGTTATGATACTTATACCAAATATTTCCTAGTACCTATTCTTTAACATAGGTATGCCTATACTAATTAGTAATGTAATTAGTAATATAATATACATATATAGACAATATCCGTGAATTTATTTATAATATAATAAACCGTAATTTGTTTTTTTGCTGAAATAAATTGGGAATAGCGCCGTACGGCACTGGACAGAAAATCTGACTCAGTTTTCACACGTGGTTCCTGCATTTGCCGGTATGACGAGTGATTCAGTTTTTGAGCTCATTGATTGGTAGCAAACGGGTCCTTAAAGACGATGGGGTCATAATTTTCTACTTTTACTACATAACTAGTAGTTACAAATTAAAGTGATTGATTCAGTAACTGGTAGCGTACAAATGAGTAACAATTCCCATTATATGTATTTCCTGCTTTGTTCCCAGAAAGGCAGCACTACTACTATTCACTTCATGTCATACGTCCTTCGTTTCCACGTGCAGTCGCACATATCAAACCACATTGACAACGACAATATTCAGTATTATCTAAATCTACATCACAATTTCTGAATATGAGAAATATGCAACAAGTAGTTGTTAACCAAAGTAAACCTGTGGAGTACATTCATTCGTTGGGATTTCATTCAGTCTACAACGGCTTTATTGATTAGTTAGAAAGAGGCCATTAGGTTAACTGCTAATAAAACGAGTAAAAATGCCTCCGTTGGTTTTATTGCAAATGATTCATAAAATATTTCCTGTGTTCCTTCGTTCTTTATCGGATATCATAAGTTTAATGACCATTTTATTTTTCTACAAAATGAAATGAAGAAGTATTGCGATCATAGAAAATCTAAGTTAAAATTTCGACTTTTTACGGTTAGAACTGTTTGGAGTTCAGAAAGAGAATGCAGCATGACGGGCATCACTGCAAATACTGTCACATGGATTAACTGATTTAAGTGTGTAGTTTGATATAAATATTAATATAAATAGACAGAATTACAACATACAATTTAAGTCCAATAAAAATGATCACGTTTACAAGAAACGGTAAACACATACATTTTTTCTCGATATTTCAGTTCAGTATACTGAGAAAATTATTTCAGTACAAATTTTCCCCTGACAAAGTTTAATGAAATTTGTTGCCCAGTTTTGGTATAAAATATAAAACAATTAAAAATTTTAACATTTGTATGGTCAGTTTCTGTACAGCAACATACGGTTCTCACTCAAGGTGTAATAGTGTGGGGGCTATCTGCCAACGGCGCCACAGTGGACGGAAACGCCGAAAAGCTGGCCAAAATATAAAGGCATTGAGCTATTTTACTGAAATTGTGCATACAGGGGTTTTTTGTGTCGCTGATCAAGAATCCGAAGTTGAATTTTGAAAAAACAAAATGGCGGCCATGAAATCCCCCCAAAACATACCAAAAATCGCCAATTATCGCATATTTTTACAAAACTTTGTATATAGTTTTTTTGGGTCGCTGATGAAGTATCCCATATAGAATTTCAAAAAAAATTACGGTCAAAAATATATACATGGTTTAAAAATTATTATTAAATTGAAGCGAATTCATGTGTTTCATTTGTTTCGGGGAAAATTAGGATCTGTGGAATGGAATAAAAATGTGTAATGACTTTGAACGCATGAGTTGAGAACGCATTTAAAAGGAGCCCACTTTATGGTGCACGAATGTGCATGCATCCGTGCTTTCGCGCACAATTTGGTCAATATCTCGCAAAGATGCAAAAAGATGCAGCTAATTTTTTTATACACTTTCGAAAAAATGTTCATTGAACACATTCCAATAAGTTTCAAGACCAACCATCACCAACCGCGTAACTTATGGCTTTTTTTGTGGGGTTTATGAATCGTTGCATGTACAAAAATGCACTCCACTTCGATAATTATTTACTAATTACCATATAAATAAACTGATCTGATACTGAGATATTTTAATTGTACTTACTTTCTGATGCAGAATCCATTTTTATGACACAGAAAACTGCACTTTGAGAATTTTTACGCTGCAGACAAAATTTAGCGATTTTTGAATCGTTGCGAGCTGCCGAAGTGACGCGCTACACGGTCGCACAATAAGTAATTTCCTCGCTCAGGTAGTGAACCCGGACCGGTATTAACGGTCGTTTCTAATGCTAGGGGTACCACTACAACGATTTAAAACGTTTCCATTTCAAAAAAAAATCTTCGTTTTTTTAATTTTGACCAGCTTTTTGGCGTTTCCGTTGCGGCGGTTCTTCTATAGGGTCATTTGGTCAATGACTTCCCACATACAAATAAAAAAATTGAGCTATTCATATTCAGTTTCAATGACCCTATAGAAGAACCGCCAGTGCTATCTGCTATGGAAGTAATTTTCCTTTAGTAGTTATTCTGACAACATTAAATGCGATTCATTACATCAATACAGTGCTGAAACCAGTGTTAATGCCATATCTTCAAGAACTGGTAAACCCCATTTTCCAGCAAGATAATGCGCGGCCACATAGAATTTCTGGATAATCTTAATACTGCTTCCATGGCCTTTAGGTCGCCGAACTTATCACCAATAGAACATGTGGGATATGATAGGAAGGAGGATTAATAATTTACAGCCACCCCCAAACGGTGTAGATGGTCTCCAACGACGGATTTTCGAAGCTTAGAATATTATACCACAGGCTAGCATTGATTCCCTTATTTCAGTGTTGCCAACTGGAGGGAAATTTCCCGTTTTGCGAGAATTTTTTAATGCAAGAGGGAAAAAGCTAGGTCAATACGGGAATTTTTAAAATCTATATTGCAAAATGTCAAATCGAAAAATGTAATTGAAAGAAATTTATCTATTGAAAAATGCCTAATATAAATTTTGTTTAAAATTCTAATCGGCACGCGACAGGCACGCGTTTTTCCACGACCGTGTATATCGATTTTCGGGGAATCCCATGCTTTGAGCCTTCGAGGAATTATTACGATTATTTTACTTATATACTTCATACTATTTATACTAATATATGTATTAGAGCATCGCAGGACGCAGCATAGGCCTGCGATGATAGGTATTTCTCATTTTTTTTTATTTTTTTTTTTTTTTTTGGAATTTAAGCTAAAAACATGAATAATAGTAGCGGTAGTGAATATAATGAGGGCTACGATAGTGCAGACAGTGAAAATAGCCCATGAGTGAAAAAAATTATTAGGTGGTTGGTTAGAAGATCCTAATTTTAAAAATTGGCTTAAAGTTGTGCCAAATAAGAATAAAAAATGTACGTACAAAGTGTGCAACCCAGAAATTTTTTGTGGCAAAAGTGAACTCACAAAACATGCAGCTGGTAAAAAGCATTAAAAAATATGGCTGCTATTAAGTCTAGTTCAATCATTTCATCATTTCTAACTCCTAGTATTACTGTAAAACACCAAAATGCTGTAAAAAATACTGAAATAAAATTAACTATCTCTTTTGCTGAACACGACATAGCTACTCATGTAGTTGATAATTTCGCACCATTACTTAAAGACATCTTTTAAGACTCGAAAATGTGCAAAGACATACAATTAGAAAGAACTAAATTACACCGAAATTATAAAAAATGTTAGAAAATACGAAACAAATTTGCTTGATACTGCTGATTGCAGTGCAGTAGAACTGTTTAAACATTTCAAAAACTGTTTTGCTAAATTCGAAATACCCATTACAACTATATGTTGGTGTAGCTTCGGATGAAGCAAATGTGATGATAGGAAAAAAATTCTTTTTTTACATTTAAAAGGTGAAGTTCCAGACGATGCATTTGTCATTCTGCAGCTGTGGTTGCCAGTGCTGGCGGCGCAGAACTACCATCATCGGTCGAAAACTTAATCAGAAGTATATCAACTTATAATATCTGGAAGTGCAAAAAAGTATGCATTTTACAGGAAATACAATAATTCATGCGATTAGAAAGTAGAAAAATCTTGAATTTAGCTACAACACGTTGACTTAGTCGTCATGCTTGCATTGAAAGAATTGTAGACAATTGGAACGCCATCAAACAATTTTTTACCCTGGCTGTATTTGAAGACAAATTAAAGTCAGCTGAAGATATTTTGAAAGAAATGGAAGATATGCGATCAAGGACTTATCTACTTTTTCTTAAATATGCTTTGAACTTTTTGAATAGTTTTAATGCATTATTTCAGTCAAGAAAAATTTTAATTCATAAGTTGTTTGATTCCTCAGAAAAATTGTTTAAACAAATGTGCAGTAACTTTTTAAAACCTGAAGTTTATTCTAAAGGCAATCTCAGTCTCAGTCAAATTAATGTAAAGCATCCAAATAATTTTGTAAAATTGGAAAATGTAAATTTGGGTGTTGAATGTCAAGAATTTATTAGGTATATGCTTCAAACCGAAAAAAATGATATTTTAAAAAAATTTTTAAAGTTTTATATAACTATTGCAACTCAGTTACAATCAAGGTTACCACTTAACACATTTTTTAGAAATTTAAAATTTTTAGACCTCGATATTGCATTTGATATTAATCGCGCTAAATTTAACGTAGACATAAAAGAAGTAGCAAAAATGTAGCCAAATCACATTGATTTTACAAAACTGCGTGGTGTGGCAAAATTTGCCAAACACATTTAATGAGTTTGAAACTTCAGATTTTAAAAATATGGCAATTGAAGAAATGTAGTAAAAATGTTAACGATGAATGCTTATTTCCTAATTTAAAAAAAATTAATAAACATAGTACTTTCATTACCTCATTCAAATGCTGAGGCACGGCCGACTCTAGAGTAGACGGCCGTGGCTGAGGCTTCTGAGAGAATATTTTCTTGTGTAACAGATAAAAAATCAGAACCGCGTAATCGCATAGGTGACGATAATTTAAATGTATGTGTGTGCTACGCAGTAGCCTTCAAAATAACAATTCAGACTGTACTAAATATTCAGTTACTGAGAACCAAATGAAATTGTAGAATTATAGAATGTATGATTTTAAAAATGAACAAAATTAAAATTGTTGTTACAATGTAGCTAAATATTTGTTTATTTTATAATTAGTTTTTATGTTAGAACTACGTTCGTTTTTTGTTTGACAATTTAATTTTTTTTATAATTTGTTTTTGCTATTTTTTTTAACATTTTCACTAAAAAAACTATTCTGTCAACAGGAGGGATTTTTTTTTAAAAGGGAATTTTTTAGGTAAGTGGAGGGGAAAAAGATTTCTGAATGGTTGGCAACACTGGCTTATTTCCAGTATGCCTAATCCGCTAGCTGAATGTGTAAGAAACAGAGAGGACCGACGCTTATTAATGTCTACGTAAATTATTTTAATTGCATCTTGTTGAAATTCCCATCAATTCTTAGTACGAATAAAATACATCATTCCTGATTTTTTTTTTTAATTCATCAAAGTTTACTGGGTATTCATTTACTTATGACGACCAATATACTTGATTATTTATTAACATATTTTCATTGTGCACTTGTAAAAAATATGTTTACTGTCAAAAATACCTATTATAGTAATACACGAGTAATATATAATTTAATTATTGTTTCAGATGGTTTTCCAACGTTTAGATCCTCATTTCCAGAGTGGTGTGACAGTTGCTCCGAGCTGCTGGACAGTTCCGGTGGAAATCATACAGCTGCAACAGGCCCAGATCCTTTACCTTTAATGGGGTTACGGTCTCTTCGTATTTCTGCTCCTCCTCTACATCGACCCCATCGGAGCTGTGATAGTCTATCTTCCACAGCTAATAGTTCAACAGACAGTTCCGATACGGATGACCGATGCGACAGTTCGTTAGGTAAATTATTTTCCAGTATACTATATTTCTGTACAATTATTTCATTTTGATTATTTTGATATAGTTTTTGAAAAAAATGTTGATGATCGCGTGCATGTTAGCGGTGAATATATTTTCTTCTCTTTCTTTTTAGAAAATTAAAGTTACTTGCAATAAATGAACTGCACTAATTTTTCAGAGAAAATGATAAATTTAGCTGGCCGGGTTATTTTTTTATTTATCAGTATTACATAAAGTAAGTCTGGCTGCCTGGTACACTCCCAAAACCATCCAACCAACCATTACATAAACAATTATTTCTTTTCCCTCAACTACTACATTATTTAAAAGGAAACATTCAAAGAATCAATATTTTATTTATTTAATTATGCTATTTATTTACTGTACAAGGGAACCGAAGAGGAAAAGAATTCACAGTAGCTAATACTAATATTAAATATAAAATACAGTATAGTGCACATTTCACTTATTAACGACCTACTTAAACTGAAGAACTAACAAACAAAAGTTTTTGAAAAAAACTTAATCTAAAAAATGAATTAACTATTAGAATAGACATTAGTGACATATCCAGGTTCAGGAAACTAGTCCGGAGTCCAGAACCGGTAACTACTACTAACTGCCTCATATGGTTGACAGAAGGACATACTTAGACGAATAAAAGCAAAAGTATAAAATGAATAATAAAACACATACAATATACTATTCAGAATGACTGAAGTCTGCCATCGCACATGGCCACTATTAATATTCGTTATGAATTCGTGGCTGTTAAATGTGAGCGATTTTGTCTGTATCTATATATTATGTTCATACAAGGAACGTGAACGCTCCAAATCTATCGAGGTTATTGGTGCAAATTCTAAATGGGCAGGCACTGATAAACCGCGCAGATAATTTTCACGAGGTTTACACATTGTTTTGTATCCCAGGTTCCTATGTAAAACATTTTTTAGTTTATTGTTCATAGCCCGAATTTTGCTCTCTGATAGATACAAAGCCTTTTGAACACTTAATATTCTTAGTATAATTAACAGCCTTATTACACCGAGAGTCAGTTGTTTCATCCACTGTCGCCCACAAAAATTTATTTCGTGTATCCTCTATAATATTCCCTAAAACATCTTTATACGCATTTGATAGATATGTTTTACGCAATGTATGGATACTAGGTAAAGCAAAATCTGGTACGTATTTTGCAATGAAACTTCCAAACTCAGCATTTTCGACTACGTTCTAAGACAGACTGCAAACAAAAAATTACACACAAATCATAAAAAAATTAGTCATGTTACTGTACTGGCAATATTCTGTCGATAGATAGCTGAATTTATATGTCTTTCACAATCACGGCGTGTATGAAATACGTATCTGTTGTAAATTCATCATAGTTTTCAATCATGTCTTGTAGTTTATGCACGAACGGTAATAACGGTGCCATTATTAAAAGCCACCACGCACCCGCACTTGGTTTCATTTTCCCGAAATAACTGAACTGGGGACACCACCGGTTAAGCTGCCAAGCTGCATATAATTGTACATGGGAGAGTCCCGGTTACCCGCAGAGTCCTTTCTACTCGATATGATTGTACTAATTGCATATATTACACGTATAAACACCACATCAATTTTTATGTGGTGTTTATTATTATTTATATTTGTTTTATAAATACCGACTCTGAAAAATAGAATACTTTTCCGGTCCCTGGATATTACTTTTATATTTATAAAGAGGAATATTAAATATTTATATATCGACAAGTTTGTTAATATTGTTAAAATATCTATGTATGGTATGAGTAGGTGAATTGAAATTACTATTTTAGAACTGAATGTTAAATAAAAAATTCTGCCTGTTATAGGCGGTACAAAGATATAATCAAACCTAAATGATTAGAATCAATATAACCATTAACGACTGGATACAAGAAATTACAAATCCAAAAATAGGCTATGTTCCTCCAGTCTTAGTAATTTATAATGATGTAACAAATCTTTATTTAATCTGTAATATTTTGTATGAATTTAATATGGACAAATTAAATTATATTGATATATTTTACATATTTTAATTGACACCGAACCAGTGTAAAAAAAGATATTAATATATTAATACTAGCTGACCCGGCAAACGTTGTTTTGCCATGTATATTATTATAAAAAATAAAAAAAAATTAGGGGTGGACCACCCTTAACATTTAGGGGGATGAAAAATAGATGTCCGATTCGCAGACCTAACCGATATGCACACAAAATTTCACGAAAATCGGTCGAGCCATTTCGGAGGAGTTTAATTACAAATACCGTGACACGAGAATTTTATATATTAGATTTTCAAAACCCTTTGTGATTCACAGAATGATTCGTAATGCTATAAAAGGTTTTTTGACAATCTTGTCAATGTGGACCTTAGAAATTATTTTATTGTTTGAAGTTACAACAGTCTTTAATTCTAGAAACTATAAATTAACTATTTGGGTATTACGTAAGCATATTTACAAACTTTCAAATATGACAACATTGATAACGACAAACTACCTATAATTGCCTATATTTTACATTGTCATTCTTATCTGAATACGCCAGTGAACGAGTTTTAGGTAGACACTAAATTAAATACAACACTTCAAATACATTTAATTGCAAAAAACTATTAAAACAACTACCTCTCCTAACTGCATGCAAGAAGATATTGAATTAGATAATAGTACTCATACTAGTAACTAGTAGCAATAGAAGCAAATAAATATTGAAATTAAGAAATTTTTTAATTACCGAAAAGAAAATGGACATTAAGCAGTTACAATACATTATTATTATTTTTTTCTAGAGTTGCATAATAATGTTAGATTTTTTGAAATACATAAAAAAATGGTTAGATTTTATGATGAATGCCATTGTGGTTATTAAAGTTAAAATCAAACTATCAATTTACATGCCAAAATATTGTTCTGTGTAACAATGATGACACATTTTGAATTACGTAATTAAAATATTTTTTTAAATATGTTATATGTTCGTGCTTTTTTGAAGAATGAAAGAACTTTGTTAATGATAAAAAGGTTTTTAGTTTTTGTATCGTAAGTTTTGAATCATTTCTTAAATATCAATTTTCTTTTTGGTAAGTCAATATTTTTTTTAATCAATATTTTTTTACTTCTAATACTTCTACCTAGTACCATTATTTAATCCAATATCTTCTTGCATGCAGTTAGGAGAATTGTTTTAATAGTTTCTGCGATAAATATTTATGCACCAAGGGAATAAAGTGAGTGTTTTAGTCCCGGCATGAATAGCGAAACATTAAAGTGATTAAAACACACTTTACTCCAGAGGTGCATACAACATTTTTGCACGAACGGGCACAATTTTTATGGCAAAAAAAATGAAATGTAAAACTAAAGAATAATAATTGGCCACGAAGGTTTTGTAATTTATTTCAAATTTATCTAGGTATCCTTATACTAATTGTCGGTTTGACATTATTTTTTATTTATTTGAAAATTACTGTATTAATATTAATTTTAATTTGAAATAAGTTTGAAATAAACATTTTATGGTTTATAGATATGTTTGATTCTTAATATTTTTGTTCTTTCTACCATTTCAAGTTTGACAATAAAAATGTTGACGTTGCGGTATGTTTGTACTCTTCTTTTGTTTCCATGACGACTTTAAGTCTCATGAGAATAAACGGTTGTTTTATTCCTTGTTTTGGGGCAGTAAAATATTGTTTTATTCCGGTTCGTGCAAAAATGTATCTAAGGTGTTGTATTTAATTTGTTGTCCACCTAAAACTTTTATACTAGCGTATTCAGATAAGAATGACAGGGTAAAATATAGGAAATTATAGGTAGTTTATTGTTTTCGTATTAAATTTTAGGGAATGCTTACATTAATACCCCAATAATTATATATTTTTTCTAGAATTACAAAGCAAATAAATGTCAGAATTTTAAAAGGTCTCTTATCAGAAACTTTTTTAATTAACTTGAATCTGTTTCTATTATAAATATTTAAAATTATATCCTTATTTTTTTGTAAAAGTGATGAGAAAACATGGTTTAACATAAATGGTTACTCTTGGAGAATATATCATATCTGTAAATATCAGTTTGAAAATTAGTTACATTGCAAACACTTAATCGGTTTATATATTTTTTTTGCACCAACGGGAATATAATCGTATTTCATTGTCTCAAGACAGGGACTAAAACAAACGTTTATTCCCTTGGAATTTAAAGTTGCCATGGAAATCGATGAACAATTCAAACATAACGTCAAAATTGTTATTATATCAAACTTTTCATAATAGAAAAAACAAGATATTAAGAAGCAAACATAAGCCGTAAAATGTAATTTTATTTCAAATTAAAATTAATGTTAATAATGGAATTTTCACAATTCGTAATATTTGGTAATTATTAATGTTTAATAATTTAAATGTCAAACAGAAATAAATAAAAAATAATAGATTAATTTTTGCAATAAAAATTGTGCTCGTTCTTGCAAGTAATGTTGTATGCACCTCGAGAGTAAAATGTGTTTTACTCCCTAAACACTTGTTAAGTTATTTGAACAGTACCCTATACTTATATATACATGCAAGTATAATATTACATATTGTGTTCCAAAAATATTTACGTTAATATATGTACTCAAAAGTTTAATTTTTTTAAGCCGATTCGTATGAGTTTATCTTTCACTGCTTTAACACATCACCAACTATTTTAGTATTGCCAATAGTTTCTGAGAAAAAAACAGAACTCATCATATTATTTTAGTAGACAAGACTTTCAGGATGAATCGTGTTCTATAAAAAAATGTATCATGACACATGGAATGTAATAAAAAATAATATCAGAACTTATTGAATCATTTTCCAGTAGCTAAGAGAAAATAATATATAAATGAACGATTTGGCAGTTCCATTGATTACATCTGAATAATTTATTTTCAGTTCCCTAGCGAGGAAAAAGCAAAAAAATATTTTTTTAATGGAAATTATTACATTTAAGTTGTTGAGTGCTGAGAACGGAAACTGCTTTATTAAACCTGCCCTGTCTCTGGATCTCAATTTATTTACGTATGTACATAATATGCATATAGCATGTTTGCAAAAAGGATTTCGTACATCCGTTTTATACAGCGTTTGTCAAAAGTATGGAAACAAGTTATTTTCATCATGGTTTCCCCAAATCCATGACTTGCAAGTTAGGTTAGTTTAAATTCTAAACTACTCAAAAATGTAAGTGGTAATTAGAGCAATCTCAAACATTAGATAATTTATAAATCTTGATCGTTTTAATGCACTTTGTATCTGCTTATAGCAAATTTCATTAGCTTACAGGTCAATCAAATCAGATTTGTCTGGATTATGAAAAAATATTTGTCCTTTTTTTGTGGATATCTTTTTTTATTGTTGTGAAGGGTCTCTCAGTGATCGTCACTTTTGAAAAAATTATTTGAATTGAGGATAAGTTATCTCTCTATAAATTAAGTTCTCAATGGATAATTCTGTTTCACTGAATCCTTTGTGTTCTACAGAGTATTCAAGTTAGAGCACATATTGAAAATCGACAAATGCATGATTTGCAATGAAATTTATTAGAATTTCTCATTAATGTCAAGTAATGGCTAGACAGAATTAATAATTATATAATAACCATAAATTTGGTATTGCGAAACTAGTTTTATCGAAGAAAAACGTACTATATTAAATAAAAACGTAATAGATTCTTTTACAGTTGCAGTACACTGTGGCAAGTCTGGGAATTTATGTACATAGATATATACCCGCACTCTGTGGGTCAACTGTGAATAATTTGACGGTACACGATTATATTTCACACATGATATAAATGTTGATAGCTGATATATACATATATAATTTTCCCTCCATTTAAGCGCATGATCAAATTTAACCTTAAATTTCAGTAAAAGTTTCAAATGTCAACAGATTTCTCAAACTCATTGTAAAAAAAATCTAAAACTTATCTGATCTAATCAAATAATAAATATTAAATAGTAATAAAATGCTACGGAAACCGGAAACCAAATTTGGTATGAAAATACTATAAGAAATAATCAAAGGGAAAACACGTACATGAAGTTTGTGTATATTATAAAAAAATATTTATAGCTAATCCTAAAAGAATGGAAAATCTCTTACCTACTTGTTCAAGAGCACCAGCTAAGATTAAAAAATCTATTCTCTTATGAAAGCAAAATAAAGAAAATCAGCTAAGGTAAAGAGAGAGATGAAAAAAATTACGATGGATGAAAGTACGAGTGAGGGCATTGGCATACTTATACAGTATTGGAAAAAGTTTACTTAGAGTGCCTGCTTTGTGTGTGTGCATAAAGGATAAAAATAGCAAAGTCATGTATGCGACAGAAAAAGACTGTGTATCATTGTTGCCTTTTTCTGCGTTATTGTGTTTACGAAGTAACGAGGGTACTTCTCCGTCTCATCGTTTCCCTTCCACATGTGATCCGGTACGCCTCCAGTCCTCAGTCATCACATCCCTTCCACATCTGATCCCTTCCCTTTCTGCACTAGGTTTATTGCAGATAGAACAAACAACAGTGTTGCCAGATGCCTGGTAATTACCAAAATCTACAATTTGGAATTTTAATTGGTAGTTGTTAATGGAGCCTCTAATAATAGCATAATCTGCGATAATTTTTTGGGAATGTCACTTTTTTTATAAAGTTATTTACACCTTGAGAAATAACTAAAATCGTTTCATGTAAAGTGCATAATATGCCATGAATACTATTCCATTTTACTAACTGCGATGAACATTTGGCGACATCTAGTTAGTAGTAGGGCAGCATACGAGATTTTGTTCATGCAGCTACGCTCATTTATTTTATAATTATGCTACACTGCACGAAAAATGAGAGCTGCTTTGCTTTCTGCAATGAGTGCAGACTGCATGCAGTGCTACATGTGGACGCATTTTTTCAAAGGTTAACGCAATTTAATCAAAACCTAAAAGATCAAACCTATAACCAAAAATCAATTAATGATGCAAATGATCAAGTGGTATTACGGCGGTAATACTGCTGAGGGAGTTATCGGGCGATTCATTTTTACATTTGAAAACAGTCCTGCCCCGACGGTTCAAACTGTATTAAACATCATTCATAAGTTTGAGTCTGTGGGATGTGCGACAAATTGCAGAAAATGTAGTCATTTAAATGACAAAAACGAGCCTACAGTTTACTTAAGGGAAGATCGGGAAAAGCGGGAAACTAATGTCTGTGGTTTCGCCGAGGTAAATGCACCTTGTTCGAGTAGACAAATCTCGCAAAAAGTTGGTGTACAAGAGCGAACAGTGCAGAATATTCTGAAAGGAAATAAGTACCACTGCTGGTTTTACAAAAATGGTTTTTTGTAAAACCATGGTGGAAAAGGCTAATGAAAACGAAAATGTCATCAAGAATATTTTATTCACTGATGAAACATCTTTTTCCATACATGGCCGGCATAATCCTTCTGTAGTTCGATATTGATCCAGGGAAAATAAATATTTGAGTGTGCCATTACGTACTCAATATCCACAAAAAGTAAATGTTTGGGCCGGCGTTTTAGGTGATCATAACATTGGTCCTATTTTCATTGACGGTAACTTAAATGCCGTCAAATATTTAAACCTTTTGCAGAATCAGATTATTCCCGCTGTTCAAGCTCTTGATGACAACTTCGCGGAGATTTGGTACCAGCAAGACGGCTGTCCTGCTCATAATGCAAGAAGGGTGCAAGAGTTTTTAGACAACACTTTTCCCTATCGTCTTATAAGTGGAAGATGTACAATAAAATGGCCACCAAGATCCCCCAACTTGACGCCTAATGATTTTTTTTTTGTGGGGATATGCAACATCGCAAATTATAAACATGAACACGAGCGAACGCGTGGCTTGAAGAGTTACGTGCTAAAATTGCCACCCTACAGAGTATGACTTCTGACATGCTTTTAAATGTCAGGAACAAATTTTATCACCGTATTGCCAGGCGCAACAGGGCGACATTTTTGAGTCCCTTATAAAATAACATTTAGAAAAAAATTGTTTTGTTTCATTTTTAATACGTTTTTTAAATCTATTTCATTTTAGAATTTTTTATTTTATTTTCGTTACAATATTTGTTAATTTATTTTTATTTAATAGTAGAATGCCAGTTTACTTTTAGGCAGAATTGACAAAAATTACTCAAAGAATTGCCACTGAGTTATTTTTATGCATTTTAAAAACAATTATGTATCAAATAACTAGAAATTCTCGAAATAAACAGGGATACGTAATTATTTACAGAAATGACAGCTATACCCCACAACATTTTTAAATTTACTAACCAAAACATTACCAGCAGTCATGATACAATCATGACCAACAGTGTCATCGGCTACCTGATCCAATGAAGGACGGGCCATCGCAGCGCATGACCTAAAGATGAATAATTTATTGGCAGTACTTGCCCCGCTACTAATTACGCATACCAATAGTCGTGCTCGCAACTTCATGGTTTTTGGGGGCTTTAGGAGAATTTCCACCAAGTGGCCAATTCACTATCTCTGTCTTTGTTTTTCTTATTAGTTTTAGATAAAGAGAATATTTGCAAATCGCTAGAATTTTCCTAAACACCTAATATCTGTACAATAAACTGTGTGTGGAAAGAAGGTATATGATAGGGCGTTCCCTCTTTACTTCACAAAGACAACGTACAATGAGGCAACATTGATACATAATTCTTTTTCTCTCCCATGCACGACTGCAATTTTTATCCTTTATGCACACACACAAAGCAGGCACTCTAAGTAAACATTTTCCAATACTGTATATAATGAAACTGATGAGGAAATGACAGAAAATTGCGAAGATATGGCGGACCTCGATAATGAACTATATAGAAGTAGATGGATATATTAATGAAAAAAATGACCAATATGGGTCTTCTTCTAATGAAAATAATGAGCAAACCAGAAACAAACACAAACCATGAAAAATGAGCAAAATATGGAACTGACAATTTTTAAAAATATAACAACAGATAATGAGGAAAAAGAAAAAGAAGCGACAGTAAGCAATAACAGCGAGAATTAAAAAAAACATTGTTAATGTGTCAGAAAAATTATTTGTACTAAAGAACCTTGCTATAAAAAAAAAACGGATTAGTTTGTTGATTATCGATATTTTGATTTTATATTATATCATAATAATTTATTTTTTCATGTTGAAAGTTGGAATAATTTTCAGGTTTCACACGAGTTGTTTATCATTTTTAATCTGTTTTTATTAAGGTATTATTATAAAAGTTTTGTCTCTTTTCTAATTTGTTCATGGTGTTTTAAATAAATGTCAAGAATATTTTAGATTTTTTTCATTTTGTTTTATAATTTTATATTAATAACAATTTAAGGACCTGCATTATTTTATTTTACAAAATTTTACAAAAATCAATATAATAATAAATTTAAAACCCATTAAATTACACATTATTAGGATTAGGAGATGCAAAGTAATAAATAGAATACGTAAACAAAATTTGGAGTCAAAATAAAAAAAATAGACATTATAAATTGGTTAATACCTGTATTTGGTGTCCAAATAATGGGGAAGTTGTAAACAACACAAAAGACTAATTTTGATAAAGTTTGTTTTTAGGAAAATCATCTGATATGTATCAAATGATATTTATCATTCAAAAATAAATAGCATGAACATCACTATACTTTTATTTTTGTAGGTAACCTGTAGTGAAAAATACTGTTAGTATGTTAGTTTAGTGTTACATTCCCCAATACCTCCAGTCCTCTTCGAGTGAGTGTTTATAATAAATTGACTTTATCAACTTTGGATATTATGAAATTCGCTAAAAAAATTACAAGGTAAGATATATTGTGTCGTACATGCATGAACATATTTACGCGTTGACACGTAACCTATAGCCAATCCTGATTTTGACTTCATCAATCCGAGCTGTAATCATGACCATCATTATTTCATTAAATTGTAAACGACTATCATACTCACAGAACAGATATCATACTCGTGACTCATGGTGACTTGTATCCATGTTTTTGACTAGATATTTTTTAAAGCGATTGGTGGAAAGTAGTGTTAATTGACGAATTTTTCCTTCAGTTTTTGGCGGATTTCTGATTATTTGTTCATTGGATGTTAAAACACTGTACATTTACGGAAAACAGTTGACTGCCCTGGAAATATTGTTACGTACTTCAAAATAAAAGTTACAGTAATACAAGAGCAAAGATATTTTGTAAAATACCTCAAAATGTGTGACATAATGTTTCAAATAGAAAATGTAATTGTATGAGCAAAATATTTTATATTTTTAACTAATGCAGATCCCAAGATAACAATAAATTTTATTCAGGATAGAATAAACTAAAAATATTGCAACAGGTGCAAGTGCACACTATATACCAATATAATATGATACTGTGTTAATGGTGAGTCAAATTATAAAAATAGACATGCAATTGTAACATTGTAAGATTTTATTAAGAATAGAGCTGGGCATAAATTTGCTCATTCACGTTTGACACATTTGTGGTTTATAACATTTTTTACTTTATATTTTTATTATACGGAAAACAGCAATGATTTTGATAATACCCCAGGAAAAAACATTTGCCCAAGTAACAGAGTTTCCATGCTTCTTTTCGACAAATGCCTCCTTCATTGTGTAAACAAACTTAATTAGAAAATGTACGTTCAACATCCACGGAAAATTTCTATAGAATATTTGTTGGAAACTAGCAGCACCCATCGGCACAAGCGTTCTGATTTACTTGTATAGTTTCACATTTACAGTTTGCAATATTTTAATGGCAAGTATAGTAGGAGAAACCACTTTAGTGGAGGGACGTGCGGGATAAGACGCTACAGAACGCAGAGCCGGATTTATCTGTATTGCTCGCTCGTTTACTTTTTCAATGTAGGTTTTTGTGCTCAGTTTAGCTAGCAACAATTTAACAATTGTAGAAAAAAGCAAACTTGAAATAAAAGCATTGAATTTAAAGTATTGACTACACATATAGTAGTTACAGTATTCAAGTTCGCTTAATATAAATTATTACTACCTAGCAAAAACCGCGAGGAGGTATACCACGAAGGGATGGATATGGAATATTAGTATAGAATAAAGAAATTATTTAAAAAGTAACAAGAAACCTTTAAAAACAAAAAATATACTCTCAAAATAGTAACAGAAACAAATATTTTTCTCAATAAGTAAACTAAAAATAAATTCTAATAGTTATTACTAGAATAAAAACACAAAGATGTATTTTTGTCAAAATGAAAAAAATAATAGTAGGTATTAATAAATAATAACATCCCGAAAAAAGAATATTTTTCAAGCACTGAACTACGAAAGCACAAAACCGGAAATAAATAATACAGTTGATATCACAAAATTTACTTCTTTACTTCACATCACTTCACACATCGCTTCTTCCTCTGAATCCTCGCCCTTCTCACCCTCTTCATAATTTTCAGATGAACTACTATACTTGTTCAAATTTATAATAAATTTATTTCCACGGTTTAAATGACATTCAGCAATTTTTAAATAATCATCCTCAATTGTAATTACTTTCCTAAGTCTTTTTTCCCAATCTTCCTTGTTAGTTTTCGACACTTCATTTTGAATTAACTCGACGACTTTTTTTTATCGAATTTCGGAAAGTATTTCGTTTTCTGACATTTTTCTTCAATTTACACCAAATTAATTTAATCGGGTTGAAAATACAGAAATATGGCGGTAATCTCAACACTTTGTGGTCATATCTCTCCGCTAGAGTGGCTATTCTATACTTCATCTCATAACACCGGCACACAAAAAAAAAGTTGTTTGTACATTTGACGCCACCTACCTCCCGACATGTATTTCGACCCGCTGAATCCGAATTTGAAGTCAGTTTGGACCGTACACCCTCAAATATCGAGTAAATTGAAAAACCGTAAAAAATAGCGAAAATTGGGTAATTCGGTAATAAAAAAAATTTTGTGTATCTAATCCAAGCCTAATTTTTATGTATTTCGATCCGCTGAATACGAATCTAAAGCATATTTAGACCATAAGCCGTTTTAAATCTAAGTAAATTGTAAAAAACCCTCGAAAATTGCTAAAAATGGCAAAAAATTGTGAATATGTTGATGAAAAAAATTTTGTAGACCCGGATCGAAGAGGATTTTTATGTAATTTGATCTGCTGAATCCGAATCTGAAATATATTTGGCCCATTAATCCCTCAAAATCTCAAAAAATCGCAAAAAACCGATAAAATAGCAAAAAATTGCAGTTGAAAATATTGAAAAAAAATCTATGAAACACGGTTAAATACGTTTCTTGTATTTTTTTTATGCATAAAATACAAGTTTAGAATCTGAAAATGTGAAAAATTGTAAAATCTATAAAAAATGACGTATAAACAGAATGAAAATTTTTTTCATCAACATAATCACAATTTTTTGCCATTTTTAGCAATTTTCGAGGGTTTTTTACAATTTACTTAGATTTAAAACGGCTTATGGTCTAAATATACTTTAGATTCGTATTCAGCGGATCGAAATACATAAAAATTAGGCTTGGTTTAGATCCACAAATTTTTTTTTGTACCGAAACCCAATTTTCGCTATTTTTTACGGTTTTTCAATTTACTCGATATTTGGGGGGTGTACGGTCCAAACCATAGACATATAATAAAGAGATGTCTATGGTCCAAACTGACTTCAAATTCGGATTCAGCGGGTCGAAATACATGTCGGGAGGTAAGTGGCGTCAAATGTAAAAACAACTTTTTTTTGTGTGCCGGTGTAATTTTTCGTTTGCAGGACTTCCAAGAGTTGTGCTTTATTATAATTTTCCTCATAATAGAGATCATGTTCCATTAAAAAAAAGTTTTAACTCCAGCTTAGTAGAACTTTTGTTAGGAATTTTATACAGTTGTCTCAAATGGTACTTCGCATTGTCAAGAATAATAATGCTATTTGGTTTTAATTTTGGAATTAGGGAATTTTCAAACCATTCCTCAACTATTTCTCCCTCCATGTTTTTGTGGTAATCCACGTTACAGTTTTCCATGTTTTTTTCAGCACAATTTCAATGCATTATCAACCCATCCATCAACTGATCCACAGTGTAATTTAGTCAACCAAGTCCTTTTATTAAGGGCAATGAGATTGGTTTACATTTCCTAGATCCATCAGTCCATCCTTTTTTTACGGTTTTAAGAGTATCATACCAAGTTTCATCTAGATAATAAATTGGTCTAGTTTCCTTTCCGAGTTCTTTTATCTCTTCTAGATATGAATTTCGCCAATCCACTATTCGGCTGGTTTTCATAATCGTCGTGCGTTTATTAATAGTTTGAAATTTAAATCCATTTTTTCTTAACCATGTTCCTAGAGTTCTTTTGGTATATTTTCGATGATAATCCACTTCTATTAGTTTTCTGTCTACTACGTCAATAGTTGGGATTTCATTTTTCTGATACGGCGTCATAGACTAAAGTTCTTAAAAGTCTTACTAACGGTGGGTCCAAAGTTTTCGATTGACTGGTGTCGGATCGTTGTTTTCTTGGGAGAGCACCTTCTTTCACCAGTTTGAGTATTGTGGGACGGGGAACGTTAGTCAGAGATCACCTAGTACATCTAAATTATAGAAATTAGGGTCATAAGCTCGTCACTTCATTAAAGCAAATTTGTTTCGCTTGCTCGTTCAAATGTAGCCGATTTTTTCTTACTGAAGACACTGATAAATTTTGATTTTTGATTACTGTAATCACTATCACTTTCATTTTTACATTAAGTATTTTCAAAAACACACCAGCAAATAAAGAGATAAAATAATTATTACTTATAATTACACTTACCATATATTACACAACTCACAGCAACACGATAACATTCTTAAATTATTTTCAAAAACACACCAGCAAATAAACAGATATAAAATAATTATGCCAAACAAATCGGTAACAAAACTAAGTGCGGACCTGAAGTATTACATAATGTAAGTGAAACTTCGCCTCGGTCGCGTGCCAATAAAAACAACAATCATCTTTCTCGCTTTATTGTAAGTGGTGTAAAAGACGAAAGATGTCATGTGTTAGACATTTCCCGCCCTCATGTCGCGTTTTACCCCGCACGTCCCGTCAATAAACCGATTTCTCTAACTATAAATAGGGTGACGACGGTTGATCTGGTTGTAATATGACCACTACATTTGTCACGTTATATCCTTGTACATCTGTTATTTCATCAAGTGTTAACCATATTATTTTTATTATACTTTACTACATGTTGAAGTTTATTTATAATTAATTGTTTATTACGATGTAATTTGCGACTCGCAGGTAACTAACGTGTGAAATACTTTTTCCAAAATAGACGAAATGGTTGTTTGTCGAGCACCTATATTGCAATGTTATGGACTGAACATAAATGTATAAGAAACTCTATTATTTTTCCAAGTTCTGCCTTCTGGTGATGGTTTTGCATTATAATTTACCTATAGTATAATAATCATTTGTTGTTAATGACAACTGCTGTATTAATATCAAAATATTTGGTATATGAAATTATGAATTTTTAAATTGTGTATACTTACTCAGTATTCTAAATTAAAAATAACTACTCTAAATGGTCGCTGATTAAATGATTGGGTTACAACGGATTACTTCAGGAGCGGATTAGGAAGAAACAAATTGTTGGTGAAATATTCTTGACGGGCCCAATAATAATAATAAACGCCAAGTTTTATTATCGTTAAAATAATATGTTAAAACGAATTCTATAAATATATTTCAATGAACGAATACAATACTGGTAGAAAAGAATGATACTTGAAAAATAAGTAGTTGCACCCAAACGCATGTTAAATTAACGATTGCATAAACAGGTGGAAATTATTGTTACATTGAATATAACTAATTAAATTAAATTAGTAAACAAAGTGTTTACTTTATCTCAAACTGCAAACAGGTTTTCGCATTCATAATTCATCATTGTGAATCGATAGAATGAAGTCAAAATTTTATTACTTTTAACGTTCTAGTTATTATTATTTGTTTGTTTTTAATTACTTAATTATGCCTTATATAATACATATAAATAATTTTCAAGAGAAAAACAAATTGTTGCTGACGTTTCAGTAAAAAAGTACTCGATCAACGATAATGATAATAATGATAAAAATGTGGCAATAAAAGAGATTAGATAAAAGTAATTCGTATATTAAGTATCTAATGGGAATTACTTACATGTTCGTTCGTTTCATGAAATAAAATATTCATTACTTTTTATATTCATCCTCGGGGACGAAAATGTAGCTCTGCTACGTAGCACATAGAGCTTTTATTATATGTAATTTTATTATTTTCCTTTATATAGTAATAATTGGGGACCGCATCTCAGGTAGTCATTTTGCGAATATCAGGATCAACGTGTGTGAACACATCAATATTTTCATGTATAAAAATGATATACGATACAAAATAGACAATATCTTACCCTATACTACTGGCGATTATATCTGCCACTGAATGATACTAAAAGAGTTAGAAAAATGGAGATGCAATTTCATCATACGAAATGAAAATAAAAAAATAAGGCGGGTCCTGTTAGTTTCTTACCTACTACTTAAGAAAGTACTGCTGCTTTTGATATACTCAGTGTGTATTATATAATTTAGAATTTCACTACATCGAATGCTACATTTGCAATTCGCAAGAAAAATAATGTATTTCACGAAATAACTTAATATATTAAACAGCTCTTGCCTGATTTTAAATAACAAAAATGAGATCGATATTTCAAGTAGAAATATAGAGATATGACATTATTGGTACCAACTAAAATCTTCGTAAATGGTCATTTTGTGTAGTAAATAGCTGGGTTTGATTACGAGAAGGTAATCATTTTATCACAAGTTACTTCATTAATAGTGCAAAACGTTTTTCTAACCGTAGTAACGACCACTAATTTGTTTTTTAATTTCTGACGAATCAGTGAAATGTGTACTTTGTAACCGCACACTTGTCTCGTCCATTCAGCCCAACCAGCCGCAACGGGCCATTGTCGCGGCCCCATTTAACCCGACCGCGCCTTACCGGTAAATTTCCCCGCATCCCTTTGGGCCAATCCGTCCCTGGATTACTCTACTAAGAAAAAAAACAAATTTATTTATCTAATAATTAAGAATATTATGCTTTTATTAAAATGTATAGTTTTGTTAACATGGAAAATAATTAATTAATTGTAAACTGCGATTTTATAAAACCTCGTCTCGTGTAGTTCGTATAATCATGGGTGTCGTCTGCAAAATATCCAAGGGACACGTTTTTTTTTTTGAAATGCGTCTGAATGTTATTTCGCAGTGAATACTAGAAAATATGTTTTTCTTTTGTAGAATGGAAAAGCTAATCTGAAAAATATGTAATATAAAAATATGTTTGCATTGTTGCAGTGTATCGGCATTGGCAATTGATTTAACTGCTAAGAAAGCGTATACTGTTTTTTTCTTATGGAGGATGGCGTCGAGGGAGACACTTTTACAGTGTACCCAATAAATATAAAATAATTATTTTATTGCCTATCCTTCGTACGCGTCGGTTTATTCCTTTATCAATGCCCAGCATTGATGCTTTTAATACTTAATAATAAGAATTCTCTTATATCTTGGAGAAGAGGTAGGTGTCTACGATCTTCCATGAGTTAAGAAAGACTATCTATCCATCCCTAGCTACTCTATCTATAGAACATGAAATGTGTGAAGCAATCAATTTGAGCAATGTTATTAAAAAAAATCTGAAACCAAGGTGCGGAAAGTGCTCTTTTAATAAACTACTTTATTTTTGAAAAACCTTTAAAAACTTTTAGTTTATTAAACACTTTTACGACTCGTCGACCATTGATAAGTTTATCTCCCGGAATCTGTTACTTAGCGGAAATAAGCCGATATCAAATGTGATTTAAAAAAAAATAGCTAATTTCTCAAGTTATAGCAATAATAGTGTCTTGTTCTAGTAAAAAAAAATATTTTTTTTACCGATAACAAGTGTTACAGTGCCATCTAAAACTACTAATTACGATTAAGAAAACAACTACAACAATACGTGTGCAGTTTTTTGAAGTGGTGCTAATGCAACATGGCAATATTTTTTTAAACAATTTATGTCCGATGGAAGAAACTTCATATTGTCATTTTCATTATAAACACTTTTACGATTCTACGAGAACATCTTCCATCTATATGATGTAAAGTACCTACCTAGTTAATTAAGTTTTTAAGAATGTATTTATTGTATTTTTGTCAGTTTTACTTTTTATGTCTATCAATTTTTAATCAAGATAACATTAAATAGAGTGGCAAAGTAGAGATACGATAGATATATTTAGAGCGGCAAGCACCCTAGTGGGGACTCTGTATAATACGGTCTTACCCAAACCATACGAATCGCTGCTCTGCCACTTTTTTATAGCTGATGGCAATAAACTTTGATTTAAAATCAAAGGTGCCGAATTGATACTTAAATAGAGAATTTTATTGTAGATACTTTGTATATGGTGCAACACCCCCGTCCAGTTGCTGGCATAACACAGTTAGCTGGGGGTTGTACTTATTGACCGGTAGCTCAGTTAGCAGGTCGTGAATAAGGGCTTAGATTAATTTATGTTCTCACCAAAATCTAGGTTGGGCGCCAGGACTTTTGCAAATATCAAATAATGAAAAGTTTTCTTTAAAAAGTAAAGATAACGTTAATACTCGAATTCTGTTGGGAAGGAAGTCGAATAAAAAAGATATTATTTAATAAAAAGTGTAATAAACTTGTAGGAATATATACAAAAATATACATAGGCTAAGTTTAAAAAAACCTAGTTTTTGTTGAAGACCAAGAAATAAACAAAAAAAAAAATGACTGATCTCTTACAAAAATTCTTCTGACCAAATATAAATGTTCACTGGGAACGAAGATCTTACGTAACTTCAAATGGGTTAGTCCAGCGAAGAATCCACCAACGGCTAAGCTCTTAATGGGTCGGTGTCAGTTTGATTCAACACTGTTAGTACTGCAGTTACCCTTGAGATGAAATGTCAGTTGTATAAAATATCGTTTTCCTGCTCCACCAAGTATGTAATGATCAGTTCGATCCACCTGTTGTCCTCTTCTCTTGGTCCAGGTATTTACATAAAAAAGGAAGAGTTTTATGAGATCAATAGGCAAAAAACAAAGTAAAAAGCTGTGACGTTTGAATTGTCCAGCTACGTAGACAAAATATGAGAGTTAACACAAATTTACAGAGTAAATTGCAAACTAAACAAACTAGGATCAGTATCCCACAATATTTTAGGAAGTTGAAGACCAACTAACTTAAGTATCAATAAAAGTTACGTTAAATAGAAAAAAATACTAGTCCAACAAATAAACTAGGTTTAATATATGATAATAAACAAAATGAAATAGGTATTCACTATATTTTAAGATATTTTTTACTAAAAGAAGGTAATCTTCAAGAAAATTGAATTTAGAATGTCTGTATACAGACAGACAAGTAGAAAGATAACATAAATAAATATTTGCTAAATATAAAACAATATGATAATTTTCAAACGTTAAGATAACTAGGCAGGTATCTTTGTCAGAGAACTAGGCAAGGCTCCACTAGAGCAGCGTTCCTGACTAAATACTAAGTAAACGTTCAAGTAAGCACTCGATATTTTAAATTTAGAAAAACTTTACGTTATTGAGGTCTGGTTGGTAAATATATGCACTGGTATAAAATGATCCACCACAAAACAAATGCACCACATTAGGTAATTTTCACAAAGGTTATAAACAGATAGGTTTAGTCCAAAAAGGGGTACCAATCTCCAAATGTCACTAGTCACCACTTTTCACAGCTACCAACATAGCCAAGTGACCTAAAACATCAACAGACAAAGACAGAAGACAACTAACTACGATACAAAAATGGCGACATCTGTTGCCGGGTAAATCTAAATTTTACAATAACCGAAAGTTAGTTTAAATTAGCATACGAAATTATTACAATATCAGAGGTGTATTAGATAAATTGCCAACAAGGCACGATAAATCGATACTAATCGATATTAATGATGGCTGTTCCAAAGAACAACCAAGGTGAACTGATCACCGAAAAAGCAAATTCGCCCAAGGCGTAAATTAAGATAAATACGGTACAGTATTATTATGAAAATTACTTCAGTGTACGTTAAATCAATATAGCAACCTTTTAAATAATGATGATCATAAAATTACACGATAATACCAGACAACATATAAATTTTACCAGACCGCTGAACTAGAGATGTTGTCTTCAGAACGCTACACTGTAGTATTTTGCTACCTAAACTCGATTATAGTTTGGAAAGAGACAAGCATTTCAAAGTATAGTATGAGCAATAAAGACAAATAGATGTTTAGGCATTTTCTTTATAAGTGCAAAAATCTACCAAACCAATTGTTCCAGTAGAAATCAGTGGCGCCATCTGGACTAGACTGGCAGAAACAATTTTTCGCGGAAAACTACAAACCCGAATGAAATGTCTTACAATTTCGTTACAATGGATGACTGAAAAACTGCAATAAAATTTATTTGTGAATGTTACTTCAACCATTTTTTTTTATATTTGGCATTGTAATTAATTGGTTTTCATTATATGTATCAATGAAAAAATATTCCTTATCATGTAAGAGCCAGGGGGCGTCTCCTTGCCCCCCTTGGCGACGCACGCTCATATGAATAATAATATTTGTATGCCACAACAAAATTGAAAAGTAACCTTATTAACCTACATCAAATAGATTCACGAATGCCCAAGTTTTGAAAATCTGCTTAGTAGTTCACTCGTATAATTTTGATAAATTGCAAAAGTTAATATTAAAATAAGTTATAAAATTACGTAATTTCTACGTGCACATATATTTTCGCCTCTGAGAGCGAATGTAAAATGTAATGTATGTTTTATTTATGAAACAAACGGACATGAAAGTAATTTCCGTTAGGTGCCTAATATATGAATTATTTTTATCTAATCTCTTTTATTGCTACATTTTCATCATTATCGGCATCACTGTTGTCGATTGAGTATTTTTTAACTTAAAATATCCATATAATTTGTTTTTCCGATGAAAATTATTTATGGTATTAACTAAGTAATTAAAAACAAATAAATAAAAAATGAGTAAAACCTTAAAAGGTGATAAAATGTCGAGACCTTCGTTCTATTCATTCATAATGACGAATTATGAATGGATAACCTGTTTGCTGTTTAGTGTATACTTCGTTTATGACAACTAATTTAATTTAATTATATTTTCTTCTATGTGACAATAATTTCCATATGTTTATATTTATGCAATCGTTGATTCAACACACGTTTAGTGTAACTACTTATTCATACTGTTTCGTTATTTATTAAATAATTAAAAATCTGGTGTAAAACAATGCTCAAAGTAAATGCGTATTTTCACAATTTGCCAATATTGGAAATACTATGAGGAAACTGTCAAATCAACATTGTTTTAAAATATTGGAAAGAGAAAATAACTCAATACTCAGTACTGTAAATAAACAATAGATCGATTCAGGAATTGCTAGTATTTATATTGTTCAAAAGCAATATCAAGTCTGTTGCTAATCTATCTTATGGTTGTTCCCAATTTCATGTTGGGTAACACTAGATTTATCTGTTCTTCCGTAATTGACATGAGCTATATGTTCCTTAAGCCAAGTCTGAGTAGATCGTCTCGTTTGTCCAATATACTTATTATTAGTTGCAACGACTAATTTCTGAATCATTATTTGGACTTATCTAAAAGTACGCCGTAAGCTATTCTTTTATAAAATTTTTGCTATCCTCATATTCTCCTATTTAAGTTGCACAGCATGTGACACTTTCATGTGAAACCTTGGATATACATTCTAGTTTCCTTAAACGAGGATAATTATGTCATGAAATAACAAATGGTATGTTTGTTAGTGAAGTCCAGTAAATAAGCCAATTCACTTGACAAATTTTGTTACTAAAATTTTATTTTTGATTAGTAAATTTTTCACATTTTTAAATTCTGCCCAGTCACAACACATCGGTTTTCATTGTGCCAGTGTTATTAGTTTTTATGTTATTGTTAGTTGTTGCTGGTGGTGCAATATTAAAAATATGAAAACATCTGAAACAAAGTAAGCTGCTACGTGGAAGAACCCCTTTCTCTGAAGGATAAAATACAGAATCGATCGTATGGAAATTATTCAAAATATTAAGTCTAATCTGTAGCAGTCAACAGTATAACATGAATCGACTGAAAATTGGAAAACTTTTTCATATGAATATGAATAATGAAAAGTATCAGAATGATGATGAATTTTATCGCAACTTCCACTTCTAAGAAAAAAATGATTGCACTTTGTAACAATGCTAACAGGTGGGCGTATAAGAGTGACCTTACAATTATTCCTTTGAAATCGACATCATTTTTTATACATCCGCGTCTTATGTTTAAAAAAGTATTATCATTTTATTATTGCAATTAGATAAATTATTTCTTATCGTATCACTAATATAATTTGAAATAAAACTATTTTTCTGATATTATTTATTACCGGATATTGTTACATTTTGCTTTAATACAATGAGATAACAGTAAGACATCGGATATGAAATATAAAACAAATTACTATTGTAAAGTTTCTCATTGTTAACAATTGATTAATGATTTATCATACTTCGTTTCTCAGAGCCTCTCATGAACAAAGTAATTTAATTAAATTTTAAAATCGGTATAGTAGCTTTAAATGAACAAGGCCCATGTACTATTTTTTTTTGACATAATCATATTCATAGTTTTTATCTCTGATTACAAATATGGTTTTAAGAAATAGTTCAATATCGATCCATTCCCTTGAAATCGAAGTTATCGAGGAAAATGTAGATCTATACCATAAAATTAAAGAACTAGAATTTATAAACATTAGGGTCATTCCATATGAAATTACCCATTTCAAAAATATTTGGTTGCACGACTGTTTAAAAAAAATTGTTTGCCCAAACATTCCTAAGTCTGTTCACATAAGCTTTGCAGCGGTTGCCAGGATAGGCAACAAAATGCGCGCAGATGATTGGTGCAGACGGCAGGCAGATATACAAGTGCAAAGTTCCGATAACGGTTAAATCACAGAGAACCTCTGTGGGTTAAATCAATTTTCCTTGTTTATTTTATTTCATAGGCATCGGTAATATTTGGACGTTTGTAGATTGTGTTTTAATATAAGTTGAATTGTGTTTTCGACGACTAATATTAATATGTAAGTATTAAACCTAATTGTTAAAGACCAATATATTCCCTTAACCTTGCCGAAAAATAATATGTGTTATATTTAAGGTAGGCGGTCGACAAAGGGTCACTCTGCGAGCCCAGGCAAACAGTTTTTTATGTGCTCATATGAATGAACGCAATATAATATGGTGTATATTTTAATCACTTTTTAACACAGGTCAGTTCAAAATACACCATATTGCTTTATATTAAGATAGAGAGAAACATAACTATCTCCTAGCTTGGTGATTGACCTTGGAAAAAATCGGCATATGATCTTATCATTCTCCACAACGAATGACATTTTTCCCGCCTGTTTGATAGTATCCTAAATATGTGTTTTATGGGATCGATTATCTTGTTTTGATTTTGTTACAGTGGCGGAGATTATTTTTTTAAAAACTTGTTTGTGTTTCTTATCATTAACAGTATGCTGTTAAGCCGCAACATATTATGTTTTGTACAAAGAATTTCAATATTAAAACCAATAAGGTGAAAGAGAAAATGGCGTTCTTGGCAGATGTTAAAGACGTTTATATCGCGACAGGAATGCACTTTGGTGCAGTAAGTCGTGAAACCTACCAAACATGCTCGTTAGATCATGACACCCGCCATAATAGTACCGGGTACGAGTGGTTTTTTTTGTCATGGAAGGAATACTACTTTTACGCATATTTTATAATTGTGTGTCCCTTCTCCTCCATTATAGAAATGATACGTTCCTTCCTCGACAAAAATGATCATTTAAATAACAACGGAATTCTGGATATTATATCTGAACCAACTCATGTTGCGGCTTGCGCACGACCGCAGCAAGGTGAATTCCTGTTAGGCGACAAACGTGGATAAAGACGTCCATTGACGTCACATATCGGCCATATTGGTACACCTTTGCCGTTTAGGGTTATATACGAAATGTTTCTTTCTGATTCTTGACGTTTTCAGGATTGCATTGTGGATTGAATTTCCATATAGCATGAAAATAATGTCATTCCCTGCCATCATATTAATAACAATTTTCATTGTTACAGGTCTCGAAGATGATAGAGAGTTTCCAGTTGAAATTCTTCCGTACCTTTTCCTTGGCAATGCTGCAAATAGTGAGGATAGTCAAGCTTTGGCTAAGCACAGTATACAGGTAATATTAGTTGTAGTAATTGTTCATCTTTCACTGAATACAGGGACACGCAGAAATCACTGAGTATTGTAAATATATGAAAATGTACTCATAAACGTATAATAAATATTATAACGTGTTTGCTATCCACAGTAATCCAACAGAGGTTGATAAAGGTTATTTAAAATTAGTAATAAATACTAGAAATAATACCCAAATATGCAAGAACCAGAAACCGGTCTGCGAATGGTGTGCACGACGCGACGGCCTCAAGGGATTTCCATTTATGTGGTAAAAATCCCCTTTTCTTGTGGGCAATGCAATTAAAGCTTAATCACTTTTCTTAGTATGATATAAATTAAATGGAGAAAATTTCAACTTTGGTACCTATTTGGGTACTATTTCTAGTATTTATTACTATTTTGTAAATATAAAAATGTAATGGATTTAAATTGGAGAGAATACTTATTTATCCCAAGTAGTAATTTGGTCGCACCAACGTTGTGACGGATCAAATTACAACTCGGTGTGCTACTTGGGATAATCGTAATGATTGGGACATCTTACACATTATTTGTAGTCTTAAAAAACCGATAAAATGTAAGCCTGTTCCTTTTGAACGGTTAATTATTACGAGTATGCTATTAATATTGTATGGATGAAACTTCCATTTTACGTAACATTTACGTTTAATTTTAATAATAAGATTTTATAACTGGTAGAATAGGGAAAATTAACATATAATGAAGAGAAGCTTAGGAAAAATCAGTTGCACTAATCTTTAAGTAAAATTGTCCGATCCAAATAATCAAATTATCTTTTTTTTTTTTCAGTACGTGCTAAATGTCACGCCTGATTTGCCTAACGTTTTCGAAGACCTAGGAAGTATAAAATACATGCAGATTCCCATAACAGACCACTGGTCGCAGAATTTAGCAAGTCATTTTCCGAAGGCCATAGAATTTATTGGTAAGTCAAATTTACTTTTCCATATAAACTCTATCAGAAGTAAAAGGAGGTTGAGGGGAGGGAGATATATTCGGTGAAGCAAAGTATTCCTTCGGTACAAAAAAAAAATGTATATTAACTAACGATATTTCGGGAACGGTAACGTAATTGGCCAGAGCGCGTTATGTGACAAGCTCGACTACTGTCTGATCGGGGAAAGAAGACCCGCGGAAAGAATGTGATTACTGCATTCCATTACGTAAATGAAATAAATGAATTTGTACATAGCAAATTTTTGTGATTGTTTGCGTCCGCACCTACTCATTGGGAGAGATATTATATTCCTAGTATAGCAGAAAGCTGGCGACTTTTCGGCAGTACTCTTCCTTGCCGCGTGGACCTTCTTTTGCCGGCTGGACAGCAGCCATACTGTCTATCCGTTCCCGAGTTCGAACTCATCTTCGGCAGACGGTAATGTCCGAGGAAATCGTTGTATGTCGTAGTTTTTATCAGTGTAACGCTGGAAAGCTTTATAGCGATTTTAACTTCAGCAGATATTTTCAATCTATTTTCAGTTTCTTATGTCATTTATTTTTTTAAGTTGTGACATCATCGACTTTTTTTAAATGACAACCTATATTTTTTATTATTGATTTTGGTAGTAGGTTTTATTCCGGTTTCGACCGTATAACATTTTCAATATGTTATTATTTGAAAAAAAAATCGAGAAAAACAGTCTTAAAGTTCAAATAACAAAAATTCATTAAATTGGGAAAATTTATTTAGTTGCCTAAGTTTGACGGAAAGTTATCGACGGCACGTTCATTTTTATTTTGAAATTATACAAATAGCTGAAAAAATCGAACTAATGTGATACACCGGCAACTAGATAAATTTTCCCAATTTAATGAATTTTTGTTATTTGAACTTTAAGACTGTTTTTCTCGATTTTTTTTTCAAATAATAACATATTGAAAATTTTATACGGTCAGAACCGGAATAAAAACTACTACCAAAATCAATAATAAAAAATTTAGGTTGTCATTAAAAAAAAGTGAATGACGTGATAACTTAGAAAATAAATGACATAAGAAACTGAAAATAGACTGAAAATATTTGCTGAAGTTAAAATCGCTATACCCCTTCGAGATTTTTTCCAAAAAAATTAATATCAACGGAATTACTGAATTTATGCGTTACTTAATTTCCACACTGTATATACTTACGAGTTTACCTGTATATTTCAAATGAGTGACGTGGTAGGGTTAGTAAGACTGGAAGTTCGCTGCAGTGTAGGAAGGTGCCTATGAAATCAAATCGTAAAATGCATCATGTAAAATCGTGAGATTGGTAGCCCATGAAAAATCATGAGAAATCGTTTGACTGGAAAATTGGAAATCATTTTATAAATAAAATAACGTCAAATGTAACAACTTATTGAAAAAATTAAACAAAAACGTAAAATTTATAAAGAATTATAAATAAACAGGCTGCGTTTTTATCAGATATACTAACTTAAAATCTATAAATCGCTGTCGAAATTTTTCTGTTACTATCCTCATTCATCACATCACAGACCATCAATGTGACTCTCATTCTAAGGCGATGTTAAAATCGAAAAACGAAAACAAATGATTCATCACAAATCTCATATAGATTTAATATGTAAAAAATAAAATTACTAAAATAAAATAATTGCAATCAACGAATTTTAAATCGCCTTTCCGATGGTATGCAAATTTATCGATACAGAAACACGTCAAATACTGCTGTTATTCTATATGTTGCTTAGAGGCAATTTGTAATAATATTTATTACAAATTTAATTTTAATTTAAAATATTCGAATTTGATATTAAAAAAAATACGCAATGGTATTGCCTGTAATTTTGTATATTAAATCTATATAATATTTGTAATCAATCATTTGTTTTCATTTTTCTTTCCATATTAATAATAACAGAACAATTTTAACAGCGATTTATAGATTTAAGTTAGTAGGTGGCGCCTCGGGTGGCGCCACATATATTTTCAAATTATGAGATTTTAATTAATTCAAAGCTGCGTCTTTTTGCTTATAAATAACGCTGCATATATTTTAAATCGTGAGATTGAATATGCAAATCGTGAGATCGTGTTTTTAGGGGCGAAATCATGAGATCTCACGAATAATCGTGAAAACTTGCCACACTGGTTCATTGTTGAAGCGTATGTGTTCTAAGCAGTTTGTTGTGAGATCATTCGACGACAAAATTTAAATGCTTACCATTTTCTTATATTTTGACTGGTTTATGTGATGAGGGAGAATATTTTTTGTGTTTATTTGTAAAAGTAGTTCCTCAAAAGGTCGGTCTTAGCCAGGATATGAAGATATTAAAGCGATTAAGATGGCTGCTAGAAGTAGCAAAGGTGATGAAGGAAAATGATTGGAACTGGAGGAATCGGTTAAGAGATTTCATAAACAAATGTAAAACCACAGTCTTTGATAAAACTAAATTCTAGTGAAATTGTCCTATTGGGAAGCTTTCGTCTAAGAATAATTAAATCGGTAGCAATTTTTAAAACTGAGAAATTGACATTAATAGTATCATCCATAGCATCAGCAGATTCCGTTACACAACTATGCTCGAATTGATGTTAATAATTTTAATTTTGAAATTTTAAAAATTGTAATTTAAGTTAGACGTGGAGACATACAAGCTATATTGAACACACTAAAATAAATGAACCTGAAAAGTCGGTGCGTTACGAAAAACGTTGGCAACATTGAAAAGTTTCTAAACTAATACCATATGACTGTTACAGATAAGACATTGCCATTAATTCTACGTGTATTGTGCTTATATGTATGTATAAGTTTTATAATATTAGTGATACCAGTTAGTTAATAATTATAATTGAATGCTGTTATAGGTTAAAAACAATTATAATATCCCTAATTGATCTCGTTAAATTTTCATTTTATTTATTTTATCTCACTTTTGACATTTTCAACACAAATAATCTACCCAACTGTCACAATATAGTTGTTCTGTGAATGTCACTTCACTTCTACTTAGAAACTTTCCAATATTGCCAACTGAGATTTGAATGTGAATTACATTACACTTTTCGGGTCCATTCATGTCGCTCCTGTAGTCTCGATATAATAAATTTCTTTAAGTTTTGAATATGTACATTTTTACAGCTATAAAATATCTATTGTTGGCTAGCTATTTCTCTATCAGCTCGAACGGTTTTTACAGCTTTATGAAACAAAATTAATGCTTTTTTCTTGTAAATGAATGTGACGGCTTTTTTTGAATATCTTATGACAACGACAAAGAACCTCTCAGTCTGAGAATGGCGAAACCGGCAAGATTTAGGATAAAAGATTTGCGTTTAGTTAGGATCGGGGCCATTTACATATAGTGGAGAAACTTGGCCGCCTCACAGAGGCACGTGAATGAAACCGCTCCCTAGGCGGTGTGACCCAGATCACTGCGCCATTCATGTCTGCTGAATGAAAATGGAGGAGGGTTAAAACGAAGACAGAGTATCGCTTAGTCATCAAGTATTTTTTTGTAGCATCAGGACCGTACCATTCAGCTAAAAGTAAAGGGAAGTGTGCTTATTTTAGCAAGAAGTAAAGTACTTTTTTTAACACATTTCATAAGTTAAAGTAAATGATTCTGAAACTATTTTTATGGGAAACCCAAAGAACAGTAATACTGTAAATAATCAATTTGAATATTTTAATTATAACTTTCATACATCTGATTCTGCTGTGATTGTATAAAAATTTGAACTATCCTTAAGAGTGTACGCCAGTTGCATACAATAAACAATTTTATCCCCTTTACGTAAAAAATTAAGAAACATTTTATAATAGTTCAAGGGGAGAAGTATATATAAGTAACAAAATGAAAAAAACACTAAATTAGAACCACTTAAAAAAGTATTTTTTTAGCTGAAATTGGACGCTCTGTAATAATTTGTAAAGCGAAATTTAAAAATGTTATTTATGGAAAAAAAAATCGGAAAAATTAAAAAACAAAATGCTGTGACTGAATTCATATCTTAGAACTAATAGTCCATTAATATTGTCCAAATTTGTTTCAAACGAGATTTCAAATTTTAATAAGGTCTGATTAAGAAAAACATCCCATAGAGCTCATTTGTGAATCTGTAACTCCGTTAGGAAGCATTTTCGGACCCAGATTATGCCAACTTTTTCCTATTTTTAGTCACTAAACACATACGCTGCTGAGGTTTGTTGGCATAATTTTGAGAGGCCCTGTATGATAATGATTATTAGGTTACTTTTAACCGATTGTAATTATTTATTTTTAAAAATATGAAATATGTATATTCAAGAACATTATGAATCTCTCCTCACAGAGAAAAACCGTTTTGGCAAATTGTGCACAATGTTGTAAAATACTGTCTTGTTGCATTTTTTTAACAATTGTAAAATTTCAAAGCAAAACCCTGGTGGAAATATTTTCTGCCAATAGTCTAATTTAGTCTTGCAGTGCCCTGGTGGAAATAGTTTCTGCCAATAATCTAATTTAGTCTTGCAGTGTTCTGAAAAACAATTCCAGAAGAATGAGTAAGTCTAAAAAATTCTGAAACATTCTGAAAAAGTATGAAAAGATCTATGTAAAACTTACTAATCATTTTAAAGACTGCATTTTTACAAGTTTTTGGACTCTTCTAGAATACTTTTTCAGAATTAATCAGATCTTTCATGAACATTTAGCTAAAGTAAAAGTAAGACTTTTTCAGAGTTAATCAGTAAAATTTAAAACATTTCAGATTTTCGAAAAATTATTTACTGTAGGTTTTCTCATATTTATTACTTCTCGTAAGGAATATAGAAACTTGATAGGAGGAGGGTTATTAGTAAAAAAAATATTAATGTTTATATTCTATACATTTTTAAATTTTATTTACAGATTTTTTTTTGATAATTAATTATATACGGTTAAAATATACAAACTGTTTTTATTAAATAATTACAAGACGATAATTATTATTATTGATAATATATATATAATACAAAGTATTTCAGATAAAGTTGGATCGTTTGGATCATGATGCACAGAGCATTCTTGATTTCTATCATTAGTAGCAGCATTCATTTCATTTCCAAAAATTCCAAATCTTGCACCGCCAAAGCCGTTGCAAGGGTGTTCTGAAAAACAAGAATATTTTTTGTGTTTATTTGTAAAAGTAGTTCCTCAAGAGGTCGGTCTTAGCCAGGATATGAATATATTAAAGCGATTAAGATGGCTGCTAGAAGTAGCAATATGAAATATATTCAAGAACATTATGAATCTCCTCACAGAGAAAAACCGTTTTGGCAAATTGTGCACAATGTTGTAAAATACTGTCTTGTTGCATTTTTTTAACAATTGTAAAATTTCAAAGCAAAACAAGATAATTACTCCAAAAATATATTAATTTGCACCACCCGTTCTTGTCACTTTTTTTAAGACAAAATTGGAGTGTAATATCTTTAATAAGACATCACTAAAATTGGAGATGTCTCTAGAACGAAAAACCAGAAACATGTACGCATTCGAATATCCACAGTCCGTGTAAATAACATTCTTTTTATAAGAATTAGAGATGGGCGATATTTCACAGTTGGTGATTTTGTCATTATGATTGAGCAATCACAATCACTCGCTATGATTAAACTACTACCAAAGCAGTGACTGTGATTTTTACACTTTCAAGGTGCAGTATCGGTTTGTACACAATACTGTTCAGAATCGTAGCTGCAACCAATAAGCCAATCGCAACTCAGCTTGACAACGTATTTATGAATGGGAAAATCCGTACACTATTCAGTGTAGCCGCAGTCAGTTTGTATTGTAAAATCCATGTTTATTTCACTGTTTACTAGTGAGCCGCAAGGCCCAACATCTTAAAATTGTGGTAGGGTATTAAACGGCGGCCATTCGCAAGTTCTGATTGGCAGACATATCGTAAACAGACCAGCTTACGAGTTTCCGCGATCTAACTTTTTCTGCCAAAGGCGTTGCATATAGGAAGCAGGTCACACTGGAACAGTGGTCACAGGTAGTATTCACAGTCGTAATAATCACGGCTCGAACTTTGGCACACTCCAAAATAATTCGCTATACTTCGCTACTGGCACTACTCCGCTACTAAGTTGTGATCAGTCACAAGTTACAATCACTGTGGTTCTGAAATCATAGTAGCATTTCACAGAGTAATTGAAAAATCATCATTTAGCTCGTCACTAGTAAGAATACGCTACCTTTGATTTTTTATATGAGAACGCCGCCAACTATAAAAAGGTTACCCTGGCTGGCCTATTACAGTAAACTGAATGCAGTGGCCCGGCACCAATAGTTGACCATTTATGGTATATGTTGTACTACTAATCAGAAGCTGCGTCCACGTTTGCAATATCTTGTTAAGTTTTACCGAAATTCCGTCAAAGCAATAAAAATGCAAAGGGCTTTTTAGCAAATTGTCATTAGTATTTTGAATTTTACTTTAGGTAGATTTAAAACAGTCTAAATGTTACCATGTTTTATTGTTTGTGCCTCCCTCTGCCACACGTGACGTGTGCGCTAAATTAAGATCGTGGAGAAGAGGTATATTGGAGGATTCTTTTAATTTTATGTTTAGTTGTCCAATATTAAATGTGCAATAACATTCCGTCTATCTGGTTCTCCGTGAACGATTGGTCGTCTTACGTTTCATTATAGTATTGTAATTTAGTAATAAATTCTTGTTTGTTATGTAGATATTCTATAGAATTCTTTGGTAAAAAGCATTCCTTTGGGTGTTAAGAGGTATGGTTTCGTTGTAGTGTAGGTACTCGGTCTATGGCATTGAACTTAAAAGTTCGTTCATACTGAACACAATTTGCTTGGAAAGTAGAGGTTAGAGGCTTGCCTAACGGGAGCGTGACAGAAACGAACAGGATTAACTATTTAGTGGCAGAAATCCACCAGTCTTTACCATCCAAGCAAGTCGCTCGAATCAGACCGCTAGAAACACGACTAGTGGTATGCGCAGTTTACAGTAGCTCGTCTGTTGCCAGCACGATGGGGCGATCGCAACGCGGAATGTCGATATCGAACAAGCCACACACTCCTCAATGAATATTAGTACGTATTATTATTATTACAATATATTACAACATACAATTTTGTAATTCCCAGATTCCAATGATATCACACAAACGCACTACGCATAACAACAGTAAAGTTTGACGTAAACAAAGTTTGGTTTTTCTTCAGAGTGTAGAAACCTATTTGAAAATTCGTATTTTTTGCAAGATCTGTAAAAATTTAAACCCTGTTGTAAATGGAGCAACTGTAAACTGAGCATGCCTCTAAATCGTGTTCCTAGCGGTCTAACTCGATCTGTATAGTCTACTGTGTAGCATTAAATGCCTATACACATGATATAATGCTTATACATATACTTGAGATTAACTTTGTCCATAGATTAGTTTATATAAAAAAAAATACAATTGATTTTGAATTTTATTTTGTTAAATTAGAGTTAGAAGATAGAACTGTATTTAGTGTATCTCATCATCTCATCAATAATTATTATTCGTCGATGCAATCTTGAAAAAAAATCTGGTTTACTCATGCTTAAAACAAGCGACATTATTATCATCCATAATAGAATAATCTTTCGTGTTTTTACTTTACAACACGAAAAATGTCTACCAGGACTGAAAGAATTAGGTATAAAAAATGTGAAAACATTAAATTCGATTATATTTTTTATTTTCAACAAAAGTTAAATCAGTGCTACGTTTTGCCAAAAGTATAATAATCTTAAATAACATTATTTGCAGTACTATTTGGTCCGGTCCTGTAGAATCCCTCATAAATGTTCATTGGGGCCCTATTGATTTTTTGAATTAGCGTAGGCGTCGTGCCGCGGAAATTTCAGCACGATACGGTTCGCCCACGCTCACTTAAATGCTCCACCGGATAAAATAGACAGCCGAAAGAGAATATAACTAAACAGTAAAACACTGAACATTTTAGAGTTCAGAGACAATTTAAGGAACTTTCAGAGTCCTGAGTTTCGACCTTGTATAACTTGTCATAATAACACAGAAATATACAAACATCCCACTCCATTTCATTAATAAATATCTTGTCTGTTTGTGTTTTATATCATAACATTCAAGGAAATGTAAATAATTAAGTGTATTCATCTCATAATAAAATTTATATTTTACGAGATTATTAAAACGCGAAAGAGTCAGCCGTTGAATATTTTTTTCAACAATTCAAGGAAGTCGTTAAGTTTTACTGGTTCTTTAGCAAATTTATTTGGGGAAATATATACAATTTAATATTTTCAATGATATTAATGAATAATGGACATGTTTAATCTAGTGGAACATCCAACTATTTTTTTAAAGCATCATCATCAGCGTGACTGTTTGAAACTTTAACTTTTTTTGAATACATGGGCACTTCACAAAAGCCCACTTAGGTTACACAAAATAAAGCACAAAAACCATCTAGGTATATATAATGATGAATGTATGTTTTTTATATTATAATAAAATACCATACCAGGTGAAAAAATAAAACAAATAAAAATTCCGACTTAAAAGAAAAGGAATCAATAGATCGAAGAGGAAGAAAAACCGCCATAGAACGAGAAACAAAATCATATTTAGCCTTGCTTTTCCTTTAAAGAGTTCTTTGTCACAATAATGAAATTGCCGCACTCCAATTTTTAAATTATATTGCAACCATAAAAATGTTTTACAGATTCCGGTAATAGCCAATTTCTTTCGTCAATCCATACTAAAAATCGATAAAGAAATATACATACATTATTTAAAAAAAAAAGCAAGAAATCCGTGTCTGCTTTCGGTGGCAGAGCAGTCCTATTATTGAAACAGGTTAGCACAAGGATTATAATAATATAAAATTGATAATATCATTTTTATAACATTTAGCTATCCTATTTCAGTAATGAGACCCACATCGCTACAAATAACACATGTATACCACCGCTCCGATTATTTAAAGTAAACGTAGCTGTACAATAATACTAAATAAATAATTAGATCATATAATACATAAATAATTTTTTTTTATTTAAAAGGTGTTTTTTTAGATAGTATTTAATATATTTTTCATATAGATGTAAAAGAAAAATTTCAGAATAAAGATTTATTTTTCACATACTTTTCAAATTATTCATTCTCTAGCAACTAGAGAATATTCTACTAAAAGAAGGCGAGAAATTTCCATCACTGCCCACGATATCATTTAATGTTTTATCGTGTTACGCAAATTTGGGTATACTTGAAGATCACAATGATTTTGACTTTCGAAAAATTTTCACCTGTATAGCAGAGGGGAGCTACCGTCCCCACACCCTATGTAGCTAGCGCCCTGTGTGCTCACCACTCGCATTAAATTTGCCTTCCATACACATTATATCACTAGCCGCCATTAATCCTTTTATTAGGGAATAAAAAAATAAATAGTGCCCAGGACGTCAATTGGTCTTATTTCGGACCTGCACTAAATTTCATTTCCTATGCAAGCAAAATTAGGCCATACTGTAATATCGTACAATGGAAGAAAACTCGGCACGTGGCATTAGCAATGGATGCGTTCCTTCTGTAGTTATTTATTGTAAATATTATGAATTATGAGTTATAGCATTACCACCTAAAAACAAGGCTTCAGTGCTGCGGTGTGACGTCACAATTGCTGGTCCAGGAGAGCCAACGTACTTAGCCGTGGGAATAGTAAAAACTAATAATAATATACAGTGCTAAACTATTTGTATCGTTTAGTATCTTGGAAGCTATTCACTTCAGATCCCACTTGCGCGATATTGTTGAACTCAGAAAAAAGCTGTATCATCCATTATTCGTAAGAAAAAATTGAGTTACCACAAAAAAAGAATCGATGACGTCTTAACTTGTAAAGTGTTGGAAGAAAATTGTCGTTTTGGACAAAAAACAAAACGGAACAAATGAGGTTACATATCCAGGCGTTTGGTACAATTATTGTTACTAATCGAATTGATTTCCACAATGTGGTGTGTTATGGCTTTGCTTTGACTCTTTAAGAAGAAAGTTTCAATTCTACAGTGGCTCGACTACTCATAATATTTACAATAAACAGCATCCATTACTAATGTCACGTGCCTAGTTTTCTTGCATTGTACGATATTAAAGTATTATTATTACTCATACAATTATGAATTTTATTCAATAAGTGGTTTCCACACTGTATATGATAACCCCCAAAGCCGAAGCTGCACAGGCGGGAATTACTCTGTTGAAAAAACGCGGACACACAACCACTCCCTTCCTTTTATCATGGTCAAACAAAACTGATTTGACACCACTCAATTTTTATCTGACGCCATCACACTGTCGTTTACAGAACTACATCACAGCCTTCAAGAACTTCGCCAAAGATTTACTTTCGGATTCATTTGAATAAATGATGTGAAGTGACCATTTAATATTAGTGGTTTATAAGTGACACCATCTATTATTCTTACCAAGGGATACAAAAGAGATAGTTTGTTTTTAAATCAAGAAATATATTATGCGCATAATGCATTCTAGTCAAGAAAAACTATTATTGTATTCCACCTTGTTTTAAATGCATATCTGCTAGATGCGAAATTTACAGTGTGTAAAAAACACATTTTTACAAAATGATTATATTTATTCTTATGTAAGTCCTTCTATAAACTGTAACTGATCCTAATATCATAATATTTTGTTATAGATGAGGCAAGATCTCGACAAAAAGGTGTCCTCGCTTCACTGTTTGGCAGGTGTATCACGTTCCGTCACCATAACCGTCGCTTACCTGATGTACAAATGTTCCCTGAACCTCAATGATGCCTTTAATCTTGTTCGTTCCCGTAAATCCAATATTGCACCTAACTTCCACTTTATGGAGCAATTGCACAACTTCGAGCGAGAGTTAAAATTAGATGTGTCTTCCCAAAGTCCCCTGCCGCTCATGGAGCAATTGAGGCAAGAGCAAAAGAATAGGGGCAACAAATCTGAACAGATGAAGCCAAAAGGGCCATGCCAGAATTGCGGCCTAACGGAGGACTGTAAGTGTAGACAGCACAGTGATTTTCTAAGTCCTTTAGCCCAAATTGGTGTTAGTCCCGATTCAGGCATAGAATTCGACAGGTGGGCTTCGGGCACGCCAGGTGAATGAGGCAATCAGGGAGGGTCGCAGTGGCACTTTTAAGTTAAAAATTAATCAGGTACAGCCTGTATAGTGTCACCGTCATCCTCCCTTTCACCATTTTTTGTGTCTTATATCCTAAAAATTGTCTCATTTTCATTACAAACTTTTAATTTTAAAAGTTTGCGTGGATAAGAAAATTATTTAAACGTTATATTTATGTAAAAATTAAAAGTTAAGTGCACAACAAGATTGTTTTACAAAACGTTTTACTAAAAAATAAAATATTTCATTTATAGTTATATATTTTTTATAATAATTTTAAAACAATATTTGGAGTTTTTTATCAATTTGTTTTTTATTTAAAATTTTATTGTTGGGCCTAAATAACAAAATTTATAAATCTGGGGGACGAAATAAAACTATAACTACTTAAGAGTAATTATTTTATTTTATTATACCTAGTTTTATAAAACATTTTTGAGGTAATTTCTTTTATATGATTTTGAGAAAATTGTAAATTTTTTTATATTGTTGAAAAAATATTTTAAACTATTTTTTGTTTCCACCTTCTGAAAATTTCAGTTTGACATTGTATGGAATAAAATTAATAATAATAATTCTACCAGCTAATTAAAAATAATTAAATTATTTTTTAAAAATTTGGACATGGAGTTTTAGTTTTTGCTACTTTCTATTTAATTTTTTTTCAACTAATTCACAAGGTGTCTCAATCTTATTCTAGGCCACTTTGGAGTTTATTAGAACAATTAAAAATAATGCAAAAAATGCATAGTTGAGGGTGATTTGTACCATAGACATTATACTGTGCTTTCGTCTCAAAACACTATATAGGGAAGGATTGGGTTCAAGCTTGTTCTTCACGACCATAATGGTGGGGATTGGCTGTCATGCTCATGCATCGAATCGATGCCATACATGTTTTGCATTTGAAAGAGTGTGATTCTGAGTAAAACATTTAAATTCAAATTTTAGGTTTTTAAATTACATTAAATTCTATTTAATATATACTTGAAAAAAAAATGGCATCATTGGATGGCCTTTTCAGGGTCATTCTTTACATGAAACCAGAAATCTTTTCTCTGTAAAATATGCAAATCGTCCGATCCCTGTTTTCACGACAGTATTGATGATATTCGAAAAGTTAAGTCGAAAAGGTGCATTTTAGGTTGTAAATGAAACAGACACTCACAATTAATGAAGTTGCCAAAATGCAGGAAGAAGAATCAAAGATTTCTACCCCTAAAACTTCAGAAAAGAAAGTGTGGGTAAAGTTCATAAGATACTAAAGAAAAACAAATGTAGTTCCTATAAATACAAAACACATCAGGAAATTTTCCATGAAGATCAGTGCCTTAGAATGGAAATTTGTGAAACAGTAATGGAATGTGCAAATGCGGGTGAACATTTTATTGAAAATATTTACGAATGAATCCATATTTCCATTGCATGGTAAACACAATCCATCCATTCTTTGGTATTGGTCTATTGAAAATCAGTATTGATTGTTTGAAACTTCTTCAAAACCAAATTGTGTCTGCATTGAGAAACATTAATCCAAATTTTGAGAACGTTTGGTTTCAGTAAGACGGATCTGCCGCCCATAACTCCAGAATAGTTAATAACTATTTAAACACTATAGTCCCCAAAAGAATTATATCTAATAGAGGCACAGTTCGCTGGCCAGCAAGATCGCCAGGCTTGGCCTCTAATGATTTTTTCCTCTGGGTGTATATTAAATCAAAATTATATGGACACCAATATGAAAGGGCTAATAATTTGAATGAATTAAGGGTCAATATTGAAAACCAATTTCAAATATAAATATAATATAAACGTCTGATTTTGTGGGGAACCTTTTTTTTGTTTTTGTGGAAGGTTAATTATGTGCGGAGATCCAACTTCAGGTACCTGCATTGTCAGAGCAATAAAATTGTAGAGTTCAGTACATTTTGACGATATTGTATAACCTATATTTCACTCATTTTTAGTACAATTCATGATAAATGTAATACAAAATGTATGACTTTTTGATTATCAATTTTCAAGTATCTTGATCATGAAATTTAGACTTCTAAAAATAGAGGGCGCTTCGGTCCACTGTATTTTTTAAGAGAGCACAAGCATTGCTAAATATTAATTTTATTTCTAATTTTAGCTTTTGACATTAAAGCCAATATAAAATTACAAATCGATATTGTTAATTATTGACAGGAAAATTGCACTAATTAAATCTCAAAATTCATATAAATGACAAATTAAAATATTTTTTGTTTAGTCCTAGAAATTCTCATCAAATAAAATGGATGAGAATCTATACATTTTAGTATAATGTAGTATATTTTGAGATTGTGATCCAGTACATTAAAATGTTTATTCTGGCAATATTGGATAGCTGTTTATTTATTACGCTATTGCGAAAGCGTAATAATATATATCAATTGTAAACAGAGTATGCATGTCGATATTTTATTGATATGTATCCAGTGAAACTTTTCATTCAAATAAATATTAATGTTTCGTTTGATGTAACTAAAATGTATCGTTTTGGTGATGTTTCAATTAAGAACATAATAACATTTATTGTGTTGAATTATAAATTTTCATTTGGGAAATAGTCCATTCATATATATACCTCGTGCTTACGATTTTGTATGAAGGCATTTTTATTTTAAAATACTCAAGATTTGTTGCAAGTAACGTACCTCTGCAAATTTAGTTGTAAAATCGTACTTAATCATACACAATATTTGAGAAAAAAATCTCTCTTAAATCATTAAATAAATTTAATTTTTATAAATCGAAACCCCCTTTACGTCAACTATGAATTTTTCTATTCATTTCTGGAGTTTCCTAGAATAAGATTGATGCATAAAATTTAGTAATTTAGCAATAACAATCATGTTATCGTCAAATATAGCTCTTAAAGTTTTGTTGAAAATTAAAGTTAACAATGTTTTTGTTTTTTTTCTGTTATATTTTCATGTATCCTGTTATATTCATTGCATGTAAGCCTATTACTTATTATATTTTAATTACAATTTTATATATTTTTTTACGTTACTTAATGTTTTGAAATGAAATTTTATATTTTTATCTATTTTTATTTTCGTCAGTATTATAATTTTCAGACCATTAAAATTTTACATAAGACGTCCGATTTTAACCTTTTTTGTACTATCTACAGTTACTTAAAAATGTTATGTTCACATTATACCACATATCTTTAGCCGTTATCTTAATAATTATTAATCTGTTATTTAATTTGAAAGATGTCGCTTTTGTGGAAGAGGTCTTAAATCTCGCACATGCACAATTTTTAATCTAGCCAATCGCGCGATATAGCACAAGTCCCTTTATCACAGGCTGGTATTAGGCCTTAAAGCATTAAATAAGTAGATAATAAAACCAATATTCTCACTGTTCTAAAGGTGATATTTTTCTTTTTCTTTCGTGGGTCTTACTACCACGTAAGTAATTTTAAGTTTGAAACATATTTCCTTTCTGAAACATTAGGGAAATGTTTTATTAGTTGTTTGCGTTATTCTAGTTGTCAAAAAAAACACCTTGTGACTGTTTGACATAAGATCACAGGCACAAAGGCTTATTTTTCCTGTATTATACTAGGTAACTGTATTTTTTATATAGGGTTTCCTAAGTGAAGTCGAAAACTTCAGGAGGTGATTTCTTGAAGAAAAGTTATGTTAGGAAAACCTTCTGGAGTTCCCTATAAACCCACTTTTAGAATATAGCTATTGTGTCAAAATTAAATATAGTTTTAGCCCCCAGCAGCTACTGATCATATGTGAAATATGGCCGAAGTAAGTCAAGCCGTTTTAATAAAGTGCCAAAAAACTTTTTATTTTTTTTTTTTTTTTAACTTCGAACGTCCACAACGCTGCAGAGAAGTATTTCCGGACCCATGTTCATAGGAACTATTTTCTTTAAAATCGTTCAAGGAATCACTCCTTGAAGTTTTCGACATCACTTAGAGAACACCCTGTATAATCAAATTTTGAGATCTTATAAAATTTCAAAATTCAAACGCAAAATTAAATACAGGTAAATAATTACTAGAGCTGTCAATATCTAGATGTGTGGAATTTCTGGGTTCCTAAGTGACCTGAAATTAGGTACTCAGCCCTTACTGATGGCTAAAGTAGGTTGAATGTGCGAATTCCAGCGGTGCGTTGAGTTACTGTGGCCATTTAATGTAAATACAACTAATTACAAGGACTTACCTTTTATTTTCTGTCTATGAATGTTTGTTTATGGTTCTCAGCATACACTTGCATCATTAATAAAGCTTCTATAGTGTCCTCTGATAAATTTCTTTGCTTTGCTGCAGGCGTTGACATGTATTGAAAATGAATGTTCTACATCCAAAGTTGTAATATTCACTTGTGCAAAATATTGTTGAGTCAGTAGCACTTTCATTACTTAGGCATTCTTTAAGGTAGCGCAGTTTTTTTATTATCCGGATTTTTACTTAACATGTCTTGAATTTTCTTGGCAACACGAACACCAGGATCATCTGTTGGAGTCTGTAATGCTAAGTTTACTTTGTCCACTATTTCCAAAGATTGAGTTCTCTATAGCATGTTAATAATATACTATAATTTTTGAGCAAATCTTGTTTGACCTGTACGTCTTTAAATTTTGATTGAAATATCACATAATTCAATCTTTATATTATTCTTAAGTTGGTTTTTAGCATGAGGAAATTGCCATCATACTTGTTGTCTCATAGGTAATGGCCACTCAGAATTATATTTTTTTCCAGAATAAACAAAAATATTCTTTCTCTAATATCCATCCATCGTGGAATAGAATATGCACTTAATATAAAAATTAAGTCAAAAATGAACACATACAGATATTTTAGTTTACTACTCAAGTAACATTTTACCGACTACTTTTTCACTAATTTCAACATCAGAATTATTACAAATAATAGTGTACTTATTACAATAGGTGTGTTTTCAGATCATTATCCAACGTTAATTAGACATTAGTAACTGTCTAAGTAGGTTTAGGTAATTCTTGGGTAACCTTCCAACGTTGGTTAGACGTAACTGACTGACGTGAGACTATTGGGCCTCGGCTTAACATAACCTCAAAATTAATGTCGATAATGCAGGTATTGGTAGATATTTAGTGTAAAGATTTATACACCAAATACAACGCACGGTCAATATTAGCGTGATTGTTTGGAATGAATGTTAGTGTTAGTGCAGATACCTACTAAAAGTTGGTACAGGTAAAATTATTTAACCTTGATGTCACTGTTAGTAAAAATAATTGCACTTATCTTGGTAAATCGGAATTCGTGTATTTGGAACACAACAAGTAGTCAACTAGGTAATAGTTCCTGACTTCACCATGTTTTCTGGTTCACAGAATGAAAGAACAGGCCGCCATGTTGATTATGTGTACAATTATTTTGATTACACAAAATTTTCCTCTTTTTTTTAAATAAAGTAAACAAAAAAAGTTTTTATTATTCGTAAAATTAATTATGCAATATTTCAATTGCGTTTTCTTTTGGAAAGGAAAATATTTTTTTTAAAAGTAAAAATTTTATATACATAGGTAGGTATGACAAATAGAATAATATACAAAGTTGGTGAGTTTCAATACCTAAACCTGACTTTTGTAGGTCAGATTAAGGCAAATCTTAAGTAAGATTGGTATAATAGCCTGACAACCAACTTAAACCAACGTAAAATTTGGTAAATATTTGGTCGGTAATCACAACGACTAAAGTTGGTCCTCATGTTGATTCGACCCATATTTTATTGACCAGATTAGTACAAATATGGGTCAGCACGACGTTTTGTGTACGTCGCACACCGACTTTTAGTTGCGAACAGCAACATTGGTTCATCGTCAGAATGTTGTTTCGGTATTTTGTATATGATTTGCACTTGCGCCTACATTCATGCCCACTCAACCCATTCAAATGGTGCTGGCAACCACAACAATATATCACTGTTCCAGTATAATTTATATCAGTAAATTTAGATATAAATTTATTTATATTTGACGAGAAAGGTAACAGTCGCAGACATTTTACTCGTTCTGTCATCTTATTCAATAAACAAACTGTATGCCGGGATAAAGTGTAATGTAATGTGTTTACGTAAACACTTAGCATAACCACGACCTTGTGTGCATTCGCAGGTGAAGCTCCCACGGTTACTGCATCTGAGTTTCGCGTATTCAACCTTCTTTACTGATAGCCCTAATAATTACAACCTATTCTATTTTTTTATTTTTCTTTTATTTTAGATGCTTTCAAATTGGATATTAGATTATTAATCAATAATCTTTTACTTCTATAGTATTCTCATTTTAAGTTTCTATATTCCACATTTTTACTTGGTACCTGTTTTTGTGTTTTTCTTGTTGCTAAAATTAATAATAAATTTTATTATAAAAAGACTGTTTTGGCAGCACTTATGCAAATAATAAAATTTTAGGATCAAATAGAGCTAGCCAAATATATTAAATGTCGTACTTATTGCAATATAGTAAGATGCCAAACAAAAGATTGTACTTTGTGAAGGCGATACTTTTAATATTTAGTGCGACATTTTTTTATATACACCTCTATTGTAAAATTTGTAACATTTAAAGTATATCGCTAATTAAGGGCACAAATATTCATTGTTTATAAACACATTTTATGTAGGTACAAATTGCTTATTGAGTGATATTGATTTTAAATTTTGACTTGTTGGCAAGGATTCACAGAGGATAGAAGTTCATGTACCATATTTATAATCAAAGCACTAATATTATTTTTTTTTTGTATTTTGAAATTTAAGCGTAACTATTAAATTCACTAGTAGTAATAAGTAGTTGGTCAAAAAATATAATAATGTAATAAATACATATTGAATATAATATATATTAAACATTTTACATTACTATAAATTTTTTAATTGTTATATAATCATACTAGTAGTAGCTACTTATTTTACTAGGCAAGTAGGCCACAATGGGCCCTTTTTACCTAGGGACCTACAGTTTAGTGTGGACTCTGAACCACGGTCCTCGACTGTCAACTAACCCACCGCCTGGGCCTGCCCGCCTGCACCGCTAGCAGAGTGGCAAACCTCCTGGGTAGGTCTCTTCGACCCTCCACCCAGGCTTGCCTCTCCGCCTGCATCAGGCTAGCGGCCTTCCTGGGATTGTCTGTTAACAGCCTACCGACTGTTAGACGAGCTATCGTTCATCCATCTAATTGCTGGACTCGATCAGTGCTGCTTAACTTCACTGATCGAATATCGGAAATTAAACGGATGTCCATACTCATCCCCATATAATCATACTAACTTTATTTTTTGATATTTTATATGTGTATGCCAATCACAGCTATTATTTGTCCTCCATAATGAAGAATGATTAGAATGAATATATAATTTTTTCATACCAGCTGTAACAGATGATCAAAGTATTATGTATTTAAAATTCAGAATATAAATAGGTAGTAGACCTTTTGTCAGCATAGAGCCATATTGAAAGTGAAACGGATCAATAAATCAGTCAAATGATCATTAAATACGGCTGTACGATATTAAGTCCTTAGTACCTATCTTAATGGAATAATGTTGCTCACTACTCTCCATGTAGTACTTGAAGCGCATAATAATTCTTAATTATTCCATATTGAGTATGATGATAGTTCTTTATATTGTGTACAATACGATTAAACGACTGGAGAAATATAAACTTTTGTCAATATAAAACCACAAATCAGAAACAAAATAAAACGCACAAGAAATTGTATAATTACGCTAATAGGCGAGTGGACAACAATAGTAAGCAGTGGCGTACCGGTCTTTTAGGGCAGAGGGGGTGCAAATCGTAATGAAAGTGTATCCAAATTAAACATAATTTAAACATTTTTATTTACTGCAAATTTCCTGTATCATTGAAACGTTAAAGACCATTTATACGCTCTCTGTTGTATTTACTTCAACCTGTGTCTTTTACCAGTTTTTCTTTGTTATTTAATTTATTACTGATTATGTACAAGAAAAACCCAGTTTAATTAGTCCTGAGGATGCTAATAAATATAGCAAAACAGACTAAATTAAACAAGTGGGTTTTCTGTTTCAATTGACGTATTATCGCCAAGTTATAATATTAATTATATAGCAGGTCACTAAACATTCAAGAGAGAAACGATTTAGTTTCTAAAATTATTATTCATCAAATTTTCATGAAGTGTTCTGCTTAGGGCGCTAGGGCGGCAATATAGACGGGCGCAGAATGAATAAAAATCAAACAAAAAGTTTCCTCTAAGTACATCTGGTTTCACATGGACGAAACCATCGATGCTTGCGGTTGGGTTGGAAGATAGTGAACTTGATAACGTCTAAAGTACTATAAACTCAAAGCTACGAGCATTATGGGGCGACAAATATTCAGAAAATGGGGACAAGTTATGTCATGTTAAGTAATTCTAAAGAATTTTTTTAAGCAAAAATAATTACCTAATATACTAAACGGTTAAACCAAAAAATGTGTGTGGCTAGTTCTGTAAACATAATTGTTGACTATCAAATCTTTTATTCTTTTGCCTGTTGTGAATATTTGCAAGATCAGTGTCTTAAAATCATTCTAACATTACTATAAACAATAGCGCTACTAATACATATATAGCTATACAAATCTATATTGCGAGTATTGCGACACAAAAAAATATATATATATTCAGATTTAGGAGGGAACAAGAGCAGAAACCCGTACTCAATACAGGTTACACTGTTGGTGATGGTGATGAAAATTATAATTACCATTTTTCAAATAACCCACCCAGTTTGATTTTTTTTTTATATTTAAATAGCAGTATACCGATATTATTTGATTGAAAACATTTAAACAGATATTTCAATTATTTCATTGTAGCATGGATGTTTTCGATATATATTATTACTATTCATAGCTAAAATCAAAATTGTGTCAATCACAATGTTACAAAGGGAATCTTGAAGGCATTGCACATCGCATGCATCTCGCCTATCCATTACACATAATCTAAATGTAAGGATTAAACACACATACCATGTTTAAAGCTATAGTAGTGTATAACTATAAATATTTAGCCTCGGCATAAACAGTAAACATTAATATGGATATTAATTGAGTGGAGCCAGTCTCACCTCAATAGGCCATAGCTCACTTACTGAAGCAGCATTGAAATATATTTTCATTAATTTTGAATTCCTTACAAATATTTTTCGAACAATTTCTGCATAGTAACAAGGTACTCTATCTATGAATTTAATCATTTGCAAATAGTTATTCAAATGATTGTAGTGTCCTTGTAAATCCTTGCTAATTTTAGGACCACTTTGCACATATTTTTCACTGTGGCCAGTAAATTTAAAATGGTCTTAAGATTAGTCATTATTTATAAATGATAATTACTCTGTAATATACATGATATTTCAGAACTAAAAGTTGCTATTGAACATTTCCTGTTCTATTTAATAAGTACTGTGTAGTTTCAGTGCCATATTATTTATATTTTATTGCATGTAAAAATCTTGCCATACCTAATTTTATAATCACAAATATGACCCTGTTGAATTTTTCAGGACTAATATGTTATGTTGTTAATCTGTATATTGTTAAAATAGAGATATTATTGTATGTAAGAATAAATGTTAATAATGAAGTATATATTTTCATGACATAGATTATAATAGTACTATAGTAGTAAATACCTATATTAAAATGAAAGTCATTACATTAGGTTATAGACACTAAAACATTATCAGTAAGCCCATGTGCTTTGATAAAGAATGTTTTATAGTAATAAAAATTGTTTATTTATGTTATACTGTTTTAATTTTTGCAAGAAGACGAAGTTTATTAATTAAGCAAATTATTGAATTGTACATCTTCACAATAAATAAAACTTGCTCTTCTTGCAAAAGTCAATTATGTACCTACTGTTAGATCAAATGTAACAAACTTAGATGTTAACTATTTGCATATTTTCGACGTTCACAAAACAATATCAATACCATTATTTTGTTAAATATAAATGTGAATGTATATTTCCATATTTACAGTTTTCTATTGTAACATTCCTGCTGAATTAATCTTTATATCTAACTCTTGTTATTACAATGACTTGTATTTATCTTCCATTTGTCTTGGACAAATTTTACAAATTTATTGGTAATATTTTAATTATGAATGTTATTTTATATGTCAATATTTAAAAAATATAAAATTATTATAATCCATATTCTTCATAATTTTTGGATAATAAATTTTAAATGTGATTTTTTGCCTTTCATTGTTTATATTTTAAACTTTTATGCTCAATCAGAATTTTGAATTTTTTATACAACTTTCCATTATATGACTGCCTTCTTGCAATCACCAAGTATCGATATACTTCTGAGACATTAAATATTTCACAATGTATTTATAAGCTCCACCTTCATATCTCACATATGTCACGACTATGGCGACACGGCCAGTAATTCATTCTTACGTTACTATAGCAATTGCTGCATCAATTTTGTTAACTTGACTCCTACAGCTTTAATAATAATAATAGTTCACTAAAGTGACTATATAAAATAGACTTTAATTGCCATCAAACCAATTGTTTCCATGGTAAAAAGGAACTTTACTTTAAAATGTAAAGGTAATTTAATTTTATGAAACCAGGGGTAAATCTTGTTCAAAATAGGGAAAGCCTAAACAATATAAGCAATGCATATTAGAAAAAATTGGTGAATTTTGTTACGCATTTGTTTATTGGGTAACAATAATAACAATTTAAGTTCGAAATGTTACAACAAAACCTCCAGTTCTATTTCATATCTAACTTCTTAAAAATTATTCAATACTATTATACGGTCATCATAACCAGGGAATGAAAACTGAACCCAGAGTCCAGTACCGGTAGCTACTACTGCATAACGATTGACAAGGATGTACATGTAAATACATTTAATAGAAGCAAAAGTATAAAATAAATAATGAAATACATAGTGCTTGGTACAGTGTAATATTTAGAATGACTGTCATCGCATTAGCATACATAGACGCAACTATAATATTCGTTCTACATTCATGGCTGTTAAAATATTATTTTGAACACATACTGGATATTACTTGTACAATGTGTGCTCTGGTTTATTGTACTCATTTATTGGCTATTAATATCTGAGACAAAGCCTTTTACATACACAAAATTCCTAGTATAACATTAACAACCCTATTACACTGAAAGTCAGTTGTTTCATCTACCACCCACAAAAATTTATTATGTTCTCTATAATATTCCCCAAAACGTTTTTAAAAATGCTTGGTATAGTAGAAATGTATGGTTACTAGGTAAAGAAAAACCTGGTATATATTTTGAAAAGAAACCTCTAAACTCAGTATTGTCGACTACATGTCAAGACGGACTACATGCACAGAACATGGAACACAAATTATAAAAAAAATCCTGTTTTGTAACTACCGGCAATATTATGTTGATGGATAAGCCCAATTTAAATGCCTCTCGTAATCACGGCGTGTATGAAATATGTAACGTCGATTGCATGAATTGCACAAAACCTGTGACCCATCATAAGTTCACAAGGTCATACCAGTTTTCAAAATGTAACGGTAGTGACTGCTCCATTGCTATGAGCGTTTTATACGAGAACCCAACCAAACACCACCATGAAAATAATCGCACGATATCGTGTTGCCAAAACTGGGGGGAATAAGTGCTAAGCGTTGTATGATTTTATAAACATATATCCCGGTGTCCTGCAACTTTCTACCTCGATACTGGTTATGCCGGTTGCACTGGTTACACATAGGTATTACAGGTATATAAATAAGCACCCCATGAATGTTTATGTGGTGTTTATTTATATTTATATTTTTTTGTCGGCTCAATAGAAATTATTTCCAACACCCGGTCATAAGTCGAGGTCTGTAAAACTCCTTTACGGACCTCGGTCATAAGTAACATTTATGTCGAATTTAGTTGTTCTGTGATTTATGTCACAGCACAGCCGACTCTAAACAGGCGGCTGTTATGTTCTAATTTTTTTAAGAGATTCTAGTTGCAACAATATTGAAATAGACTAACATCAACAATCAACATCACAGAATTACTGAACTGAGCTTGTTTTCTGCGGAATGTGGATAAAATCTTCGATCAGTGTTTGATGATCGAAGGATAAAATAGTAAAATACCAAGAAGCTTCTTGGATAAATACGAGATCTATGCTTTATATTGTAACGAGATGGACGAGATTTTATGACAATGGTAGTTTTTTATTTGCACTGCAGATCGGTCATTTATGATCTAGTTCAGTTATTCTCATCTCTGATTGGTTTAGAACGTTTCTATTAAAATGCCAAACCAATTAAAAACAAAAATTAACTGAACTGATCTGAAACATAATGCAAATAAAAAACTACTATTGTTCGAGGGACGAGATGCACTTTGACCAGTGAATATGCATGAGAAAAGGTTGCCAGACTTGTCTACTCGTCGCTATTATGGCTACTTATAGTTTTTCGTGGTCTGAATTATGCATTTAGACCCCATTAAACTAATTATATTAAATAGTCATAGTCAATAGTTGTAACACTATTAGTAATCTAAAAACTGAATTCTACTAGGGTTAAATAACTATACGTCACACATTTAGTTTGACGTATAAACGAAAAAGGAAAACTGATAACATAACCTATAAAGAACAGTAATTAATGAGTTGTTAGAAATTAAAACAGCATTATCTCAGAAGTTTGTTAAACAAATTTTATTATAAAACATGCACATATGGTTCTGCAGTACGGAAGAATAAGATACGTTGGTATTGGTTTATAAATTACCATAAACATATGATATTTCAAATTTTCTTTCAGTGTGTCAACTTCGACTCTGTTGTGGGTGAGTTAGTTTGTTAATGGTCATGTCATAAATGATTAAAAGTAACAGGCAATATAAACATCTTTGACACTTCAATAATTTTTCTAGAATATATCCATATTAATAAAAAAGATATCAGCCTACTAATTTGTTGCTACAACTAAACATAACAAGAAACTTTTTAAAAGAGGGAAAATAAACTACTCAGCGACCAGTAACCTGTCCTTTTTTTTCGAGGTGAGGTAAACTCCTATTTGGCAACACTGCTTTAGTGAAAACGGTTTTAGACAGATAACAGATGACAGTTTTGACAAACGGGTTGGGTGTTAAATGTCACCATTCCATTTATTTATTAAAAATTGTACATAGTTTTTGTTAATATTTGTATAAAATTAATTAAATCAGTCAACATGTTGTCATTAATGAACAGGATATTAGACTGGTTTAGAAGTTTGTTTTGGAAAGAAGAAATGGAATTAACATTAGTTGGTCTACAATATTCAGGAAAAACTACATTTGTTAATGTTATTGCAGTAAGTTAACCTTTTTTAATGTAATGGGTCTATGAAAGCGTAAAATTCGTTACTAACTACTTATTTCTTTAGTCTGGACAGTTCAGCGAAGATATGATACCAACGGTGGGATTCAATATGAGAAAAATTACAAAGGGTAATGTAACAATCAAAGTTTGGGATATTGGAGGGCAGCCCAGATTTAGATCAATGTGGGAACGTTATTGTAGGGGTGTAAATGCTATTGTGTAAGTAATTCTGATAAGAAAACTACTTGTGGCTAAATGCATTGTAGCATTAAACTACGCTTATATTTATATAGTGTATAGACAGTAATTTCACTGTTTGATTATCATTAGAAACGTCATAATCTAACTTAGATTTAGATGTAAGCTGTTTAACGTTATGGTGCATTCGGCAATTAATGAAGTAACTTGATTATATTACTTTTCGTCTCGCTTTTCCTTATATGGAATTTTAAATCACATTAAATCTACAGCCATTTTGAAAATTTATGACTAATTATTTTCTAATTTTAAGTCAATAACCAATTATTTAATAATGATGACTCATTGTGTATTGTCTTTAGTTATATGGTAGATGCAGCTGATCCTGATAAAATAGAAGCATCAAGAAATGAACTACACAATTTATTGGATAAACCTCAGTTAGCAGGAATACCTGTTTTGGTACTTGGTAATAAACGAGATAAACCACAAGCTTTAGATGAAAATGGCCTTATTGAACGAATGTAAGTTATATAGTTGTTGAGAGATCGTTATCTATAGAAAGATTATCACTGTGAATGTATTCTGACTGTCAATTTTAATTCTCTTGTATAATAAGAAAACTCAATCATGTATACCCATTTTTAGAAAAAAAAAACAAACCATTTTTTGTTGAGCTTTTTATGTAAGAAATTTGTCCCAGCTTAATGAAAAATTTGTTTGAAATATTTTAAAATGTGAGGCTCATGGTAGTCATGCCAAGTAGCCTCATGTATCTACTAAATGATAAAAATAACCTAATTTTCTAAATGACACACTGATCTAATAAATAATGCAGCCTTGGTAAAGTTCTTACAGATTAAATATAACATTGATTATCGGCAATGTTATATTTATATGCACTGAATTAAAATGCAAACTGGCCTTGGTGATTAATGTTACTATTTCTTCTACAATCGTTAATCAATTTCCCACGTGACTATTTCAATTTTGTATTCTAGTTTCACTATCTTTTTATACACGGTGTTTTCGAAATTAGTATTCAAAACTTAGGTGCATGTATATCAAGACAAATGATAATGAAAACCTTAATAAAGTTTTTCTTGTGCATTCTAAGGGAGCTACAGCGCCTTAACAGTGGATCCATGAAAATGGTTTTTTATTAATATATTAGAAACAGTTTAAGACCAAATAATAAAATTGTGTACAGCCGCTAACCATTTTATGCATAAGAATACAGAAATACAATCACTTGAAAATTTAATCAATGGTGTGTCAAACTTAGAGGGTAGATTAGATTAGATTGCGAGTGAGTTATTAAGGCCGTAGTGGTCTCCCTTCACTTCAACATGATATGATATTTTGTGATAACCTTTATACAGGGTGTTTCAGAAATAAGTACCATAACTTGGGGAATGGGTAGATATTTGCGAAATATTAAAAAAAAACTAAATACAGTTTTCCCCTAAACCCCCTTTGTGCTGTAGAGGGTGATAAAAGTAGTATGAAAAATGCATTTTTTATTACATATAATGTTGAAAAATACAAACAATATCAATCGAATTTAAAATAAATTGGAGACTTTTTCATTACCTGCTCAAAGTGACATCCCTTCACTTTTTTATTTGTTTAGTTACTTTCTCCAAAGTAAATCTGGAATTGGACAACCAGGGTTGCGACGGTTTAAATCAATTTGAAGTAAATCGTGATTTAAATCATGATTTAAATCAACTGATTTTTTAAATTTAAATCATGATTTAAATCAAGTTGTGTAAAGCCAGTAAATCAAACTTCAGAAAATTCAAATAAAAAGTATAGTTTATTTAAAAGCTAGATACAAATTAAACTGAAAAAAAAAATTCAAATAAAAAGAAGAAAAGAACAGTTAGGTTACACATATAAAACAAAAATTACCTTCTTAAATGTACATTATAAATTAGGTGCCTACTTATAAGCAGAAACATAAAGTAAACAAATTAAACAGAACTAACTCTAAAAGAAAATAAAACATGATTTACTCCAAAACAAAAATTTTAAATTAGGTTAATTATTGTAAAGTTTGTACAAAAAAACTAATTTAGCTGCTTTTTCAGTCCCTAAACGATTTCGAATTTTAGAATGAATCAAACCAAATGTCGAAAATATTCTCTCAACCGAGGCTGAACTAGCTGCGGCAGAAAATTGATGCTTGATAATTGGGAATAATTTGTCAATAATATCAATATTTCTTTGGGATTTCCACCAGTCCAAGGGTTTTGTGTTTTTAAGAATTTCTTCGTGAAACAATATCCGCAAAAGGCTCAAATTTTGCCAGAAATTTAATAATCAGTGGTAGTAAACCACTTTCGAGATATAATTCATTAGCGGCTTCTAAAGCCGCAAATGGTATGAGGTGATAGACTGACCGTATCGGTATCTAAATGTTTGCATTTGCCGTAAGTTAATTTCAGTTTCGTCAAAATGCGACTCAAGAATTTAAAATTGTACAACAGTATAACAGATATAGGTTTTAGTAGTGATAAGTAATCTTTAGCAGTTCTTTTTAAATAAATGTTTGATATTTTCTGTCTTACTATGCTGTCAATTTAATTTTTATGTTCCTCGCTAATTTTAAAAAGTGTGGGCCATGATTTAACGAAACCCTCTAAGCAGTCGGCAAGTGCGTTCCATCTTATGTCAGAAGGTGAAGTAAGTTTTGTTCCTCCTTCTTTTGTGTATGTGGCAGAGGCAAAATGATTATTTCGGAAGTATTTCACAATGAACGTAACGTGTTCCTTAATTTCACTAATTTCCAAATCCTTACATAACAAGTTTAAAATATGTGGAGCACAACCGTAAGTAATAACATTTAGTTCTGTTGACTCTCTAATTTGGTTTCTCATAGCATTCATATTGGCAGCATTATCCGTCACAAAACTGCTTACTGTACAGGTATAGTCAGTGTTTAGAGTTTTGATTAAGTTTGTTGCAAGTTCTGTAAAATATACAGATGTATGTGGATTTCCAGATGTGTCTATCGTGTCTACTGAAAAGGAAGACCCATTTTCCGTAGTTACAGTTGCACATATTATTGGTTCATTGTGTATGTTGGACCATCCATCCAACATCCAATGACAGACAAACTGAACTTCCTGATAAATCTTTAAAACATTTACTTTTTTTCCTCGTTATACACTTCATCAAGCAGTCTGTTGGACACATCATGTCAAGTGGTACATATCCAGTTCGTAAAAGCGTTATTACCTTTTTTACTAAAGGTTGTTCAATACACATGAAACTGCTGTTTGTCGCATAAAGAGCTCTAGCAATTTGTTTATATATTTCTTCTTTATTGGACTTGGTTGTACGTACAACAAAAGATGATAAAGATCCAGAACTGGAGTCAGGCACTACTTTTCTTTTACTTAATGGTGTCGAAGATAAGAGCGGCTGTGGGGCACTATCTTCCTCTGCATCTTGTTGTAATGTGTTCCATTGTATCTGTAATAAAAAACAAGATTATGTTGTTTAAATCCAGCTACACACAGATAGACATAGATACTATAATTTGTTCTTAAAACTAGGAGTGAATGAAAGTCACATTTGCACAGGGAAAGTTACTAGAAATCAAGAAAATGCACTAGATCATTTTAACGCTAAATTTGAATCTAACACTGACGTAGTTTTCCACGAAACACCAGAACACTATACACTGCACTCGACGCACGTTTCGCCAAGTTGGCATCATCTAGAGATGATTAACAACAGTTTTATCAACCCTGCAAGATCCCCTTAAATAAAATAAACAGTTATTTAGATTTAGAATACCTGCAATTAATTCAACTTCCTGCACTATTCATGATGGCCTTTTAATCTTTGAACAAGTCCTTGCATTTCTTTTTTACAATTTTTACACACCGCTCTGTTACTGGTTTTTCCTTTTTCTGTTTTTTTTGTAAAATAATCCCAAATTTCGTCTCTTTCTTCCGCTCATTTTTATTTTACACTTCAGTCGCGCGTCGCCTCGGCATCTATGAAATTAATGAAACCGACCACCAAGCTTGTCAGAACAGGAAAATGCTGATTTTTTATTGTTTGTATGAAAATATAGACCATATAGAGAATTTTTCCAGTGACGTAAATAATTTGTATGTGCAAATTGGTAGTTAGAGAATACAAAAAAAATAGTGTATGGAAAAATCGTATTTGTTTTCAAAAAATTAGAGTAGAACTGAAAAAAAATCAAAAAACTGATTTTTTTGATTTTTTAAATAAAAATCATTGATTTTTGATTTTTTTTTAAAAATCATGATTTTCTCCAACCCTGTGGACAACTCTTTACAAGCGTTTGTAATCCTTTCTCTAAGTTCATCTAGAGTATTAACTGGTTCTGCATATACTTTTTGTTTTAAAATTCCCCAAATGCTATAATCCATAGGATTGAGCTCTGGCGATCTTGCTGGCAATTTCACAGGAGCATCTACTACATGACCTATCCACTTGCCAGAAAATTGTTCATTTAGCCAATTCCTTGCTTGGACTGTAAAATCATGCATGAAATTCTGCGCTGATAAGGAATCTCTTCAAGCAGAAGCATTAAATTTTCCCTAAGAAATTGAAAATACCGATTTCCATTCAAATTTTCCGGTGAAATAAAAGGTCTTATAAATTGGTTTCCAGTTATTCCAGCCCAAACATTGATTTTAAACCTATGCTGAAAATTTGCAACCTTTGCATGAGGATTCTCATCAGACTACACATGCTCCTTATGCATATTGAATATGCCACTTCGCGTGAAAGTTGCTTCATCTCTAAACAGGATATTATCACAAACATCGCCGTCTCTTCTTAGTTTACGAAACAACCATTTGCAGAATTCAACTCTTGGCCTCAGAGTCAGTATGTAAAAGGTTTTGCACTTTTTGGAGATGGAAAGGATGTAACTGCATTTCTTTTAAAACTCTCCAAACTGATGTTGCAGAGATTCCAGTTTGCAGTGATAATCTTCTGACACCAATACTAGGGTTCATATCAATTTGTTCTAAAGTATTATTTACATTTCTCTGAGTCCTAGTTACCCTATTACTTCCACGATTATGGACTGTAGGGGCAAATGATCCAGTTTCTCTTAAACGGCGATGCACTGCTACAAATGTTCTTCGATTGGGAATAACTTGATCAGGGTATGTTACAGTGTATCTCCTTACTGCTTTTTCTGAATTGCCTTTGAATTCCCCATATAGTAAATGCATTTCAGAATATTCCGAAAAAGTAAAATGTACGGTACTGACATTCAGTAATTAACAATAATTAATTAAAAGTAGCTAATAGCGTGAATACTCACATTAATGGTTCACAACTAGTTATTAGTTTGACAGAAAACATTTATTAAAAATTCGCATGACAATAGCAACATTGGCTACTAGATTTAAAAACTTTGCAATAAAAAATCGCAGCATGAGTGTTTACCCTACAAAAAATCAAAATATCAGAAAGTGGACCTTTTAGCGGGTTCAACAAAGAGTACCTTTTGGTAGGAAATTGAATGAGGGCTGTTAGACATGCATAATTTTTGCGATATACAGGGTGTTAAAAAAGTGTAGTATAAAAATTGATTAGAGCCGTGGTTCTACACCACTGGTTTATTAAAATATGGCCAAATTAAGTGTAGTAATTGGTCTCTAGGAGTAACTAATGTGTGTATTTGTGGATATGGATATCTCTGCCCTGAGGGAAGTATGTAATAAAATATGCATTTTTTGTACTATCTTTATCACCCTCTACAACACAAAGGAGGGGGGTTTAGATTGGGAAAATTGTATTTAGCTTTTTTTAATAATTCGCAAATATCTACCAACTCCCCAAGTTATGGTGTTTATTCCTGAAACACCCTGTATCTATATGAATCCATCAATTTCTGGGCTTCTGGACAAGCCTAAAATTTTCCTGGGGTTTATGATTCCCACTTTGGCAGGTGTTGTGGATAACTGCTCCAAGTGTCGTAGCCTTTGGCAGATTAATACTTTGCATAAGCAAAGTATATGTTTCCACTTCATCTGTACAGAAGCAACATATAACTCATTTTTTTTGAGATGGTATATCAGTGAAAAGGCCTATTAGTATCCTTAACTTTGGTTTGCTGAGTTCATGTAGCTCTTTAGCTTTTTTGCGAGTAGTTTATAAACTTCTTCGCTTGTCTTTGACCTAGAGTTAACTTGCAGTAGATGGATTTATTTTCCTTTTCCCATTTTCTGACCATGTCTGTCGTGTGGCTTTTAGATATTCCACAAAAACGGTTCTTGTCCGATGATTGATGATCAGGTGCCGGCAATATTTTCCATTTGTCAGAGCCAGCAGTTAACAAAAAAATGTAAATATAAATAAACACACCACATAAAGATTTATGTGTGTATTTACAAGTATTTATATACCTGTAATATATGCAACCAGTATAATCAGTAGAAGGGTACAGAACTCTGCGGGAAACCGGTAACCCGTAATCTTATAGGCAGCCATGCACTGTTTCGCAAGTTGACAGTTGACTTAGCAACATGAAAGCGTGTGATTATTTTGGTGGTGGTGTTTGGTTTGGTTCTCGCATAAAACGCTCTTAGCAATCTCGCAATCTACCATTTGTGCATAAACTACAAAAAATGATTGAAAACTGTGATGATTTTGCAACAGATACTTCACATATTTTGTGTAGGTACTTCATGCAATCAACATTACGTATTTTATATGCGCCATGATTGTGAAAGACATTTAAATTTGGCTATTATCCATCGACAGAATATTGCCGGTACAGATACAGAAGACGAATTTTTTTATGATTTGTATGTCATCTTCTGTGCATTAGTTTGTCTTGAAATGTAGTTGACAATGCTGGGTTTAGAGGTTTCTTTATACCAGGTTTTCCTTTACCTAGTAGAAATACATTTCGTAAAACATCTACCAAGTGTAGTTATATAAAAATATTTTGGGGAATATTATAGAGGTTGTATGAAATAAATTTTTGTGGGTGACAGTGGATGAAACAACTGACTTTCGGTGTAATAAGTTTGTTTATGAATTTTGAGTGTTCAAAAGGCTTTGTCTCAATCAGACAACAAAAGTCAAGCTATAAACAATAAACCAAAAAAATGTTTTACACAGGAACCTGGGACACAAAGTATGTGTAAAATTCCCTAAAATTATCTGCACGGTTTGTCAGTGCCTGCCCATGTGAACCATTTAGAATTTGCACTATTAACACATTGACTGCCATATGGGTTAGGACACATTGTTTGCCAGGCGCCATCCGGTATTAACAGGTAAAAAAAAAAGTCTCCAGGCCATAAATGCCACTCGATAATAAACTATGAATAGTTACCATGTATACATACTATTTTGGAAAAAACAAATTTTTAACCATAAGAAACACCAATAATTCTATCGGTCCTATAGATCAAGGTGGCTCCAATACACGAAACATGTGATTAACTGCAATTGTTTTATTATTATGCCTTATGATTGGTTTTGTTGTTTATTAGCATAAGAAATACAAGAAATCTCAATGTCTGTGCATTCATTTAAATTTTCAATATAATACGTTTTCAAAACTGAAAAACTGAATTAATTTTTTTTTCAAAAACTGGTGTGTTGCAGATTATATAATGCGCCACCTCGGTCTGTTCATGTAGGTAAAAGTACAACAGACCGCGTCTGGCGTGAGGATCTCAAATACATGACTCAGTCTTATAGACCGAGATGATGGTACTGGTCAAATATGACACTCGGTTTTATGGACTGAGTTGGCATCACGGGGAAGTAAATTCTTGGTCTTATAGACCGAGATGGCAGACAGTGTGTTAACCTTGATAGATGTAGAACGTTCATTTTTCTTGTACAAACATATGTACACACCAAATCGCTCAAATTTAACAGCCACGAATGCAAAACGAATATTAGTTGTGACCATGTATGTTAATGCGATAACAGACTTCAGTCATTCTGAATAATTCTTTGTATCAAGCGGTATGTATTTCATTATTCATTTTATACTCTTGCTTTCATTTTTCTATGTATGTCCTTTTGTCAACCATATGAGGCAATAGTAGCGCCTTCTCTCGCGGGGCTAACAGCAATCTCATTTGCTTCTATTCCTTGGCACCAAGATCAAAGTAACCTTGTTTCTTCTTGCCAGTTGCTTTACTGTTTGTAGGCATTCTCAGACTATGTGGTGGAGGTAAATATGACCCCAACTTTATTGTATAGTTGTTAATTTTTTTATGAGAAAACGGTATTCCGATTGAATTTTGATAGGATGCACCATTTTTGAATATTGATTTCCAAAACTTCATTACATGCTCTAAATGCATTGTAATGGAGTAATTTCCTCTATCTATAGACAAAGTATTGGCGTTGTGAGAAAAATAAAAATTCCAGATTATGATGAAAGTGGATGTGTTGAGACCTGAAAATAGAAAATTTATCCGAATTGGCATGTATTGCTGATTATTGTTGTGAACGCAAAAGGGAAATCTGAAATTTTATAAATAATATCTGTGAGATCCAAGGACGAACCCTATTGAATATCAGTGAAATTGGTGCACCTGGGAGAGCACATCTTAAGGGGGCCAAAAAAAAAATTGTCAAATAAAAAATAATGTGAAATAACAATTTCTCGTAGGTTACCGAGAAAAAAAGATTTAAAATGAATTTCATTAAATTAAAAAAATAAAGTCAATCTCAGCAGTACTTCATCATATCTAATTTGAAAGGAACGAGAAGTAAATTATTTTGTTTTGTTTTATTTTGTTTGCCTCCTTTATCTTATTTATTTCATTTTTAATTATTATATGTAAATAAATAAGTGGATATGATATTTTCAATTAAAGTAATTTTTTTGTCAAATTGAATATAATGAGAAAGTACTATTGAGGAGCACCTAGTCACGACAGATTTTTATGGGGTCAAAAAATTTTTAGGTTGGAACCATATCAAACTAAGATAATCAAAATAATAAACACCACAGAAATTAGACATCCTTCAAATCTAAAGCCAAAAGTGTCTAGAAGGAGGTTACACTTAGAAAAATATGGACATATAACCATTCCCACTGACATTGCCAGTGCTGGTAGCATGATTCAACCCGTAGCTACGATAGAAAATTTTATAGTCACACTTGCTATCGCGCGCTCTAGCCAATTAGTCCACTAAGCCAGTAAAATTGGTTGTAAATAAGCAAATAAATAAGAAAGGATAATTCCTAGATTAACCTAAAATTTTTACACTGGAAGAATAAGCCTCTGTGTCTGTGACTCCACAGTTTACGTCAAAGGAACTGTCGGATGGTTTATCTATATGCAAGCATACTAAAAAATTATGAGTTTTATGCAATATTTCACTTCTGAAATAATTAGAATTTCTGACTTGGAAAGTAATAAAAAACGTGTGTGCACTATGATTACACTTCACTGCTGCTAGGGATGCTCTCTGTCTCTGTGGGAAGTACAGAAACTAGAGCATGCACAATTATTGGATGTGCACAAATAACCAATTTTTCCCTTGTTTTTTATTCGTATTAAAAAAACATTAGTGATGTGAGTTGGGTAATTTTCCATTCAGTAGTTTTCAAATAGAAAAATTTCCAAGAAATATTCTGGACACTGGTTGTAAATTTTCTGTAATTTAAATTTCCCATCATATTAATGCAGCATAACTGACAAATACTAAAAAATTATGTTTCGTTCCACGTTTTAATTGAAAAATAAAGTAATAGAAACAGGTAAGCATTTACAACCACTGTATATTTGAGTCAAAACCAGAAGTAACTACCAGTGGTGGCTGGTGAAATTTAGGTTATGTCATATCTTAATATTGGAGCATGGGACCCAAACGATATTTTAAGGTATAAAAATTGTGCCTCGCCAGGTTATTTTTAGGCAATTTGTAAAGTTTTTTATAAAACTTTTTTTTCTGAATCAGGTGGAAAATATGT